>WOXC01012286.1:0-75592 GCA_011680675.1 Gymnobelideus leadbeateri
TTGTTCCCAAATAGTAGTGTAAAGTCAGATTTTTTAACTTGTTTTGCTGCCTTTGCTTGCTCATGTTGTTACTCAATTACTTAACTTTTGAACTTTTTGCCACAGTAGAACTTTGCTTCCAGAGAGGGGAGCTTTTTCCCAAATCCCTGAAGTTTTCTCAGCTGCTGGAGCTATTAGTTGTCTGCCCTTTCTGAACTCTCCTCACGCTCTGGTTCATTGGTCACACACCCCAAGACCTCCACCCTAGATAGTGATCCAGATCCAAGCAGGTTAAAACAAGAGCCATTACCCCCTCAGACTGGTCTCTTGGTCCCCCTACAATATGCAGGCCAAGAGTTGTGAAGCATCCATGCAGTGTCAGTTGCCATGCCTCAGCCACTTCTTGCCCTGCAGGCTGGACTGCACTCCTGGACTCTGTTCCCAATGTCTACACTAATCTCTCACTTTGTCTTTGGCATATATGGGTTGATAATTCTGGAAACTGCCACAGCTGCTGTTGATCTACTCTCCTCAAGTCCCTCTAACCACACCTGGTTGGGGTGCCCTGAGGCTAAAACCTCAGGCTCATGTGGGGCTGTGCCTGGCTCCCAGAGTGCTACAATGGCCCCTTTCTACTGGCCTGCCATGCTATCTTCAGTGGGAAGTTAGTTTCTCTCTGTCACTTTGTGGGTTCTGTAGCCCTAAAGTTTGTTTAGAGTCATTTTTTAC
Organism: Gymnobelideus leadbeateri; assembly: GCA_011680675.1. Taxonomy (NCBI): domain Eukaryota; kingdom Metazoa; phylum Chordata; class Mammalia; order Diprotodontia; family Petauridae; genus Gymnobelideus; species Gymnobelideus leadbeateri. Next base: position 709 of record WOXC01012286.1, read on the forward strand.
ATGTATTGGAGGAGTTCCGATTGGGAGTGGAGGGGAAGTCCTATTTGTACTCCACCATCTTTGCTCCACCCCCCATTAGGTAATTTTTTAAAGGTGTAAAATAATACCTTTAGCCCTGAATATTTTTCCATTCCTTAAATTTACTGTAGAGTCAGGAAAGGCAGATCATTAATGCAGATTTATTTATTTAGTTCACTGTCATCTTCTAGCATATGTTTTCTTTGTAATATGTAGATTTTGGTATCATTTACAGATGTGAATGAATGTGCTTTGCCATCAAAAGTCTGTGGGACAGCCTTGTGCAAGAATACTCCAGGGGACTTTGATTGTGAATGTCCCAAAGGCTACAGATATAACCCCATATCAATGGAATGTGAAGGTAAAGTTCAGGGGTGGGTTATATTAATAGATTTACTAATGATTTCATGTATACTACGGAGCAAATCTTTTCCTATTGAATGAGGATACAGGCTGAATCCTGTTGCAAGAGTCATTAGAACAAAATATTTTTTATAACAAAAGAATATGCCCCATTTCAAGTAATAGATGTAGAACACTGTAGCACAGCACAGCAAAATGATTGGGACAGTCTTATGTAACATTCAGCGCATAGTAAGGTAGTATTCCAGGTCTCCCTAATACGTAAGTATCCAGAAACCACTATAGGTCCAAGGCATTTCGTGGGTCAGTATCTGCTCCCTGTCAGTGTCTTTAACTTTAATAGAACAAGAAGAGGACACACTAGTTCAAACCAAATAAACATTTAATGAAAAATCATGTCAAAAAAAATGATAAGAGATGCCCATAGAGACAAAAGTACACTCTTCCATAGTCTATTACACCACTGGTTAGGGAGAGGATTCACATAGGGAGTATGAATGCCCAGAAAGCCTGAAGTTATATATGGACATAGGTATATGTATGTATGTATGTATGTATGTATGTATGTATGTATGTATGTATGTGTATATGCATACATAAACATATATACTACATATATATCACATATATTATAATATACACATATGTAATGTATGTGCATATATATGTGTGTGTGTGTGTGTATGTATGTATGTATGTGGAATTCTTATGACCAAGGAAGGAACATGTTTGGCTATGTAATGGTAATGTAATTTGAATTTGAAGATCCCTTTGTGTTGGCAAAGGTAGCAAGTACTTAGCACTTAGTAATTGATCAAGCCTCTGCTGGGGAAATAGACGGTATGAACTCCTGTCTCCTGTTACTGATGTAAGAGGAAGGGGTTGGCTGAAACAGGATGCTAATGCTGTGTGTATATAAGGAAAAGCCCCAGAGAGGCACAGTCAGAATTTCCTGGGGCCAACATTTGGTGGCAGAGCAGCTACAGAAAAGAGAATTGAGAAATGAGCCAGAATTTCCTGAGAACTTGTGGTGGTGGAGCTTTTTCTGAATAGGATCCAGGAGCCAGGAGCCTGAAGCCCAGGAGCCAGGAGCCAGGAGCCCACGTGACTGAGGAAGCATGACTGGGATGCTGAGACTTTGTCTGTTTGTGGCTTGGTTGAGTCTTGAATTCCCTGAAGCAGAAATTGTGAAGGATCTGACATGGTCTGTACCCTGTGAACTTCACTGTGGAGCAGGACCTACCCAGAGAGCTGGACAAGGAACTGGAAGCCATCTGCCATTGAACCCAGGTGACAGTCTGGTGAATGCAAGTAGAATCTGGGACCATGGAAGGGGATCCAGGGAATCTGAGAACTGACCTCAAGTCAAGATGAAAAGACCTGTCTGTGGGTACTGAGTAATGATGAAACTGTAGTTTACTAGTGACCTAGGAGTGGAGGGTTTGTGTATGATACTTAATAATTGATTGCTGAATAAGTGACTGATTGAGTTAATCAAGTTGCCCCATGAGTGGAAGACTTTGACTATTGTCCTTTGAGATGATTGTTCTTTGTTCTAAATCTTGTGACCACTTTGGTGAAAACTATGTGGCCATTTTAATGATAAGCTGTGGTGAATACTATATTGTGATTTTCTGTGATAAGTTGTAACATTGTGAATGCTGTACCTTGATTTTCTGTGGATGTTTTGCTTTGATTTGTTACAGAATAAATGGAGTGTTCACTGTACTGTGTAATCAGAACCTTAAAAGCTGTTCACGGTAGCATTTCTCTGGAAAGCTTCTGTGCATGGCAGTACAGGCTAGGGAAACTCACAAGTCTAGGGCTGCAGAGCTGGTGATGTCATTTTAATGCCCCTACTGGCTGTGTCCAGTGTAATATTGTCTTCTAGCACCAGATTATCTTCAGTTATTGTATGATATCTTCCCCATAGTGGGAAGGGTCTACCAGCTCTTTAGCTACATAGTCCAGAATCAATCTTTAGCTTTAATGATGCAAACTGTATATCTGTATAAATATCTGTACCCAGCCAGCCAAGTAGGGAAGCCCTTTGATATGTTTGAGTCTGTCTTTTGAATTCCTTTTCCCCAACTACAGCTCATTGACTCCCAATTTAGACTCTTATTTTAGTTGTAGTTTGAAGTTCCTTTATAGTTATTATCATATCTCTGGGTCCCAAGTCTGGATCCCTTTAGGATCATCCCAGGGATTCTTTTTAGCAAAACTGCATAAACAATGGGTGGAACTGCAAAGAAAAAATTCCTTTCAATCCTTATAATTCCCCATGGTTGCCATAGAAACCAACTTGGAAACGATATAAAAGAGGCCAGGTAGCCCCATTTCCTGCCAGTAACATTGAAAAACTCACTATATTAATAGTATCATGAACCTTATAAATATTTTGAAAGTATCTGTGGAGCTTAAGCAAGCAAGGTGCTTTTAGATTAAATTTTTATGTATCAGTGTCCTGAAACATCTGGTTATCAGGCTACTTTGACTTCTGTCAACAGATGCCTGGGAAATTATAAAAAGCTCTGAAGGTATGACCTAGGTTGTAGTAGTCATTAGTCTTGGTTTATGATGTATCTTTAGACCTTCAGTAGCTCATAGTACATCTAATTTAATGAGATTGTAATAAAAACACTCAGGTAAGACACCAAGATAACAAGGCTCTCCAAAACTGCAGTGCTCTGCTCTAAAGTCTTACCTGATTAAAAAAAAAAAACTTTCTCCTGATAACAGTCTTTTCTGAAGAATGAGAGCTAGTTTGTAAATACTCATCAAGAAGTCTGGTTTGTTTTGCTTTTATAGATTATTTATAGATAGTGTCAGAGTGGAGGGATGCAGTTACATTCTCTAATGCCTATTGTATGAATAAAAATATTAGTATTAAGTTATTCCACAATTGGTAAATTGTCAAAGGATATGAACTGGCAGTTTTCAGGTGTAGAAATTAAAGCTATGTCATATGAAAAAATGCTGTAAATCACTAGTGATTAGAGAAATGAAAATTAAAACAACTCTGAGGTGCCACATCATACCTATCAGATTGACAAAACAAGAAAATGATGAATGCTGGAGAAGATGTGGGAAAATTGGAACACTTATGCATTGTTGGTGAAGCTGTGTACTGATCCACCCATTCTGGAGAGCAATTTGGAACTATACTCAATAAGGCAGTCAAACGGTGCATACCTTTTGATCCAGCAACAATCACTGCTAAGTCTGTATCCCAAACAGAGCATAAAAATGGGAAAAAGACCCACATGTACAAGAATATTTATAGCAGCTCTTTTTGTGGTGGCTGAGAATTGGAAACTGAGGTTATGCCCATCATTTGGAGAATGACCGAACAAGTTGTGGTATATGAATGTAATGGAAATTATTGTGCTATAAGAAAGGATGAGCAGGCAGATTTCAGAAAAACCTGGAAAGATTTACGTGAACTGATGCTGAGTGAAGTGAGCAGAACCAGGAGAACATCGTATGCAGAAACAACATTTGCAATGACCAACTTTGATAGACAGCTCTTCTCAGCAATACAATGAGCTAAGATAGTTAAAAAAGACTCAAGATGGAAAATGTTATTCACATCCAGAGAAAGAACTATGGAGTCTGAATACAGATTGAAGCATACTCTTTTCTCTCTTTTTTTCTTTCTTGTAGTTTTTCCTTTTTGTTCTGATTATTCTTTCACAACATGACTAATGTGGAAATATGTTTAGTATGATTGTATGTGTATAGCCTATATCAGATGCATGCCATCTTGGGAAGAAGGGAGTGCAGGAAGAGGGAAAAATTTAGAATTCAAAATCTTATAAAAGTGAATTTTGAAATCTAAAAATAAATACATTTAATTTTTTAAAAGCTTAAAAATAATTAGTATTGATTGTCTACAGTCCTGGAGTAGAGGGGAGAAAGAAATGAGGTTGAGAATGAGAGGGAGAAGGAGAGAAATATTTTATCTTAAATTTTGTGTTTTCACATTTAATATTGTATTTAAAGTCTGATATTCATTTTAAAAAATTGAAGACATAGTATGAACCAACATAGCTTTGTTTTTAAATTTATCTCAACTATCAATGAATACCCCCATAAAATTTCTCACATTAACATTTAGTTTTAATAAGTATTGTTTTTCTTGTCCTCCTAACACAACATTAGAAGACATCTCTGTAAGTTTAGTACTCCTAATACCCCTACATATCTGTTCTGTTTTCCCTCCCTCAATTTTTCCATGGAAAAATTAAATAAGTGTAAGAATTATAATCTTTATTTGAAATTAACAAACAGGAGGAAAATATATTGTTATGAATCATTCTAATTTCCAGAGCCAAACATTAAAAATTTTATCTTCTACTCTCATAACCAGGATCTGATGGAAGCATTTGTTTCTATGTCATTTGTTTCCAGTACTTGTTTCCACTTTCCTTGTCATTTATTTCCAGTACTGTGTCCAGTTTCCTTGAACTGAATATTGACTTCTCAAGTATGTGTTCTCTTTTACACCAGATGTGGATGAATGTGCAGAAAACATATGTGCTCAACTTTGTGTCAATCAACCTGGGGGATATTCATGCTATTGTGATGGCAAGAAAGGATTCAGGCTTTCTCAAGATCAGAAGAATTGTGAGGTAAAAATCACCAAATGCTAAATCCATCCGTTTCTATTGTCCTTTTTCTGAAACAGCAAAACTTCTTCCGAGAAGTTCTTTCTCTACTTCCTATACTACTACTATACTAGGTATAGTAGATATATATGGTATAGTAGATATATATGGATTCAGAAAGATATAAGTTCCAATCTGACCTCAGACCTTTGCTAACTGTGTGACACTGGGCAAGTTACTTGGGTTAATAAGAATACCTACCCCCCACGATTGTTGTGAGGATCAAGTGAGATAATGTTGGTAAAGTGCTTAACACAGTTCCTGGCATATAGTAGGTGCTTAACAAATGTTTGTTTCTTTCCTTCCTGAACAGCAGAGATGTGTCAGGAAAGTGGCAATATGCCCATTACAACTGCTATCCACCCAAAATGACTTTTAGTTATGGCCTATTTTATATAAGTTAGACTCTACATCAAGAGGATTGTCCCTAAGGCTTTGCAGGGTAAGAACTTCTCCAGGGTAGTATGGAATTTTATCTCCTTACTCATTGGTATAGAACCAGTAGGGCACAGATCAAGGAGCTACAATCTAGCAAAATCACTACAGGAACTAGAAAGATTTAAAGTTCCTATTTTTTTGTGAGAGAAATATGCATCCATGAAGAAACTTCAGTGAAAACATTTCCCTGTGACTGGTATCCTTTATCTGAATTTGAACAGATCATTCAATGTTCAACTTCAAGTGGAAACAGTTTTTGATGGTTTACTGTAACTTTGGTGTGTCAATGTCAAGGAGGACTGTTGTACTACTCTATGCATTCTGTACTTGTTTTTATTTAGTGAGACCTGAGATTCAGGAGGCTTATGGTTCAGATGATCTCCTTTGGTGGCAGATTGGGTATAGGTACCAATTTTTCCTTAACTAAAGAAAATAATATCATATGTTTAGAGATATTATTGTAAGATTTGTAGAATAACACATATCTTAGTTAAAACAAACTCTATTTTCTTCACACTCAGGTAAAGGTGAAATTTGGCAATATGCTGAATTAAAATTTTTTATATAGAAGACAAAGTTTATAATTCTAAAAATTAGCACCCAGATAATTAGCACTTTTATTGGAATATTAGCATTTTTATACCTATATATTGCTTTCAGGTAATGTGACATAATGAGCAGAAAGTTAGCTTGAGAAGCAGGAAGACTGAGTTCAGTTCCTGTGGGAAACAGTAGAAAGAGTTTTGGATTTAAGATCAAAGGACCTAGGTTTGAATGTAGGCTATGGCACTACCTGTATAGTTATCGGCTAGTCACTTATCCTCCCTGGTCCTCTGTTGCCTGATCTGGGGGTTGGACTAATTGACTTCTAAGGCCTCTTTCTAAAATCCATGATACTATGATCTGTGGTCCCCCAAAACAACTGTGTGACCTTGGGCAAGTCATTTAACCTGAAAGTGCCCAGATAATTCTCTAACAGTGTAAGTTGCAGAGCAGTTGTTGATCCACAGTAGTAGGGGGAGTTTCCTTACTGGGGTTTATATAACCTAAGTTAGATAATATCTAGCATTTATATAACAAATACTATGTGCACACTGTGATAAACATTTTATAATACCACCTTATTTCATCCTCACAACAACATTGGGAGGTAGGTGCTCCACTTATTATTATCCCCATTTTACAGATGAGGAAACTGAGGCAAACAGAGGTTACATCACCTGGGTCACATAGCTATTGTTACTTGTCTGAGGTAAGATTTGAACTCAGGCCTTTCTGACTCCAGGCTTAGTACTTTATTCACTGTGCCATATAGCTGTCCCAAATCTGGTCCCAAAGATATTCAACCACTTTAACCTAGAGAGGTAGCATGGGATAGTGCTTAGAGGGCCAACCTTTAAAAATGATGTTAACAATGATGAGGACGAGGAGGGTAGTGCTTACTATGTGCCAGGCACCAGGCTAAACAGTTTACAATTATTACCTCATTTTATCTTCTCAAACAACTCTGGAAGTTATGTTCTGTTATTTTTTTTCTTTTTGGAGGGCAATTTGGTGACTTGCCCAAGGTAACATGGCTAGTTTTTGTGTTAAGTGTCTGAAGCTAGATTTGAACTCAGGTCCTCCTGCCTCCAGGGTCTGTGCTCTACTAACTGCACCACCTAGCTGCCCCTGGAAGTTATGTTCTATTACCCCATTTTACAGATGAAGAAAATGAGGAACGTAAAGGTTAGGTGGCCTGGGTGACATAGCTGTTAATTGTCTAAGTTGGAACTTGAACTCATGCTTTCCTCGACTGGATTTTGTGTTTAAGTGCTGAGGATATGAAGAAAAGCAGACAGCTGTCTTTGATCCCAATGAGCTCATAGTCTAATGGGTGTAACTATGTACAAATAATTATGAAAAAATAGATATGGGATAAACTGGAGGTAACCCTGAGCATTTTATACAAATATAAGCAAAGTAAGTCTATATTGACTCAAATAGCTAACAAAACTTTTCAATAATTTTATTTCTGAGCTGCCTCAGGTAAAGATTTTGAGTGGATCACTTATGTAATGCCTCCTACTGATCTTAAGAATTTTATAAAATAAAACTCTATTGTATTTGGTTGGAATTCTAAAATCAAATACTGTGTCCACCTCCACAGATCTAATGCCATTTATTAAATATTACCAGAAAGAAAGTCACAACACCTTCATTTCATCAAATAAAGTTATTGTTTCAAGAACATGGTTCCACACAGAGAAGGTCTTTTTCTGCTATATTGTGATACAGGAAGCTAAGAACAATCAAGTTCAAAATAAATTTCAGAGATGAGTCTGCTCTGTCATGTTAGAGATATTATGAAATAGAGAGTTATTATGAAATAACACATTTATTCCAGTTTCTACTCATGACTAATTAGTCTTAGTGCTTTGCTCACCATGTGACCTTTGATAACTCTTATGTTTTCTACTCCTTAAAATACTTTGGCATTGTTATCTACTTTGATGAAATAGCATTAGACAATTGACTTTTAAAACTATTTGAAGCATATAGATGAAAAGTATGCTTTAAATAAAATGATAATAAAGTAAATAGATATTTCCTGGAGTTAAAGCAGTGAGTGGCAAGAGTGGGGGACAAAATGCTCGAGATAGGTTTTATTGGGAACTGAGAAATGGGAAAGAAATATATCTGGCCCAATTAGTAGTTACAACTATTGAGAAATATTTACAGAAGTATGGTTTGTAGGGAGCTATGGATGATGAGACATACATGGGCATGAATGCTATTACTTTATGGCTCCTGAGGAGAATCTCAGCTTATTTAAATATATCATATAGGGCATACTTGCCAAAAACCAAACCAAAACAAACAAAAAAACCCACTGTGGACTAGAACAAAGTTGTACAACATTACATATCCACGGGGATTCTAACATATGGTTTTTTCCTTTTTTTTCCAGGCTGTTCCATTGTGTCTTCCTCTGAAACTTGAAAAAAATTACGAATTACTCTATCTGGCAGAACAGTTTGTAGGGATCCCTGTTTTGTACTTAAGGTTTCGTTTGCCAGAAATCACCAGGTAAGCAGCTGATTAATTTCTAGAGGTTAGAGCACAAGGAAGGAAGAATGGAAATGTTGGATGGAGAAGCATTGATTTGCATGAATTGCCAAATCAATTAGAAAAAATCTTGGAGAAGGGAGAATTAAATAAATTCTGTATATTCATATAATTAAAAATAAAAAAAAAACTAGTTATGACTTTCAAGATAACTTTGACCTGGCCTTCCCTATACCTACTTTAGTTTTTTATACTGCCTGCTTTCATTGCTCTTCTAGTAGTTTACCACTGCATGAATGTATATTTACCTAAGATGAATTATCTTTAAGGTAGTAAAACTGGGAGAGTAGTGTTCAGAAATAGCAGCTATGTGGCACAGAGGATAGAGTGTGGGACTTGGAGTCAGCAAAATTTGAGTTAAAATCCAGTCTGAGACACTTACTATGAACAAGTTACTTCATGTCTATTTGCCTCAGTTTCTTCCAATGTAAAATGGGAATAATGGTAGTGCCTAACTCCCAGAGTTGGTACAGGTATCAGTGCACTTATCAAGGTGTTACATATAGTAGGTGCTTGTTTCCTTGTTTCCAAAGGCTTGTTTCTTTCCTTCTTATTACTTCCCGAGTATATGAACCTAGAGCAATGATATTTTGAAGAGAAAAATCAAATTATTTACATCAACTATGTCAGTACTCTGTCAGTTCTCTCAGTGTTTATTAGGGTTTTCAGGAAATGGTTGCCCTTGTTTCTAAGTCATAATTCTAGATCAGTTGTCTCAGTGTTTTCAAAGTCATAAAAATCTCATTGCATGAAGCAATATGAGCAGAGCTGCCATTACTCTCCTGGATGGGGTTTAGAGACTTCTTGGTCTTGTACCCCATTACCCCAGAACTTCCTGCCATAATATAAACTACACCTACAGTATCATCTTCTCATCGAATAAAGGACTACCATATCAGCTCTCTAGTGCCATTGAATACCCAGGGAACTGAGGGCTTATGCCACCTAAAACCCCTTCCCCAACACCTTCCCCCTTCATCAGCAGAAAAAGTGCAACTTGAACTTCAGTCCCCCTTTAGAACTGAGTTTGGAAGCTTCCTTGCCTCAGGACTTAATAGCCACTTACAGGAATGGTTCTGACTTTGCGTTTGTTACTGAATCTACCTGAGAAAACCACAGTGCCTCAGCTTTTCATGTCACATCAAGTCAGCAAGTATACTTAATATGTGCTAGACAAGGTGTGTGTTACGGAAAAAAAAAGGCAGAATGAAAAACAAAAGCTCACATGTAATATACATTCTAATGGGACAGTATGTAATTATCTAGATAGTAGAGCATTGACCTGGAGTCAAGAAGGTCAAAGTTCAAATTTGACCTCAGATATTTACTAGTAATATGTGTGATCCTAGATAAGTCAGTGAACCTCAGTCTACTTCAGTTTCCTCACCCATAAAATGAGAATAATAACACCTACTGAGCCAGAATGGCGGAGTAGAAACACAAACTTGGCATGGGTTCCTGCTCCAATCACTTCCAATATGTGTAAAAAATGACTCTAAACAAACTTTAGAGCTACAGAACCCACAAAGTGACACAGAGAAACAAATATCTTGCTGAAGGCAGCCTGGAAGGCAGACAGGAAGGGTCAATCACATTGAGGTGGGAGCTGAGTGCAGTCCCAGGTTCTGGCCCCAGGATGTCCCCAACCAGCAGCAGCCAGAGCAGACTTCAGGAGCATGAATCACCAGCAGCTGTGGTGGCTTCCAGACTTCTCAACCCATAAACACCAAAGAGAAAGTAAAAGGTCAGTTGGGAACTCTGTTGGAAGGCAGGGGAAATGGAAGAACGCAGTCCAGCCCCTGCCCCCAAGGCCAGAAGTGGTGGAGGTGTGGCAGCCTTGAAGCCTCTGCTGCCTGGGTGCCTCAGGCACTCTTGGCCTGGAGATCATAGGGGGAACAAGATACCATTCAGAGGATAATTGTTCTTGATTTGACCAGCTTGGATCTAGATTGTGGTCTTGGGTGGTGGTCCTGGGGTATGTGACCAATGAGCCAGAGCTTGTGAGGACTGTATAGATGAAGCCCTCCTAATAGCTCCAGAAACTGCAAAAAAAAAACCCCAGCAATTTGGGACACAGCTCTCTCCATTCTGGAAATAGAGTTCTATCATGGCGAAGAGCTCAAAAGTCAAGTAACTGCCTGGCAAGATGAGCAAGCAGAGAAAGCACAAACAGATCAAAGAATCCTTTTTGGGGGACAAAAAGGATCAAGGTATGGAGTGGGAGGAAGACAGCAAAGTCAGAACTCCTGCATCAAAAGCCTCCAAGAAAAATATGAACTGGTTACAGGCTATGGAGGAGCTCAAGAAGGATTTTGAAAATTGAGGAAGAAAAGTGGAGGAAAAATTGGGAAGAGAAATGAGAATGATAGAAAAAAATCATGAAAAACAAGTCAACAGACTGCTAAAGGTGACCCAAAAATACTCTGAAGAAAATAACACCTTAAAAAATAGACTAACTCAAATGGCAAAAGAGGCCCAAAAAGTCAATGAGGAGAAGAATGCCTTAAAAAGCTGAATTTTCCTGATTGAAAAAGAATGTCAAAAACTAAATGAAGGGAATAATTCCTTCAAAATTAGACTGGAGCAACTGGAAGCTAATGACTTTATGAGAAATCAAGATACTATAAAACAGATGAAAACCACTGACCTGGAAAATAAATCCAGAAAAGATAATTTAAAAATTATTGGGACTACCTGAAAACCATGATCGAAAAAACAGCCTAGAAATCATCCTTCAAGAAATTCTCCAGGAAAATTGCCCTGATATTCTAGAACCAGAGGGCAAAATAGAAGTGGAAAGAATTCACCAATCACCTTTTGAAAAAGATCCCAAAAAGAAAACTCCTAGGAGTATTATATAACAGCCAAATTGCAGAGTTCCCAAGTCAAGGAGAAAATACTGCAAGCATTCAGGAAGAGGCAATTTGAGTATTGTGGAAACACAATCAGGATAACACAAGACCTATCATCTTCTACGTTAAGGCATCGTAGGGCTTGAAATACGATATTCTGGAGGTCAAAAGAGCTAGGATTAAGAATCACCTACCCAGAAAAACTGAATATAATGTTACATCCTCAATGAAATAGAGAATGAAAAAACCCTAGCTAAACAGAAAATTTGACTTTCAAATACAAGAAGCAAGAGAAGGATGAGAAGGTAAACAGGAAAAAGAAATAATAAGGAACTTATTCAAGTTGAACTATTTACATTCCTACATGGAAAATATATAATTGTAACTCATAAGATTTTTCTTAGTATCAGGATAGTTGAAAGGAATTTACACACACACACACACACACACACACACACACACACACACATATGTATAGGAGGGTGTATGTGGATATAAATATATATCTGAGTGTGGGCATATGTATGTTCATGTATACATAGACAGAGGACACAGGATGAGTTAAATATGAAGGGATGATATCTAAAAAATAAAATTAGGAGGTAAGAGAGGAATTTCTTGGGAGAAGGAGAAAGAGAGATAGATTACGGTAAATTATCTAATATAAAAGAGGCAAGAGAAAACTGTTACAATGGAGGGGAAGAGCAGGAAGGTGAAAGGGAATGGGAAAACCTGATTCTCATTGAATTTGGCTTAAGGAGGGAATAACATACACACTCAATTGGGTATCTTACCCTACAGGAAAATAGGAGGGTAGGGCATAGAAGGGGGGATGATAAAAGGGAGGGCAGACTGGGGAAGAGAGTAGTTAGAAACAAACATTTTTGAAAAGGGACAGGGTTAAGGACAAAATAGAATAAGTGGGGGAGGGATATGATGGAGGGAAATATAGTCTTTCACAATATAACTACTATGGAAATGATTTGGGTAACTACACATGTACAACCTATATTGAATTGCTTATCTTTCTAGTGAGAGTGGGTGAAGAGGAAAGAAGGATAAAAATCTGTAATTCAAAGTTTTAAAAACAAATTTATTTTAAAATTTTGTTTAAAAATTTGGTTTTTTACATGCATCTGGGAAATAAGATATACAGGCACTATATATATATATATTATATAATAATATAATAACATAACATAATATAATAATAAATGTAATATTTATGATATATGATATAACAATACATTATAATTTCATATAATATTATATAATATAATAATAAATAATAATTATAGTAAATCCATCTTGCCCTACTAGAAAGTTAGGGGGGTGATGGGGGAGGAAATAAGAGAAAACAGATTGGGGGAAGGGGTATCCAGTAGGCTTGTTACTTTGGGGTGTGGAGTAGGGGAAAGATGGGGAGAAAAAATTGCAACTCAAAATCTTGTGGAAATGACTGTTGACAACTAAAAATAAATAAATAAAAATTTAAAAACAATAATAACACCTTCTTTTCAGGATTTTGTGAGAATTAAGTGAGATTACATTTGTAGAATGCTTAGCACCTTGCCTAGCATATAATAGGTTCTTAAGACATGCTTGTTTTTGTAGGTAGCTAAGTGGTGCAGTGGATACAGTGCTAGACCTGGGCTTAGAAAGACATGAGTATTAGTCCCACTTAAGACTCTTATCAGCTGTGTGATCATGGGCAAGTAATTTAACCTCTCTTTGCCTCAGTTTCCTTGACTATAAAATGGAGGTAATAGAGCCTCCCTCCTAGGTTTGTCTTATGGATCAAACAAGATATGTAAACCCCTTAGTGTAGTCCCTGACAAATAGGATGTGCTATCTAAATGCTAGCTATTACCATCTTCTATTTATATGAGGGTAATATGAGAAGAGAAGGCCTCTTACAGAAGGGTAGATTGTAGCTAAATTGTGAAGGAAGCCAGGGAAGATAGAGGACAATATTGATCATCCCAGACATGGGGGATAGTCAGTGAAATAATACACAAGAAAACTAGTGTAATCTTGGAGAGGAAGAAGACTAGAAAGGTTAGGAAGGGCTCAGTTATGAAAAGCCTTAAACATTAAAAAAAGGAATTTCTCTTTGATCCTGAATGTAATAGGGAGTATTTTGAGCAGGGAAATGACATGGTTACAGCTATGCTTTAGGGAAATCACCTTATCTGCTAAATTGGAGTGTGGAGAGACTTAAGGCAAGGAGAGCATTTGAAAGGCTATTGTAATAGTCTAAGTGAGACAAGACGAAGGCCTAAACTTGGGTTATAGTTTTATGATTTAAGAGAAGGGGACGTGTACCCAAGATGTTGTGAAGGTAGAAATTAAAATATTGGCTATGAGGGGTAACAGAGAATAAGCAGTAAAGGATGACATATAGTTTATGAGCCTGGGTGACTATGAGAATGGTGGTGCCCTTGACAATGATTAAGAAAGTCATAAGTGGGGGCGGCTAGGTGGCGCAGTGAGTAGAGCGCTACCTAGCCGCCTCAGATACTTAACGCACACAAACAAAAACCTAGCCGAGTGACCTTGGGCAAGTTATTTAACCCCAATTGCCCTCCAAAAAGCAAAAAAAAAATCATAAGTAGAGAGGACTTGGGGAAAAATTAATGAGCTGTTTTAGATGTGTTGAGTTTGAGATGCCCAGCAACTCTACTGGTGGTGGGGGTGTGTGTGTTTCTGCTATGTATATATGTATAAATATAAGCCTATACAATCTGGGCATTTTTATCAGGCTGTAAAACGTCTAAATCAAAAATCTGTCTTTACCTCATTCTTTTCTTTATCTCCTGTCTGTCTGTTTCTCTCTGTCTTTTTCTGTCTGTCTTCTTTTGACTATCTTTGCTTCTTGCTATGTCTGTCTCTGTTTCTTTCTGTCATCTCTATCTTTGTCTATCTGTCTGTCTTTCTAATCTCTTTGTCTCACTCTCTGAATCTCTGTTTTTCTTCACTCCTCCTCACCCAACTCATTCCAACCAGACTGAACTATTAACTGTTTCCCAAACCATATGTACAAGCTCTTTCCCAAGTCTGAAACACATTTTTACTCATCTGCAATTTTCAGAATCCCTATCTTCTTTCAAGGATAAGCTCAGATGTTTCTTCCATGAAGCTTTCCCTGATCCTTTTCCTGAATTTCCACCCCTACTTAACACTCTACCTCATTGAATTACTTTGAATTCACTATTCACTTCTCTGTACATATTATTACCCCAAGTAGAATGTAAGCTCCTTGAGAGCACAAACTGTTTTGTTTAGATTTTTTTGTAGGACCATATATTGTGTCTTTCGAGCTAGAAACTAGGGCTTATAGATAATCTAGTTCAACTGAAGGCCAGAAAGCTTAAATTATTTGGCTAAGTCTACACAGCTAAAAAGTGAAAGAACCAGCATTAGAAACCAGCTCCTTGGTAGAGGGGGCGGAGCCAAGATGGCGGAGTAGAAACAGCACTTCCAAGGTGCTCTGCCCCACACCATTTCCAAACAATGTAAAAGGGGAATCTGAACAACTTCTGGAGCCCCAGCACCCACAGAACTACACAGAGAACCTAACCTCCTGCTGAGGACAGCCCAGCAGCCCTGCAGGGAGTGGCCAGCACAGCGCTCTGAGAGTGGGCAGCACAGTGGGCTGGGAACCCAGCCCAGGCCCGCGGGAGCCACAGTTTTAGCCCTAGGGCTGCTGAGCCAGCAGCCGGCTGGAGGGACCCCAGAACACCAGCAGATGTGGCGATTCCAGAATTATCACCATAGATATGCCTAGGACAAAGTGAGAGGTTAGTGCCCTATAGACTTTGGGACCAGTATTTGGGGAATGCGTCGCTTCCTCCCCTGGGGGCCAAAAGCTGCTGAGGAAATGGCACAGAGGCCATTTTGCAGCATCAGTAGCAGCTCCAGCTCCTGGTCTGCAACTGTAGAGAGATCCAGAAATCAGTCTGGGGGTTAATCACTCTTGCTTTAACCTGCTTGGATCTGGATTGTGGTCTTGGGGGGAGGTCTGGGGTGGGTATCCAATTTACCAGAGAGGGTGGAGGCTTTACAGAGGCCACCCAGCCTCCAGAAGTTGTGAAGACCCCACGTTTGGTATGGAAGCTCCCCTGTCTGGTGGCAGAGTCCTACTGTGGCAACAAGCCCCAAAATCAAGTAATTAAGTAGCAATATGCCTAGGCAAAGGAAACAAAATAAACAGAAAAATGCAACTTTAGACTACTATTTTGGGGGCAAAGAGGATCAAAGCATGGAACAGGAGGAGGACTGTGAGGTCAGAACTCCTGCACCAAAAGCCCCAAATGAAAATACAAACTGGCTACAGGCCATAGAGGACCTTAAGAAGCAGATAAGAGAAGTGGGGGAAAATTGGGAAGAGAAATGAGAAAGATGCAAGAAAAGTATGAAATGACAGTCAACAGCCTGACTAAAGAAAATAACACCTTAAAAAATAGACTAACTCAAATGGCAAAAGAGGCTCAGAAAGACAATGAGGAGAAGAATGCCTTAAAAAGTCGAATTTGCCAGATGGAAAAAGAATCTCAAAAGCTCCCTGAGGAGAATCATTCCTTCAGAATTAGACTGGAGCAAATGGAAACTAGTGACTTTATGAGAAATCAAGATGCTGTTAAACAGATCCAAACAAATGAAAGAATAGAAGGCAATGTGAAATATCTCATGGGAAAAACCACTGACCTGGAAAATAGATCCAGGAGAGATAATTTAAAAATTATTGGACTGCCTGAAAGCCATGACCAAAGAAAGAACCTAGAAATCATCCTTCAAGAAATTCTCAAGGAAAATTGCCCTGCTGTTTTAGACCCAGAGGGGAAAATAGAGGTTGAAAGAATCCACAGATCACCTCCTGAAAAGGATCCCAAAAAGAAAACTCCTAGGAATATTATAGCCAGGTTCCAGAATTCCCAGATCAAGGAGAAAATACTACAAGCATCCAGAAAGAAGCAATTCTAATATTGTGGAAACACAATGAGAATAGCCCAGGACCTGGCAGCTTCTACACTGAGGGATCAAAGGGCATGGACTATGATATTCCAGAGGGCAAAAGAGCTGGGATTGAAGCCAAGGGACACCTACCCACCAAAACTGAGTATGTTGTTTCAGGGGAAAATATGGTCATTCAGTGGAATAGAGGACTTTCAAGCATTCTTGAGGAAAAAAGCAGAGTTGAATAGAATATTTGACATCCAGACACAAGAAGCAAGAGATGCTTGAGAAGGTAATCAGGGAATAGAAATCAAAAGGAGCTTATCAAAGTTGAGCTGCCAGGTCTTGTGTTATTCTGATTGTGTTTCCACAGTGTTGAAATTGTTTCTTCCTGGCTGCTTGGAGTATTTTCTCCTTGATCTGGGGATTCTGGAACCTGGCTATAATATTCCTAGGAGTTTTCTTTTGGGAGCTTTTTCAGGAGGTGATCTCTGGATACTTTCAACCTCTATTTTCCCCTCTGGGTCTAAAACATCAGGCAATTTTCCTTGAGAATTTCTTGAAGGGTGATTTCTAGGTTCTTTCTTTGATCATGGCTTTCAGGCAGTCCAATAATTTTTAAATTATCTCTCCTGGATCTATTTTCCAGGTCAGTGGTTTTTCCCATGAGATATTTCACATTGCCTTCTATTCTTTCATTTGTTTGGATCTGAACACACATCTCATAAAGTCCCTAACTTCCATTTGCTCCAGTCTAACTCTGAAGGAAGGAATCTCCTCAGTGAGCTTTTGAGATTCTTTTTCCATCTGGCAAATTCGGCTTTTTAAGGCATTCTTCTCCTCATTGCCCTTTTGGGCCTCCTTTGCCAGTCTATTTTTTAAGGTGTCATTTTCCATAGTCAGGCTGTTGACCCTTATTTCATACTTTTCCTGCATGCTTCTTATTTCTCTTCCCAATTTTTCCTCAACTTCTCTTATTTGATTCTTAAAGTCCTTCTTAAGGTCTTCTATGGCCTATAACCCGCTCATATTTTCCTTTGTGGCTTTTGGAGCAGGATTCCTGACCTCACAGTCCTCCTCCGTTTCCATGCTTCAATCCTCTTTGCCCCCCAAATAGGAGTCTAATGTTTCATTTTTCTGTTTATTTTGTTTCCTTTGCCTTGGTATTTTGCCACTTAATTACTTGACTTTTGGGCTTGTTGCCATAGTAGGACTCTGCCACTGGACAGGGGGGCGGGGGGGGGGGCTTCCATTCCAAATGTTGGAGTCTTCACAACTTCCCGTTCTGTCAAGCTGGATACCCACCCCACGACCTCCACCCCAGACCACAATTCAGATCCAGGGAGGTTAAAGCAAGAGTGATTACCCCCCAAGACTGATCACTGGATCTCCCTACAGTTTGCAGGCCAGGAGCTGGAGCTGCCACTGAAACTTTAAAATGGCGTGTCTCCTCAGTGGCTTCTAGCCACTAGTGGAGGAAGCCGACGCGCTCCCCAAATACTGGTCCCAAAGTCCACAGGGCACTAACCTCTCACTTTGTCCTGGGCATGCCTGTGTTGATAATTCTGGAATTGCCACAGCTCCTGGTGTTCTGGGGTCCCTCTGGCTGGCTGCTGGCCCAACCGCCCTCGGGCTAAAACTGTGGCTCACACGGACCTGGGCTCAGCTCTCTGTGCACTGGGCTGTGGGCTCCCAGAGTGCTGAGCTGGCCCTTCCTGCAGGGCTGTTGTGCTGTCCTCAGGAGGAGGTTTGCTTCTCTGTGTCGTTCTTTGGGTGCTGAGGCTCTAGAAGTTGTTCAGAGTCCCCTTTTACATGGTTTGGAGAGTACCTTGGACTTGCTATTTCTACTCTGCCCTCTTGGCTCCGCCCCCGGAAAGATTTAATTTTCAAACTGACCAATGCCCGAGTGCTGAGCTGGCTGCTCCCTGCCAGGCTTCCAGGCTGTCCTCAGCAGGAAGTTAGCTTTTCTGTGTCATTCTGTGGGTTCTGGAGCTTCAGAGGTTGTTCAGAGTCCCTTTTTACATGATTTTGAAGTGGTGTGGGCTGGAGCACTGTGGAAGTGCTTTTTCTACTCTGCCATCTTGGCTCTGCCACCCTTGTATTCATTTTCCATCTGTATTTGCACTGACCTTCTTATATGCATTACATGCACTCCCTCCTTACCTCTGCTTCACATATTCCCTCTCTTCCTTTAATATGCAACTTAATCTTCATCATTTTCATGAAGCCTTTGCTGATTCCCCCATCTACTAATGTCCTCCTTTCAACACTACCTTGTATGTATAATTTATATATATTCATATTTATTTGCTTTATATTTATTTTATATGCAATTTTTGTGTACTTTAGTTTTATTCTTTATACATGTAGCCTCAGCACAGTATACACAATACCTGGCATATAGCAAAAGCTTAATAAATACTTATTGATTGGCATGACGAGCACAATGTTAGGCACTTTTATTTCTGTCTCATTGAATGTTTTAATCTTTTAATGCTGTTTCTTATCAAAATCTGTTAAGATGTTGAGCAAATGAATATTTAAGTTTGCACGAACTCCAGAAGTTGCCAGTTTTTTTTTCTCTTTAAAAAGTATGAGGGCAAGAGATACAATTTAGATAAATTATCTTTGAAAATCCTCATAATTCAAATCAGATTTCTAAGAGTTTAAAGTTGGAGGAAGGAATGGGGTGGAATTCACAGACCTAAAGGAAAGATAGAAACTTTATTAGGCCCTCAGTGACTTGGAAATGTATCTGTAAACTGGAAAGAAAGCAAAATAATTTTTATATGAAGTAATAGATTAAAAGATAATCTACCCAAAGATCTGACTATTTTATTAAGTCCAAGGAACCAGATAATTAGTTGCTTTTTGAATCAGTAAATTTTTGCCAACATAATTAAAAGAGTTATGTACTAAGCCTTCTAAAATTTCACATGTTGAATAACATTCCTCTCATTCTGCTGTTAGATTTTCAGCCGAATTTGATTTTCGGACCTATGACTCAGAGGGTGTTATACTCTATGCAGAATCCCTTGATCACTCAGCATGGTTCCTGCTTGCCCTTCGTGATGGGAGGATTGAAATTCAGTTCAAAAATGAACATGGGACTAAAGTCACAGGTGGTGGTAAAATTATTAATGATGGCCTATGGAACATGGTAAGTTTTAAAATTATCAGTCTCAATTTTTTATATCTCTATAATAATATATATCATATAATTATATATTGTAATTGTATTATATATGATAATATAGAATATAATAACATATTTGCTACATATACATATATATAATCTCAATAATGATTGATCATAGTAGCGATTAAATGACACCTTCTGGAGAAGGAAATGGCAAACTACTCCATTGTCTTAGCTAAGAAAACCCCATAGACAGCATGGTCCATGGGATCATGAAAAGTCATACATGACTCAAACAACTGAGCAACCACAAATGTCACTTTATTTAATATCAACCTTGATGTTAAATTTAGGTTTATCTGATGTTGTGTAAAACAGATGCAAAATAAACTACGAATCATTGTAATAGAATGGGGATTGATTCCCTAACAATATACCTGTGGTATTCCTATCACTTTGTAAAGTTTGATGTATATCTTAGAGGGCATACTTGCTCTACATCTGGATCACACTTCTACCTCTTGTTGCCTCCATTAGGTGATTGTTTGAGGCAAAGTAGAAAGAGCATTGTCCCAGAAACTGAGAGACTCTAGTTCCGTCCCTACCTATTTCTATAAAGCTATGTAAGATTTCCTCATCTATGCAATAAAAGGGTTGGATTATCATCATTTATAAGGTCCCATCTATTCTTAAATCCAATTTCTCATTGTCATTTAGTCATGGTTCATGCCTAATTATCACCCTATGCTCAACAGTTGTTTATATTAAAAAGACACATATTTTATAACAAATTGCTTTATCTATGAAGGTAAATTGATAAATGGATTTTACACATGCAGTAGAAAGTGAATTATGTATCCTCTTGCCAGTGGGAGTGCTTTGGAATCAAACATTTCAGTTAACCCTCCAAAATAAGTGTGAGCTCTGGTTCCTGTGAACAACGCTTTCTATAATAGAGAGCATCGATTTCTTTTTCAAGAAAAGATAAGAAGAGATCATTGCCTGTCTCGACTGAGAATTAGTCACTACCCTGTTATCCTAACAGGAGACGAGAAGTCATTGCTTCTCTGTTCAGAGAAATAGATAGAAAGTCATTTGTTCATGGCAGCTAGCAATTAATCATCACTGCTTACTGCCAAGATAGAATACTGAGAAGCAGCATGGTACATTGGGGGGAAAAAGTGGGGTTAGGAGTGAGGAGGCCCGGGTTCGAGTCCTAGTTTTGATATGAACTCAGGGCAAATTGCTTCACTGTCTTGACTCCAGTTGCCTCATCTGTAAAATAAGGGAGTTGGACTTTCATGTTCTTAAAGCCCTTTTCAGACTAATGGCCTCTTATTTAAGAGCCCATGACCGGCATGTGCTGGGGAGCTATGTAAAATCAGATGATCAGATTCCCCCATACTAGGATTATATCTCCTGCTCTGATAGCAATGGGTACCAGTACCTTGCCACTAAAAGAGAATTCAGGAATGTGACTGTAAAGGAAGTGATGCTGTTCATTCTATGGGGCTTTCCCAGTAGTGTAGAAAATATGCTAGTAAATGTTAAGCTTTTCCAAATCAGTACAAATTGGCTCCACCCTTGCCCTCAATTTTACTTTTGATACCTCAGCTACTTTCACCATAGCATCCCCTATATTCTGCCAGAAGCGTGTCTCTGATAAGGGTCATGTGATGAGAGATCCTGATAGTGTCCTTCATGATTTTGATTTCATAGGTTGAGGGATACCATAACAGACCTTCCATACATAAATGTATTTCATTAATTAGTCAGAATTACTCATATCATCTGATCTTCCGTTGTGCCAGTTACCCCAGCTTTTACCACATTATTACTTTAATTGCCTTAATTATTTATATTACAGAATCCTGGATGATTTTAAGGAATAGTACCTAGTGCCATAGTACCTGGCACAGTGCTTTGCACATAGTAGGCACATCATAAATGCTTGTTGAATTGAATTAGTAGGAAGAGTACTGTCAGGAATCAGGAGATAATAATAACTTGCCTTTGTATAGCACTTAAAGGGTTGCAAAGTGCTATAAAACATATTGACAAATGCAGTACATAAGTTATTAACCCTATTTTACAGGTGAGTAAACCGAGGCTCTGAGAGGAGAAGTAATGGTAAAGAATGTTAGAGGTGTTCATATTGTTTCTCGAAACCTGTGAAATCAAAGATCAGGGAGGACATTTATTATAATCTCTTATGACTTAGCCCTTATCAGAGACAGAATATTGAACAGTATGGGACAATATACAATACTGCATTTTTCTTATACTTCCTGCAACTAAGGGCTTCTTGTGAAAACAAACTTATTATGTATATCATGATATGACCTTACTTTTAGAGGAACCTGTTTTTAGGATTAAATACAATTTTCCAACTGATTAAGGTTTAAGAACCAATAAGTAGTTCAGAGACTTTTTTTTTTTTTAAAGCAATTGGGGTTAAGTAACTTGCTCAAGGTTACATGGCTAGTCATTATTTATGTGTGGGTGCTCATTTTCTGAGGCCGGATCTGATCTTGGGTCATCCCAACTCCGAGGCCGGCGCTCTTACTGCGCCACCTAGCCGCCCCTTTAGGGCAATTGGGGTTAAGTAACTTGCCCAAGGTTACATGGCTAGGTTTTTGTTTGTGTGGATTAAGTGTCTGAGGCCGGCTCCGAACTCAGGTCCTTCTGACTCCAGGGCCGGCGCTCTATTCACTGCGCCACCTAGCCACCCCCAGAGACTTTTAAATATGATAAATATGTGTATACACACATTTTGTTTACATTAAAACATTTTAGTAATTTATGTATAATTTCCAGTTGAATGTTTTTCAATTTTTTTGAATAGTATTGTAATATATTACTGATTATAAATTTGGCAACATAGTAAATTATTCTATAAAATGTTTCCTGGAAATTTACTTGGGATAGAAAGCTATATAAAACAGAACATTAATTTTATATCAACACTTCTAAAGGGTTTCCAGGGGTGGGGAATCTCTGGCCTCAAGGCCACATGTGGACTTCTAGGTTCTTGGGTGCAGCTTTTTGACTGAGTCCAAGTTTTACTGAACAAATCCTTTTATTAAGGTAATTTGTTCTGTGAAATTTGAATTCAGTCAAAGGGCTGTACTTGAGGACTTAGAAAGCCACATGCAATGTTGAGGCTGTTGGTTCTCCACCCCTAATTTGATACTAGTTTTTACATTAACTTAAAAACATTGATATTAATCATGCTATAGAGTATGCTTTAATCAAGCAACTAAATATACAGTTTTTAAGGCTCACAAAATAATTTTAAATAAAAGAAATTCAGCTTAAAATAAATTATTTGGAATAATTTTGTGATGCAGAGTAAGAAACATAACCCAGATGGTGTGATCACAAAATAAAATACACTAAAGTCAGTCATGTTACTTTATAATAGTGGGATAATGTAAGCAAGTTTTTTATATTTAGTTATATAGTTTTACATGATAAAATAAAAAAAATTTCTTGTAGTTGATTTGCATAGATAATTTTTCTCCAATTTTCTCCATATGCAAACAACTTTTGAACAAAAGTTTTAAAATAATTGAAAGAACCTAATTAAAAATGACATCTTGTTAGAGAGAATTAGCTTTCAGATCTTTTGATATGCTGTAACTTAAATTTCTTTAAATAGC
Organism: Gymnobelideus leadbeateri; assembly: GCA_011680675.1. Lineage (NCBI taxonomy): Eukaryota > Metazoa > Chordata > Mammalia > Diprotodontia > Petauridae > Gymnobelideus > Gymnobelideus leadbeateri. The sequence goes on from WOXC01012286.1 coordinate 23,915, forward strand.
CTGGAAATGAAATATTTATATATCTATATCTGTATATAGATAGATAGATAGATATAGATCTATATATAGATATCTATATATAGATCTATATCTATATCTATCTATCTATCTATCTATCTATCTATCTATCTATATTCTAAGTAACATATAGGACTTTTGAAGTGCCAATTCTCCTTTACTTACTTTTTAAAAAAGCATTATTTTGCCCTTTTTTTTTTGGAGTGGGGAGGGCAGGGCAATTGAATTGAGGTTAAGTGACTTGCCCAAGGTCACACGGCTAGTGAGTGTTAACTGTGTGAGTCCGGATTTGAACTCAGGTCCTAACTCCAAGGCCAGTGCTCTAGTCACTGCACCACTTAGCCGTCCCTCCATTACTTACTTGAAAATTTTATTCTTAAAATTTTAGGCAAGTATTTATATTGTACAGTTGCCCTATACCTTCAAAAGCCCTAAAAACATAGGTAAACAATAAATAATAAGGTCATCTACCCATTCTACAGTATAATCTATTTCATTTTTTTTATACTCCACTTTGTAGGACACCAGGATTTTAAAAATATTCTAAGGCAGACTGGTGTTTTAGTCTGTCTTGTCCTCATTGTTTTGGACTTGTGATCAAATGCTGTTACTTTAATTCAAATTTTGTTATCTGTTTTAAGTGTAATTTAATTTATAAAATCCAACATTTCACACTGCAGCTAACTACAATATATTCCTATTGATTCTAGGTGTCTGTTGAAGAGTTAGAAAGCAGTATAAGTGTTAAAATAGCCAAAGAAGCAGTGATGAATATAAACAGCCCTACTCGTCTTTTCAAACCTACCAATGGTTTTCTGGAAACTAAAGTGTACTTTGCAGGGTTACCTCGTACAATGGAAAATGGTCTTATAAAATCGGTAATGATTCAACCTCATAACATTTAGTACCTTGTATAGTTAAGGAGATACATGCAGCTGGTTTAACTATTTTCAGGATAGTATTACGCTGTATAATGAATATGCTCACACCAGATTAGAATCAGTGTAACATTTATTTTGTACACAAGGACAGTCTGAAGCAGGATTAAAGAAATTTAGGAATATACATTTATTTATTTTTAAACTTTGAGTTCAAGATTTTTTCCCTTCTTCCCTCCTCACCCACTCTGACTGGTACGATAAGTAATTCAATATAGGTTGTACATGTCTAGTTACCAAAATCATTTCCATAGTAGTTATATTGTAAAAGACTATATTTCCCTCCATCATATCCCATATCCCACTTATTCTGTTTTCTACTCTGATCCTGCCTGTTTTCAAAAGTATTTGCTTCTAACTACCCTCTTCTCCAATCTTCCCTCCCTTCTATCATCCCCCCTCTTATCCCCCCCCTCACATTTCCTATAAGGTAAGATATCCAATTGAGTGTACATGTTATTCCTTCCTTCAGCCAAATTCAATGAGAATAAGGTTGTCCCATTCCCTTTCACCTTCCTACTCTTCCCCTCCATTGTAACAGTTTTCTCTTGCCTCTTTTATATGACAGAATTTACCCTAATCTATCTCTCCCTTTCTCCTTTTCCCAAGAAATTCCTCTCTCACCTCTTAATTTTATTTTTTACATATCATCCCTTCATATTCAACTCATCCTGTGTCCTCTGTCTATATATACATGTACATACATATGCACACACTCACATATATATTTATACACACATACACCATCCTATACATTCATATATGTATATATATGTATATTTCTATACATACACATATATATTCCCTTCAACTATCCTCATACTGAGAAAAGTATTATGAGTTACAATGATCATTTTTCCATGTAGAAATGTAAATAGTTCAACTTTAATAAGTTCCTTATGATTTCTTTTTCCTGTTTATCTTCTCATGCTTCTCTTGCTTCTTGTATTTGAAAGTCAAATTTTTTGTTCAGCTCTGGTTTTTTCATCAAGAATGCTTGAAAATCCTCTATTTCATTGAATTACAATATTTTCCTCTGTACCATTATATTCAGTTTTGCTGGGTAGGTGATTCTTGGTTTTAATCCTAGCTCCTTTGACCTCCTTTGACCTTGGAATATCATATTCCAAACCCTTCAGTCCCTTAATGTAGAAGTTGCTGGGTCTTGTGTTATCCTGATTGTGTTTCCACGATACTCAAATTGTCTCTTCCTGACTGCTTGCAGTATTTTCTCCTTGACCTGGGAACTCTGGAATTTGGCCATAATATTCCTAGGAGTTTTCTTTTGGGGATCTTTTTCAAGAGGTGTGAATTCTTTCAATTTCCAATTTGCCCTCTGGTTCTAGAATATCAGGGCATTTTTGCTTGATAATTTCTTTCTTTCTTTTTTTTTTTTTTTGGAGGGCAATTGGGGTTAAGTGACTTGTCCAAGGCCACATGGCTAGGGGTGTGTGTGTGTGTGTGTGTGTGTGTGTGTGTGTGTGTTGTATTTGAGGCCAGATCTGAACCCAGGTCCTCCTGACTCCAGGGCTGGTATTCTATTCACTGTGCCACCTAGCTGCCCAATAATTTCTTGAGAGATGGTATCTAGGCTCTTTTTTTTATTATGACTTCCAAGTAGCCCAATAATTTTTAAATTATCTCTTCTGAATCTATTTTCCAGGTCAGTGGTTTTTCCAGTGAGATATTTCACATTGCCTTCTAGTTTTTCATCTGCTTGGATCTGTTTTATAGTATCTTGATTTCTCATAAAGTCATTAGCTTCCAATTGCTCCAATCTAATTTTGAAGGAATTATTATCTTCAGTGACTTTTTGAAATTCCTTGTCCATTTGGCAAATTCAGCTTTTTAAGGCACTCTTCTCCTCATTGGCTTTTTGAGCCTCTTTTGATATTTGAGTTAATTTATTTTTAAGGTGTTATTCTCTTCAGTATTTTGGTGGTCCTCCTTTTATTAGGCTGTTGACTTACTTTTCATGATTTTCTTGCATCATTCCCATTTTTTCTTCCCAATTTTTCCTTCACTTCTTTTACTTGATTTTCAAAATCCTTCTTGAGCTCCTCCATATCCTATAACCAATTCATATTTTTCTTGGAAGCTTTTCACACAGGAGTTGTTACTGTGTTGTCTTCCTCCCACTCCATGCTTTAATCCTTTTGGTCCCCATAAAAAGAATCTATGGTCTGATTGCATTTCCTCTGCTTGTTCATCTTGCCAGTCAATTAGTTGATTTTTGAACTCTTTGCCATGGTAGAACTCTGCTTCCAGAATGAAGAGTGCTGTGTAAATTTCTGGGGTTTTCGAAGCTTCTGGAGCAATTAGGAGGGTGCCCTCTCTACAGCCCTCACAAGCTCTGGCATACTGGCCACACACCCCAAGACCACAATCCAGATCCAAACAGGTTAAAGCAAGAGCAATTATCCTCTGAATAGTCATTTGGTCCCCCTATGATCTGCAAGCCAGGAACTCTGGAGCCAGCCATGCAGCAGCAGCTTTAGCTGCTGCACCTCCTCCACTTCTTGCCCAGGGGGCAGGGGCCAGACCATGCTCTTCAGTCCCCCTGTTCCAACAGAGTTCCCCCCTGACTTTTTACTTTGTCTTTGGAGTTTATGGGTTGAGAAGTCTGGAAATTGCCAAAGCTGCTGGTGATTCACTCTCCTGAATTCTCCTTCAGCCTCAGCTGGTCAGGGCTTCCCTGGGGCCAGAACCTTGGCTCACTCTGGACTGTGCTTGGCTCCCAGCTCAGTGTGATAAACCCACCCTGTTTGGCCTGCCAGGCTACCTTCAGCAGGAGATTTGTTTCTCTCTGTCACTTTGTGGGTTCTGTAGCTCTAAAATTTGTTTAGAGTCATTTTTTTACATGTATTGGAAGTGATTGGAGTGGGAGCTCATGTCAAGTTCATGCTTTTACTCAGCCACCTTAGCTCTACTCCCAAGAATATATATTTAAAGATAGAGCCTAGCAGAATAATAGAACTATTTACATACATCACCAAATTGGGGGAACACCTACATCTGCTTCGTGTGGCTAGGGAGTCCAGGTTCAGCCTCTAGAGTACCTCTAGGTCCAGGGCAGAGCATCCTCCCCACAGGTGAACTCCAAGCATTAGGGCGATCTCTCCAGGTTATATCCAGTTTTAGACAAAAAAGGCATTGGGCCAATTAAGCAGTTTGTCACTAGAGCGTTACATGTCTTAGAGTAGCTAACTGCACTGGATGTGTTGCAGCTCTGGACTAGAGCAGAGTCCAAAGGAGTAAAACATCCGCGATTGATATGGCAAAATGTCCATTCAAAAGGACGCAAGATGGATTCTGTTTGTTCCTAGAAGGGCGGCTAACACTTCTAAGAAGAGGAATGGGCCAAGGGCAGTTTGAACTTCAAGTCCTGGAAACCAGGGCAAGGTAACATTTTCGTCCTGGGAGCTTGGCCCCTGTTCCAAGGAGAAAGAACAACATATGTGTTCATATAGACCTATAAATGTACAGGGAAGGTCTTTACTATATCATTAATCCTCCATACCTATAGCATACTTTTAGTCCTTTCATTGTTTCAGAGATATTTAAATGTCTGCAATGATAGTTTGTGTAATACTTGCAGAAAATCAATATCAAAAACAGTTTAGGAAAGAAGGATACAGGCTTTTACTGAATGCTTGCTATGTAGTAGGCACTGTACTAAGTACTGGAGATACAAATACAAGCAAAAAGACAGTCCCTATCCTCAAAGAGCTTACATTCTAGTGGGGAAAACAACATACAAAAGGGGGCTAAAACCTAGGGAAAAGGGAAAGTCTGGAAATTAGCAGCAGTGCCTGGAATGGCTGGCCTAGACCCCTCCACAAAATTGATGCTCTAGGGAGAATTCACCTCCAGGCATGGTAGATGGATATTTCAGGGTGAGAAAGTTGCAAGGATACTTGGATATTTCATGGAAAGAATGCTCCAGGCACTGATGAAAGCTCATAAATGAGACCCAGCAAGTGACGAGTGGTTTTGAAGTCTGGAAAGTCAAGATCAGAGCTTGGATAGGGAAAATGGGAATTTTTTTCCATTTATACACATTTTAGTTTGACTTTGGGCTAATATAAACTCCAGATTTCTCTCTAGTATTCCATATCTAGTCTATATGATTTTGTGAAAAGGTGCTGGATTTTTAACCAGTAAGCCTGAGTTTTCTACTATCTATGTTCTGCTACTATCAGTCTGTTTGGTCTGTTCCAGCTCTCAATTCTGTCTAATCTCTTTTGTCTGATGCTTCCATTGCCTCTGAATCCTATGACAAATAGACAACCAACTTAGGTCCTTTCTTACTGTTGTCTTAAGTTTGGAGCTTTCTTGATTTTATGTATTTGTGATCCGACCTCCAAGGTCAGGGGTGGCCGGGTCTTACCTTATTCCAGCCTTCAGTGTACACCTGGTCGTAGTCCATCTATGTTCCCCAAGAACAGAGTTCCAAGCCAGGAGAGTCAAAGAGTAACAAGACTTTATTCAGCAGCTTCTTATGCAATTACATCCTAACTTCTACATGAGTTCAGAGTATATAGTGTATATTTGCATAACCATCACAAACAACTATCTTTGGAAGTACAACATTGTCCTTGTTCCCATATGCCTCTTACATCACAGCCGAGTACCCTGTATCAGGCTCTGAGTACAGGGCAGGATGTTCCAAACCTCCCTAAACCTCCCCAAACTTCCCTGGAATCTCAAGGCTTCCCTTCCCTTGAAGACCCTATCGGTTGGCAACAAGTCAGAAGGTCATGGAGCTCCCTTCCTGGAACAGAGCTGTCTCACAGAGTGTCTGATTTACCTCCACAGTGTTACTGTAGAGTCAGAATGCTCTGGGTCTCATGCCTCCAGGGGAACTGCACTATACCCCCAACATGTCCCCTTTCTTGTTTAGCACAGAGTGCCTACAGATTGTCATGGAAGGGTTGTTGAGGAGGAGAAGCGTACAAAGAGGTTAGGGTGAATTTAAGGATGGACAAGAGAATTTTCATAAGGCAGGGTAGGAGGAAAGAAAAGGACAACAAGGAAAGCACCAAAATAAATAAGGGGAGTTACTAACATTTGTAACCATCCTTTTGATTTAGATAGCCAATTAATTATATTTCATGGGTGTAACACAAATAGGATGAAATCGATAATCACATTGCAACAAAACTCAGTTTCTGCTAACTTGTCTTTCACAAATTCTGGTATCCTTCAAAGCATCTAATTTTTGCTGGAAGTCTCTATTTTAACTTATAACCTAAATACAAAGACACAGTGGTCAAAATTATCAATGATAGTAGAGAAAATAATAATACAAATCCCTACTAGATATACATTGAGCAAGAGTACAATGAATACAAACAATATTCCATACAGAGGAGTCATACATAGACGAGTGTATCCATAAGAACATTGGAGAAGGAGAATAGAAGATACAGTTGTAATTAGTCCCATGATTACAAAGGTCCAAAAGTCGCTTTTGTGCAGGTTCCCCGGAAGTCTGAAATCAAAAGAGGGTGGTTCTACAAACAGTATGACATCATAAACACTAATACATTGTTTAAGAGTACAGTTAAAATAGGGTATATTCCAATAAAATATAGTATGGACTTATATCACCTGTAAATGATTTACATTAGTAGAAGTAAGGAAGGCTTGAAGGGGTCAAATACAAGTAGTCACAATTACAGTTATATATGAAACAAGTTATAGAACAGGGGTAGGTGTCTTGAAACATAAATCAGGATGGAACCAGTTCAGTTCATATAGAAAGCAGAGTGATCACATCAAGAAACACAAACCCCTTTACCCAAACTAAAAAGACCTCTAATTTGGTCTCAGTAGTTAATCCAATCAATTATATTAATACTCAATAGCTCTTACATTACCTTGAAATACACAATGACTTACACTTATATATGGGGAAACATATTGAACTTAGTTACAAAATACAAGGAAGTAATAAAAATGTATATATGATATTCAGAATGGGGAAACTTCACTGGAAGTCATCCCTCACAGTCCCCACTCCTTTTATACTTTGAAGTTTCCCCACTTTTCTTAATTCTAATTCCCGTCATTGCATTGACAACATACAAGGGGGCAGTCCCCTTTATGAGTGCAGATACAGAGATCCAAAAGAAAACAATAACAAATAATTGTCCCTTCCAAAATCCAAAAGTCTCTTTTCACACTGTTGTCTGGTTGGGGTATACCATCTAATGGGAGTCCTCTGGTTGTTTTCCATCCATTCATGCTCAGCATCACATTCCAAGCTCTTTCTCTTCTGCTTTCTTTCATTCACTTTCCTACCCTTGGAACCAATTTAAATTACCCATCCTGAACCCTTATCATTCTTACAAAATTAAAATTGGAGTCTTGGTCAATTGTCATGATCACACATTAAAACCAGTTTCTTATATTTTTGCATTAATCAATTATTAATTTCTCCAACAGGAGGGTGAGATTTCACTAAGGTATTTACATTATACTCACAATTACAACAATTAAAATATTTACTAAGTGCTCCAGAAACTATTCTCCTTTTAATATTAACTAATTATAACAAAGCTGAGACAAATATGATATTAACTAAATACCAGAATAATATTCCCACAAACCCTTGATTTATTTGTCCTTATACTATTACAAAGAACTAAAGGACCCTGACTTATTTTTTTTTTTCGTTTTTTGTGAGGGCAATTGGGGTTAAGTAACTTGCCCAAGGTCACACGGCTAGGTTTTTTTGTTTGTGTGTGTTAAGTGTCTGAGGCTGGAACTGAACTCAGGTCCTTCTGACTCCAGGGCCAGTACTCTACTCACTGCGCCACCTAGCTGCCCCCAAAGGACCCTGACTTATACAGGAATACCTATACTAATTCCTAAGCCTAATAGCTAAATCTTATAGTAACTTAAGATGTTCCAGAATCAAATATTTAATAAATTTGTTGTTGTATTTTCAAAAGTTTTGATTATTGAAAGTTGCTACCAAGAATGGGGACAAAACTGTAATCAGGGGGCCATATTTCCCCAACTTCAGAATGTCAGTCCCAAGCAAAATGTATGCCAAGCTGCAATCTGCATTGAGCCAAGCTCAGAGTCTGCCGGGTGTCACTGGGAGGGTCGAGTTGGGAGAATCCTACCTCAGCTCATGCGGAACAGTAGTTCTCCCGACCTTCCATATCCATACTTCACAGGCCTTCCATACCTGTACCTTATAGGGTCTGGCATCATGGATCGGTGGCTCGGGTGGCTTTTCTTAATATTCATATGTGGAGTTAGACTCAGAGGGATAGTCAGTTAACAATCACATCAGATCTTAAATAACAAGCTCCAACAATCAGTTTAAGATATGATTATAATCTCACATTGGTTAAGGAACATCTCTAAACATCTCTAAAATAACCTGTATCCATTTCTATATTTATTCTTGTTAATAAAAATAAAATCTCCCATCAGGATTATAAATCGTTGTTCTAATAGATTTGCATTTACTTCCCAAGCTTCCCTATCTTCCTGGGACTATGCTTAATCTGAACTCACACTAAAATTTCTTTTCTCTCAACTAAAAATGTCTCTGATTTAATCCCAATAATTAATCCAGTCAATTGCATTAATGCTTGAAATACACTGGGACCTCATTCTACACAATACACAAATATGACTTTTCTACAGTAACTTTATAATCCCAATCTCAGTCCATGAGATAATGATTCAATATTGCATTTGTATTCTTATTTCTTCTTCTCAAATATGATTGAGCTATTAATTGGAAAATCAAGTTACAAATCTTTCTGCCTTCCTAAATACTTCTTCACACTCTTCTCAACATACTTAAACCATCTTATACAAAGGTATCCAGACCACTATTTAGAAACAGGAGGGGCTTGGAAATCCCCATTTGTCCCCAAAGCTTCTTATCTGCCTTCCATATTTCCAATCAAACCTTTATTTATCCTTCCAAATCTCTCAAATCCATTATCTAGATTATTCACTTTTCCTTTCACAAATTTTCTTTGAACTCTTCCTGGTAAAGGCAATTGTTAGAGATCCTTTTAATTTTTTGTACATAGACTTTGCTGCTTTTCAGCAAGTCAAGTTTATTGTTTAGGAGCTTCACAACTAAAACAAGCTCGCTTTCCCTAATTGAGATAATTTCTAGGGACTTTGGCAGTTTTACATCATACAGTAGCAGGAGGACTGTTCTGACTGAGCAGAACTAGTCAAAATAAAGTCTTCATCCAGTCTCTTCCTTTCCACATACAGTAATCAATTAACAATTTTAGTTTTTAGCATTTAAACACATTCCCACAGTTTCATCAAATCATTCTGATTATAAGCAATTAACTACAGATAATATCTAATGCACTAATGGGCAGATTTCTCTACCTGCTGTCCCTCTCTCCTAGCTTCCTTTCCCAGGACTAATAAGATTGCTTCCCCATCATCTCATACCAAAGATCTTATAAAACATTTCTTAATAAGAATATTTTCTTTTTTCAAAAATTTTATCCTGATATCATTAACCTACTATACAATTCCTAAATTCTCTAGTCATAAAAATTTCCCCAAATAATTAACAAAATTTATACAAGGAGGTCTCACAGGTCTTTTCTTCACATAGTTACCAATAATTACCTTTCACAAGTATACTTTTGTAAATACTTGATTTATGCAATAACACCAAATAGCTTGGTTAAACAATATTACAAGTTTAAATAATCTTAACTGAAATTTCCTTTTAAACAAAGATAGACTTGGAAGCTTATGATTTCCCAAATTACAATACTCCAAGACTTTAAGAGAAACTGCTTCTCATACAACATAGATAATACAACTTTTTACCAGTAACAATATCATAAACAATTATCATGTTCTTAAATTTGAACTTTGAAATAAAAACAAATGAATTACCAATCTGGTGACCTTAAAACTCCTGTTTTTGAAGTTACATAGAACTAAAATTTTCTTGATGCCACACAACCAATCAACTTATCACTAGAAATCAATTCACATAGATGGTGAATGTGGTGATCCATAAACCTTCAAACAACATAAATACATCCTTAGACGAAGCAAGCTTGAAAACCACATCACTATATTTTTATTTCCTTTTTTTCCCCCAAGGTTTCTCATTTGCTCAATAAGAATTCTACAGAATGCCTTTACAATTCACTTTGCACAAATAATTATTCATTGCATCATTAGTAATGTGGAAACTGTAACTTTAAATCACTGCATATTTCCAGAATAGCCAAAAAGTTAAATGAACAAGCAGCTATCATAGAAAATATCAGCAGTATTATACTATCTGTTTGTATCCCAAATATAAAAGCTTCAAATTGTCAGATCTTATAACATAAAAAATCCAATTCACATGAAATAAATATTATAAGACAGGATTAGCAGAACTGATAACGTAACAGCTGGTTCTACACAACTTTTTCTCCATCTTTCAGTTTCAACAAAATTCAGATTGAAAACTGCTTTATGTAACACCATTTCTGGCTCACAATGGTTATTCAAATTTTACAGTATCAAAGGATTTTATAATTTAGAGATACCATAATAACACAATGACATTATGACATTATGACATTAATTGTGTTTCCAATTCGTTACTTAAAAAAATTATTGATAGAAAACTGGGTTTACCAAGTACAGAGGCTTTTCTTCTCTCCCCACTGCTGCAGAGCATGGTTGTGGACCCAGGGGTTTGAAAGGAGAGAGTGTCCTCTGCATGCCTGGAGGTGTGACCTTCAGGGTAGCCAGGGATTCAGGGCTGTTGCCAGTGGGGCCTTCAATATAGCTGCTATGCCTCCCCCTTATTTTTCCAAGTGGGGGAGCTTAACTCAAATTCCCTATATTCTTAGCATTCTCTATTTTTTCTAGGATGAGAGACTTTAATAAATTTTTGTAAAATGTTTTCAGCTGATTTAACTTTTACTCCAATATACTTTATTTATGTGTCCACTCTTAAAAAACTTCTTTGAAAGTGCAGCTTTGACCTCTCCAGCAAGGAGAAAGAAAGAAATGGCGCCTTATTCTTTCTCCCCCAGACTAGAAGTTCAAATTTTCATATATTAGAAAATATCCCAATTTTCCTAAATGCCAAATAGTAAAATGAATTCTGATTTATCTTTAGCATCAAATTAGGAGTGACACTTTTTACTTTTCCCATGAATTTAATTGACTTTCAGTTTCATTCTAAGACATAATTTTTTCCTCTTCTGGGTGAGGCAGGAAATAGTTAAATTTTTGTCTGCCTACCTCTTTGATCTGAGGGGAGAAGATTCCCTCGTTATTTCTTTCTTTTTTTTTTTTTTGATTAAACAAATGCTTTATTAACTTCTGGTTTACATCATTCATTTCCACCAGATTTTGACTTAAAATTTTTTTCCCCATTTTCCCCTCCCCATCACCCCAGAATAGCAGTCCCACAAGATATCCCCTCATCAAATCTGCTCCCTCCCATTTTTTCTCCCATACCCCCTTTGACTTTACCATTAGGGCAAGGTGAATCTCTGCGCCCCAATGCCTGCACATCTTATCTCCCAATTACATGCAAAATAGTATTAATAATAGTATTTATATATATTTGAAACATTTAATTTTAAAACTTTGAATTTCAGATCCATTTCCTTCCTCCCTTGTCACCCACTCCCTCTGGGAAGATAAGTAATTCAGTATGTGTTGTACATGTATAGCTATGCAAAACATTACCATAGTAGATATATAGTAAAAGACTGCTTTTATTTCCCTCCCACCCATCCCACCCCCCACCTGGTCCATTCCCTACTTTGATCCTGTTCCTCTTCAAAAGTGGGTACTTCCAACCTCCCCTCCCCCCGGGATGCCCTCCCCTCCATCATCCCCCCTCTCATCTCCCTTCCCCCTACTCTCCTGCAGGGTGAGATATCCCATTTAGTATGTATATCATTCTCTCCCTGAGCCAAATTCAATGAGAATATGGTTTTGCCTTTTTGCCTTCCTGTTCTTCCCCTACCCTGCAACTACTTCCCTTTGCCTCTTCTACATGAGATAGTTTACCCCACCCTGTCTCTCCCCATCTCCTCTTGCCACATTCCTCTCTTACCTCTTAACTTCACCCTTAAGTATCTTCCCTTTCCACCAAATTCAACCTGTGCCCTCTATCCATGTATACCTGTAAACATATATACAAACATTCACATATGTATTCATATGCACATATACCCTTCTTCAATTATTTTCATACTGAGAAAGGTTTCATCAGTCACAGTTACTGTTTTTCCATGTAGGAATGTAAACAGTTCAACTTTGATAAGTTCCTTTTGGTTTCTTTTCCCTGATTACCTTCTCAAGCATCTTTTGCTTCTTGTGTCTGAATGTGAGATTTTCTATTCAACTCTGCTTTTTTCCTCAAGAATGCTTGAAAGTCCTCTATTCCACTGAATGAGCATATTTTCCCCTGAAACAAAATACTCAGTTTTCTTGGGTATGTGATTCTTGGTTTTAATTCCAGGTCCTTTGCCTCTGGAATGTCATATTCTATGCCCTTTGATCCCTCAGTGTAGAAGTTGCCAGGTCCTGTGCTGTTCTGATTGTGTTTCCACAGTATTGAAATTGTTTCTTCCTGGCTGCTTGGAGTATTTTCTCCTTGATCTGGGAATTCTGGAACCTGGCTATAATATTCCTAGGAGTTTTCTTTTTGGGATCTTTTTCAGGAGGTGATCTGTGGATTCTTTCAACCTTTATTTCCCCCTCTGGGTCTAAAACATCAGGGCAATTTCCCTTGAGAATTTCTTGAAGGATGATTTCTAGGTTCTTTCTTTGATCATGGCTTTCAGGTAGTCCAATAATTTTAAATTATCTCTCCTGGATCTATTTCCCAGGTCAGTGGTTTTCCCCGTGAGATATTTCACATTGTCTTCTATTCTTTCATTTGTTTGTATCTGTTTAACAGCATCTTGATTTCTCATAAAGTCACTAGCCTCCATTTGCTCCAGCCTAACTGAAGGAATGATTCTCCTCAGTGAGCTTTTGAGATTCTTTTTCCATCTGGCAAATTCGGCTTTTTAAGGCATTCTTCTCCTCATTGCCTTTCTGAGCCTCTTTTGCCATTTGAGTTAGTCTATTTGTTAAGGTGTTATTTTCCTCAGTCAGGCTGTTAACTCTCATTTCATACTTTTCCTGCATCCTTCTCATTTCTCTTCCCAATTTTTCTTCCACTTCTCTTATTTGGTTTTTAAAATCCTTCTTAATGTCCTCTATGGCCTGTAACTCGCTCATATTTTCATTTGGGGCTTTTGGTGCAGGAGTTCTGACCTCCCAGTCCTCCTCCTGTTTCATGCTTTGATCCTCTTTGCCCCCAAAATAAGAGTCTAATGTTGCATTTTTCTGTTTATATTGTTTCCTTTTCTTAGGCATGTTGCCACTTAATTACTTGACTTTTGGGCTTGTTGGGCTAATATAAACTTCAGATTTCTATCTAGTATTCCATATCTCGTCTTTATGAATTTGTGAAAAGTTGCTGGATTTATAACCAGTAAACCTGAGTTTTCTACTATCTATGTTCTGCTACTATCAGTCTGTTTGGTCTGTTCCAGCTCTCAATTCTGTCAAATCTCTTTTGTCTGATGCTTCTATTGCCTCCAAGTCCTATGTTGTCTTAGATTTGGAGCTTTCTTGATTTTATGTATTTGTGATCCAACCTCCAACATCAGGGGGCGGCTGGGTCTTACCTTATTCCAGCCTTCAGTGTACACCTGGTTGTAGTCCATCTATGTTCCCCAAGAACAGAGTTCCAAGCCAGTAGAGTCAAAGAGTAACAAGACTTTATTCAGCAGCTTCTTATGCAATTACATCCTAACTTCTACATGATCAGCCAAGAGTTCAGAGTATATAGTGTATATTTGCATAACCATCACAAACAACTATCTTTGGAAGTACAACATTGTCCTTGTTCCCATATGCCTCTTACATCACAGCTGAGCACTCTGTATCAGGCTCCGAGTACAGGGCAGGATGTTCCAAACCTCCCTAAACCTCCCCAAACCTCCCTGGAATCTCAAGGCTTCCCTTCCCTTGAAGACCCTATCGGTTGGCAACAAGTCAGAAGGTCATGGAGCTCCCTTCCTGGAACAGAGCTGTCTCACAGAGTGTCTGATTTACCTTCAAAGTCTTACTGTAGAGTCAGCATGCTCTGGGTCTCATGCCTCCAGGGGAACTGCACATATATTTGTGTATCAGAAATATGTGTCTTTACTTTTTCAATGTTCTTCTAATTCTATTGATCTGTCTTAACAATGTATGGATAGATGTCTGAGAGAATAGTTACATTGCTATTGCAGATTGGTGGGTGGGGTATGTGGGCAGAAAAATCCTTTCCTTCTACCAAATTAGGTCCTTCCTTACTCTTGTCTCCTGCTTACACTGTCTCCAACCCTAGAACTTAGTTGACTCTTTCTTCACGGCTTAGGTTTTCAAACCTCCATGAGTTGTAAACAGTTTTCAGTTCAGCCAACACAGGAAGATGCTTTATAGAGACATTACTAACTACTGACACTTTAAAACTAAATACTCTATGATTACACTCAATGACTGTGTCAATTGATCTTGTCAATTGGTCGGAGGAAGACCTTATAATGACATATCTGTCACCAAGTGCTAAATAGTTTGATGAGGACTCAAGTTTTTATAGGAAAGGAGGAAAAATAACTTTTGATTGTAATTTTTTAACTAAATGAAAATATCTTTTAATAATTAAGAATGACTAAAACATTGTGATGTTTTAGCAAAGAATGGAGTTTCCCTTGAAAGTGTAAACCTAGTTTGTTTAATAGTCAAATACATTGTCAGTATTTTGCTTACTTTGTCTACTTCGGGTGCATTGAAAAATTGACTTGTTAATTTCTGTTCCAAATCTTATGTAGATTAATCCTCGCCTAGATGGATGTATTCGTGGATGGAACTTGATGAATCAAGGAGCTTCAGGAGTAAGAGAAATTATTCAAGAAAAACAAAACAAACATTGTTTGGTCTCTGTGGAGAAAGGCTCTTACTATCCTGGTTCTGGAGTTGCCCAATTTGACATTGACTATAGTAAGTTATTCCCTTTCTTCTAAATTAAAGAGAGAAATTCACACATTTAAAGTTCCGAAATGTTATTATTTATTATGTCTTTGTAACTTACCTTCTTTTAATAACTGATACTAAATCACTTAAAACCATAGCCATATATTCACATTCAAATATTCCTACTTAATTTGTAGAAGAATTCTAGTGGTATTTCTACTTTGAAATTAGAAAACTACTTATAAAGCAATATTTTGATTTAGTCCTAATTCCATAGTTTACTATGATGTACAGGCAAACTTAGGTTCTCTAAAGTTATGGCAGTGGAATACAAGATGGAGAAGCATCATCAAAAAGCTAGCCACCAAATAATGAACACTTTTGGCCCAGCAACTCATGAAATCATCAGCTAAGGTGGAGAATGGAGAATGCTTAAGATCCACACTAATGAAGTCTTTTGAAGTAGTAACATTTAATGAGGAAAATTTTATTCATATAGAGCAATAAGACCACAAGATATAGAGATGAAAAGTGCCTAAGTGGTTGTTTAGTCTTGTAGCTCTTAATATTGAGTCCATGATCCCTCCCCTAAGGAATTTATGGATATATTTTGGGGGGAGGGGGTCTATAAGAAAAGTTACATCTGTTTCAATATAATTGGTTTCATTTATAATCTTTCATATTTTATACATCTAAAAACATTATTCTGAGGCTTTGCCAGGATGCTAAAGGGGTTCATGACACAGCAGATGTTTAAGAATCCGTCGGTCTATTCCAACCCTCCCAGTTTCAGTGAAGAAACTGAGGCACAGGGAAGGGAAGTGACTTGTCTAAAGTCACATAGTAAGTGGAATCATTAGAATTTGAACTTTGGTTCTCTGGCACCAAGTCCAGGACTCTTTCTAAGATATTATATACTGTGTATTTTTTCTTATTTATTTGTGGGATTTTTTTGGCAGTTTTTTTTTTTGTTTTAAATGTATATAAAATATGAAAAGAAAAAAGAAACAAACTTGAATATTAAAACTAAAATAACACAAAATAAAGGAAAAAAAGCATTGCCATGTGGACAGCAGAACATGATAGAGGATTCAAAAATTTCTTCAGCAATAAATTTCTGTTTCAAGAAAGCCTATATAACAAATGTTATGCATTGTGTTGAGAGCTGTCTGTCTTTTCTTTGTCACCTTGTAAGTTTTCTTTGGTTCTCTGCTGTGTACTTTTTACTTTGTTCTTTTTTCCTCTCTTTATCCTCCCACGTCCCCAAAAGCTGCAATTAAACTTGCACATATAGATAGATAAATACATAGATAAAAATACACACAGACACACATATACATATATACATATACATACACATATACACATATATGCACATACATATACGTAAATGGAGATATACACATAAAATATACATATATACATCTACACACATATACCCATACATATGTACACTTACACATACAGATACTTACATATCAATAATCATAGTCATATATAGACATATATATTCATATGCATTTATGTAAGACTGTACTATACTTGTTTAACCTGTTTCTTGGAGGGTGGATAACCTCTTCCTTCATAAGTTCAAGTCTTTCCATATTTTTCCAAGTCTACCAACTTGTTATTTCCTACACCATAGCAATATTCCCACCTTATGCTATCTAGCAGTTGGGTTTGTTTTGTTTTGTGGGGTTTTTCTGTGCTTTTTGAAGGGGGGAAGGCAGGGCAATTAGGGTTAAATGACTTGCCCAAGGTTGCTCAGTTAGTAAGTGTTAAGTGTCTGAAGTCAGGTTTGAACTCAGGTACTCCTGATTCCAGGGCTGGTGCTCTATTCACTGTGCCACCTAGCCACCCCTAGTAGTTGTTTTAAATAGTTAAAAACAAGGTTGGTAAATATGACTGACACATAGTATACTTTCCCTATTTTTCTCTTTTGAGAAAAAAACTTTGTCAGAGATCATGATTACTACCCTGTTCCTTTTTCCCAGTCAAATTCTACTCCTGATTTTCATTTTATGTTTGTGTGTATCTTTTATTTCTCACCCTTCTTGACTCCTCTACTTTACTTCTGCCCTCCTATTACTTAACCTACTCCCCGCATCTCCATGGACCCCTCCCTTTTCTTCCCATTCTCATTAATGTTAACATCCTTCTATAACCCCCTTTAACCTCTCCTCTCATCTTCCTCTCTAAAATTCCCTCTTACCCTCTCCTCCCTCCCTATCCCTCTAGTGTTTTATTTATTTCTGAATTTAGAAGACTTTTATACTCTTCTAGATATGTGTATTTCTCCCTCTTGAACCCACTCCCAATGGCAGTAGGTTTCCAAAACTACTGTATTTGTGTTTCCTTTAAAATATTTTTGATACTTTCTTTTGAACAACAAATACTCAACCTACTCCTTGCTTACTCCTTCCTCACTGATGGGGAATAAATTCCATAAATACTTAACAAAAATGACCTAATAAAATTGTGGCTAAAAAGGAAGTCTGTATCCTTTGACTGTAATCATTCACTGTCAACATTGTCCATTATATTTCATCTCTTTTGTTAACTTTATTTAACATGGTTATCTATTCTGCATCATGAGAACAGAGAATTTGATTTTTCTCTATAACTTCAGTATCTAGCAAATGCTTGTGTTTAATAAATGTTTGTTGAATTGAATTAATTTTACATTGAAGATTGTCTTTGCTTCTGATGCAAAATTATTGTTGTTCTAATTACAAAGTATGATGGAATATTTATAACATTTCTCTGTTAAGTTATTATCACTCCTCCATACCCTTATGCCATATCCTGTATTTCACCATCATATCTCCCTTTCTTCTTTTCCCTGAGAGGCTCAGAAACTAGAACTTAATTGTACTCTTAATCAATCAGAAAAAAGAAATATGAAACAGTAAACAGCTTTTTCCTGATAGCAGACCATAGGATGGGACAACATTCAATATCTCTTGAGCCATAGTCACTGTGAAAGGTATCTTGTTATTAAAAGCTAGTAAAGAGAAGCTAATGCCATTGTTGGAAGTGAAAAACATCCACCACTATAAAAAGAAAGAAAGAAAGAAAGAAAGATAAACTAAAGTATCAGAACCTAATTTGTTTTTTTTTCCACTTTGGATTTTTCTAATTTGTTGCCCTTGGGGAAACTCAGGGATCTATTGATGAATGAGATTGGACAAAAGCAAGATCTTTCACTTTTTATACAAGGTAACCAATGGATACTCTTCTGGGGAATGTCTCAATAATATCTTCATGCCTACTTCTCTTTCTCCTTGCTTCATTTGGTACAGATAACATACTCAATGCTGAAGGGTGGCAGATAAATGTAACCTTGGATTTCCGACCATCTACTGGCACTGGTGTCATGCTTGCCTTGGTTTCTGGTGACACTGTTCCTCTTGCACTATCCTTGGTAGACTCCAGCTCTTCAGGATTACAGGTAATTTTACTCTAAATAAATTTTACATCAAAACACTGGGAGGGCAAAGGAAATTTAATCAAAGCAGCTATTGTTATCTTGTTAGCCATATTTTCAGTAGACTCAAATATGCAAATGGATCAATGATCTCAATGATAGGGATATACCCTTGACTGATGCAGATTACAATATATCCAATTAGTCTATTCAGAAATGACTTGCTCCTCAAATGAAGGGCATTAAGTTGTATGGATCTTAAAGTTTCTTTTAGCTTCATGATTCTCTTTTTCAATGTCATTAACAAAAATGCTACCAGTACTATTACTTTCCAGTCAAATGTCTAGGATGCTGAAGGATGGTGGTGTGGAAATGAGTGCTTATGGTCCTTTTATTTTTTAAAGCAATTGGGGTTAAGCAACTTGCTCAAGGTTACACGGCCAGTAATTATGTGTGGGTGCTCATTTTCTGAGGCCGGATTCGATCTCGGGTCATCCCAACTCTGAGGCTGGTGCCCTTACTCACTGTGCCACCTAGCCGCCCGCTTATGGTCCTTTTGCATATGTATAGATTGCATGCTACTATTTTATACCTCTCTTCCTTTACCTGGACCCTAGCTGTCAATTGACAAGCCGAGAATAAATGCTACCAATAAAGTTTCAGGTTTTTCTTATGTACTACTCATCAACACTTAACCCTGTGTGATTGTGAAAAGGAAATGAAGGAGGTTTCCCTCTTCCCGTTAGGAATAGGGAACGTTGGATATTCAGAACATCTCTAAACCCATTCGATTCTTATTTCTGACCACCTGAGGGCAACTGATTTTGCTCCTATCCGTTATATATATTTATATCCATTATATATTATTATAATTATAACCATATAATTATAATAATTAATTAGCACTTAACTATATTGCTTATTTCCAAGGGACTATAATGAATGTTTAAGATTTAGAAAGTATTTACAAGGAAGACATTCTAAATGAGAGTCTGGCTCTACTCTTTTAAAGTAGGACATAAAGTAGAAATTTGGTCTTATGCAGGTAGATTCCCCACATCTATCACACTTCTAGCCATCTATACCTTGAAACTCAAGAGTCTCTGTGATCAGGAAGGAGACTAACTAGAGATAGAGTGATTTGGGATCATATTTTTGTTACCTCCTCTTAAAAGCTGTTCTAGAGCAGAAAACTGGTGGGGATAATAAATACATCATCTCAGCTTTTGACCATAAGACACCCAGTTACTGTCATCCATTATATGTCAAATTAGAATCCAGGATACTTTTATCCCAAGATAAGAATAGAGACAATAAACACTGGAACCTACCCAGCAATTTTGGTGGGGGAACAAATCTGGGATTTCATTGGTATAGGAAACTGCCTTGACTAGGACAGATCAGTAATTTCTTGTCTCACAGAGTTGGGGAGCTCTGAGAGTTTAAGGGACTTGCATATAGTCAGTCACTCAGCTTGCATGTGTTAGACTCAGGAGGTTTTTCATGATTCTGATACCAATTCTTTATCTACTATGCTGCCCAACAAAATTACCATGAATTTATTTTGTTTACATTTTGTATATTCTTATGCACATGCTGCCTCTCCCAATAGAATCTAAACTGCTTGAAAGCAAGAACAATTTAATTTTTGTCTTCATAACTCCAAGACCCAGAATAAATGGAACTTAATAAAAGCTTTCTTGGTTTATTGATTAATTTTACTTGCCATCGGCATTAACTTCTGCTATTTGTGAGAGGTATTCTGTTCTCAGTGTTATGGTTACCCACATTTTTGTGTCTGTAATTACATAAGTACCTTGAACATTTTTTTGAATTAATAGATACAAAGTATTGGCTTGCTGAGTCTTTGGAAACCATTATGAACTGATAATTCTAAGGCTAATAGTAATTTATTGTTAATACATTTTATCACTGGCATAAGAACTTAAACTTAGTGTCTATTAACTTGAAGTGTCTGTTATATGTACCTCCCCTGTAGAAATATAATAAAATATTAAATATTCAATCTAAATAAAATTATTATTATTTGCTTACAACAAGTATTTGTTTTGCCTCTCAGGATGTTCTAGTAACTGTTGAAAATACCATTGTATCTCGAATGGAAGCTAAGAAATTATGTACCCATGAAAATTTCAAAGTGGAACTCAGAGTCAGCAGAGGGTTGCTGGAATTGACAAATAGCTTAGAAGGAGAAACTATTTACCATGAAGATCTGAAAACAAAACTTACCATCTTGGACAAAGCAATGATGGGAAAAATAGCTACCTATCTGGGTGGCATTCCAGGTACCTCTTTAAAATCCTAGAATACTAGGGACCCCAGAGGTATGAGACTGAGAGATGTGAACTAGTTGATAATATAATTAGGTGACTTTGTAATTGGTTGAAGGATAAGGTCTCTGTCCTTAAGTACAGAGGTAAGATGTATATAAGCAGAAATCATCTCCTCTATAGGTAGTTATATACCCCTTGAAGACTTTTAGTGGTAAAACATAATTTAAGATCACATTAGCTTTTTTGTTGCAGCATCATTCATATTGAGTGTTTTAGAGTTTACTAGAGTTTTCAAAAAATTTTGTGTAGTTGATAGTCTGAATATAGAACTTTATTTTTATGTAGTTGATAGCCCAAATGTAGAACTTTATACTTATTTATATTCAGTTTCATTTTACCATATTTTCCTACTATTCTAACATGCTAAGAATTTTTTGGATTCTGGTTCTTTCATCTATTATGTTAGTGATGAGGGGGTGGTATTTCAGGAACCCCAACAGCAAGAGTCCCTGGAATGAATTCACTGACTCAAGTATTCTCTAAGCCAAGGTGGTAAAAGTTTATTGTTATGCTTTATAGCAGGGCAAGAGTTCTTAGGGAATCTGTAACCTTAAAGGGGTAGAGTTAAAGTTTTATATGATATTCCATAGTAAAACATATGCCAATTATGCTAACTAGGTGAGGCAGGCTGGGATTAGGAAGGAGTTAAAGAGTGGTCAGTTCTTAAAAGAATATGCACTTTTAATATCTACTGTGCAATCATATTGTCCAGAATTCACTGGGAAATAGCCCAAGGGGAAGCAGGGCTGCCTGCAGGTGTGGTTTTAGGCTTGAAATGTCACTAAGTCATCTAGTAGTCAGGGATGACTGGGAAAACTCAGGTGGTCCCCATCAATGTCCTGTTAGACAAGATAGGTGTTGGGAATAAACTTATGTTCCAAGATAATAAACATAATATATATATATACATACACACACACACACACACACACACACACACACATATATATATATATATATATATATATATAATGAGCTAGGGAGTATACATATGACTGAGGCTGGGTTATATACAATAGGTATGACCCAATACATGGCTGCTTCAGCCAGTACACAATTGGGTCAAACTACTAAATTCTATAGGTGCAGGTGACCACCATAACAGGAAGAGAGATAAGTATTTTGCTAGAGTATGCTGCCCTTGAGCTAGAGAGAAACTGCCTGAGAAAGTGTTTTGAGGCTAGGGAGATTTGAGGCTAGGGAGAAATGTGGTTTTGTAACTGGATGTGATTTTACAAACTGTGGTTCAAGCAGAGGCACCCAAGCACCCCCTCACTAGGTTTCCCTCTCTTTATGTCAACTGCAAATTCAGTAGGCATGCTAACTATACCTTCATCTAAGCCACTGATAAATTGTTACACAGAACAGGCACAAGGATGCAAAACCCTGTGGAATTCCACTAAAAGCTTTTTTCTAGTTTGACATCCATCTATTTATCACTACTTTTTTTTCTTTTTTGGACATTCAATTAATTCCAAATCTGTCTAATCATACTATTGTCCAGCTTTCATCTTTTCATCATGTGCAGAAGGATGACTTTAGACTTAGTCAAATACGTTGCTGAACTCCAATTTTAATGTGTTTATGAATGTGAGATACCCTGTCAAAAGGATATGAATGATATAAATCTGGCATGTTTTTTTCTCGACAATCCTCTGTTGTCTTGTAGCAATCGTTGCTTCCATTTCTAAATGCTCACTAACCATTCCTTTAATAATATTTCCTGTAATTTTACAGAGAATGGATGTCAAGCCCACTCAACTACCATTCAAGAACCTACCTTCTTTCCCTTGTTGAAAATTATAAAAACACTTGATAATTTCTAGTCTTGTGAAGTACTTCTCTGATTCTTAGTGATTTCTTGGAGTTCACAGATAAGGACTTAGAAATCACATCCACCAGTTCTTCAGTATCCTACAAGTTATAGTTCTTCTGGGCTTGGTGACTTTAACTTAATCCTTCTTGAATTGACTTCCTCTGTAGAATTCAATTCAATTATTTGGATTATGGAATTCTACCTATCATTTCTCTGAATTATTTGAAACCTGTTCTCCTTAAATCTAGAATATTCTTACCTATTCTTTAATTTTGCAATTATGTTTTGGTCAAATTAGATATTATTTTCAGTATATCTTTTTAGTAAAGAACTGTAGGGAAGAACAGAAGAGAAGGCAAAATTATAAACTCTTTTACTCTTCTTTCTTTTATTTCTATTAATATGTCATTGGTAGATTTTTCAATGTATTTTGTTTTGTTTTTATGATCCCATGGAAACCAATCACATTTAAAAGTTTTGATTAAACTTTGTAATAAGAACTTATTTTTTCCCTTTTTGTATATATGATTCAGTTGGTTAGATGTAAATCAATATTTGGTAACTCTCTTTTTGGGTTGAACTGATAATCATTGAATAGTATTGTAACAGTTAAAATTAAGGTAGACTGATGTACAACGTTCCAAGCATAATCAGTTTATTAGTAAAGCACAAATTTACCAGTAAATAGGATCTCAACTTTCCCACCAAAGCTAAAATCCCAAATGAGGGAAATAGCTCTTTTTTATGGTTTTGGGGAATACAGAAAATAGGAAGGAATGGAAGAAATGGAAGAAAATAATGTTTGGATGGAAATTGGGAATAAAGCTAGCAACAACTCCTTCCTTCCTTGGTATAACTAAGAAATGGTCATTGAGTCCAGCTGCATCTGCATTGACTGAGACAACAAATCAGACTTCTTTGGATAACAAACCAAACATCCTTGAAGGATAGGTTAATGGTATAAAGATACTAGGCCAGACTGGCTGGTGGTCTACTTGTCAGCTTCAAAGGTAACTGATTTGTTTGCCTGAAGAATAGAACAGTGATTAACAGGAGAATTGGATTTCTAAGCTTAACTCAATACAGGTCAGCTAAATTTCTGAATTAAGTTCAGAGACAAAATATCTTGATTTAGTTGACAAGACAAAATCAGTTGACTGTAAATAGAATCAATTTAAAAAGATAGAATAACTCTGGTTATTTCAGTATCCTTCATTATCTAAAGAAAACTAATAGTGTTTCATAGTATTTGGCTAAATTAAATAAAAGATCTATTTTTCATTTTCACAGACAGGATGTAATTTGTTTAGATGTAATCTAATATTAATATTTGGTAAGTTTGTTAATTGATTAGCCTGATATAATAAACATTTTTTTCTTTTTTGGAAAAAGGCATAACTTTTGCATCATATATTTTATAGTAGAAAATATATTTCCATAATGTGTAGATAAATAACTAAATGAAGCCGTTTCATTTGATATGATGACTTCTGGAGAGGTAGAGCATTTGTAATTGGTTATAATTTTTAACCAAAATAGAAATTTAACAGCAAAATACTAAATAACAAGTGGATCATAGGATTGAATTGAATCATAGAAACAATGAAAAATTTTGTGAATCAAAATGATAATGGTGAAACAATATACCCTAATTTCTGGAATGTAACTAAAGCAGTCCTCAGGGGAAAAATCATAACCTTATGAGTGTATATTAAAAACATAGAAAAACAAAGCATTAATTAAATATGCATTTTAAAATTAGAAATCCAACAAATAAACATAGCGAAAAGAAGCACAAGAGAAGAGATTAAAAATTACCAGAGAAAAAGATAAACTTGTTATATTATACAGGTTCATTTTTAGGATAGTGGTATAATGAAAAGCTCCAGTTACTATGGGATGGTGTTGTGAAAAAAAAGAATTGAACTGAGAGTCACAAGACTGAGCTCAAGTCATTTAACTTCCTCTAAGCCTCAGCTTGCTTCTCCGTAAAATGAAAGTAATACTTGTATTACTTATTTCACAGGGTTGTTTGAAGAAATCCACTTTGTAAATTATGAAGCACCATGCAAATGTCAAGTAATAACAGTAGTAAGAATACATAAATTTTAATAAAGAAATATGTTAAAATAGTAATAATTATAAGTAAAAGTAATAATACCATTATTATTATTTAGACTTAAGATGTATTCATTTTGGAACTGGTTTGAATTTGAAACATTATCTTTGGCCTTCCTTTGCAGAAAAACACTAAGTTGCCCATCCCCTTAAATCAACATTAGAACTACCAACACACATGCCAGCCTTCTCATTACTATTAGATCTTCATGAGAATAATCTATGCACTCATGGGACAGGCAGGTGCCTAGAGTTCCAGAGCTCAAATCTAGCCTCAGATGCTTACTAACTCTGGGCAAGTTACTTAACCCTGTTTGCCTCAGCTTCCTCATCATTAAAATGAACTGGAGAAGGAACTGTCAAACCACTCCAGTATCTTTGCCAAGAAAACCCCAAATGGGGTCACAAAGATATGACTGAACAACAACTATTGGTTCATTGATAACAACACTAATGAGAAAAGAAGCAGGAAAGCATTCCAGGCAGTTTTCTCCAGTGTGATGAATGATCAGTCACAGCTGATTGAGAAGTGAAGAAAATCTAAGACTATGCAGTATTTGTTATTGACATCAAGAAAACAAGACTCATTCATGCAAAAAGCAGCCTTGGAGGCTCTCCTCAGAAAAGACAATTCCCTCTGATTACATAAACACTCCCAACCTGCTCTTCTCTCTTCCTAAACTTTCTCCTCATTACTATTCTTATGTGTAGAACGTGGTCTCCTGTGTTAGTAAAGGCTGTCTTTGATTTCTCCCTCTCTTTCATTTGCCACAGTCCAGCCAAATTCTGTTGATTCCATTTTTACTACATCTTCTAAACTTCTCTCTAGTCTTCCAGTAGTGCCACCCTCCAGTATTCAGTCAAAATAATCCATGCTAACTGATTGAAACAATCTATTGATGCTAAAAATGGGTAAAGGAATGGCCTCTGATGGTATGGGTCAGATATAAACATGAGTATATACATAAATAAATGTTATATAAATGATATATGAAGAACTGGCTATGAATGATTTTAGGGACTTAACAATTAGAAGAGATGAAGATGACTCTGAAGTCCTTTGAAATGCCAATGGAAGTGTTTAAGAAAAAATAAATATGAACTATTTTTTCTTAGTTAAGTCAAGATGTCCTTTAGGCCAAGGAATTTGATAGAAAAATATGGAACTCCTTCACCCTGTTGCAGAAGTCATGTATGGAGTGTCAGAACTGAATGTTAGCTACATTATACTTGGCAGAACAAATTTTAGCTGCAGATAAATTCATCTCAGAAACAGGGTATAAGAATATGAAAATAAACAAAAGATATTAGTTGTGAGAATGATATAGTTAGGGTGCCAAAAGAGAAAGTAGTTAGAGAGTATTTAAAATCAAAAAGTGAACCTTGAGAGAACCATGGATATCACCTAAATACTGCATTTATTGATGACACAGAAAAAAGTGGAGGAAATAAAAGATTGAGAAAAACTCTTCAAATTAGCCTTAAGAGTCATCACAGAAGAACAGAACTATTTGTCTTCAAGAGAATAGATTTTTTTTTGTAGCCAAATTCTTAATGTGTGCGTGGGCAGCAAGAAAATGTAGCTTCAGGGAACTTGGCAAATCTGTTTTCCCCCAACCCTAACCAATCATGAAAGGAGCAGTGATTTTCAAGCATTTTTAAGGGCTTCTACATTTTGAATTTGTGTAGGATGAAAAACCCCATTCAAAATTTAATCAAGAATGTGGAGGGGAGGCAGAGTCAAGATGGTGGAGTAGAAACAGGACTTCCTTGGGCCTCCAGATTCCACCTCCTCCAACACATGTAAAAATGACTCGAAAACTTTAGAGCTACAGAACCCATGAAGTGTCAGAGAGAAACTAATCTTCCACTGAAGACAGCTCAGCAGGCTGGCAGGAAGGGGCCATTGAAGCGATCTTGGAGCAGAGCCCTGCCAAGCGAGCCTTGAGGTTTTAGCTTCAGGGCACCCTGGCCAGCCCTGGCTAGACGGACATCTGGAGAGTGGATCACCAGCAGCTGTGGCGGTTGCCAGAATTATCAACCCATAAATGCTAAAGACAAAGTGAGAGGTCAGCAGACTTGGGGAACAAGGAGTCTGGGAGTGCAGTCCGACCACTGCTCCTGGGGCAAAAAGTGGCTGAGGCACAGCAGCAGCTTCTGTGTGGCTGCTTCACAGCTCCTGGCCTGCAGATTGTCGGGGAACCAAGAGACCAGTCTGAGGGGGTAATCTCTCTTGCTTTAACCTGTTTAGATCTGGATCACTGTCTAGGGTGGCAGTTCTGGGGTGTGTTACCAGTTTGCCAAAGCACATGGAGGCTTCAGAGAGGGAACCCAACTAATAACTTCAGCAGCTTAGAAAACCCTAGCAATTTGGGACAAAGCTCCCCTCCCTGGAAGCAGAGTTCTACTGTGGCAAAAAGCTCAAAAGTCAAGTAATTGAGTGGCAACATGAGCAAGCAAAGGAAGCAAAGCTAGCAGAGCAATCTGACATTAGACTCCTATTCTGGGGACAAAAAGGATCAAAGCATGGAGCAGGAGAAAGACAATGAAGTCAGAAATCCTGCACCAAAAGTTTCCAAGAAAAATATGAGCTGCTTACAGACCTTAGAGGAGCTTAAAAAGGATTTTGAAAACCAAATAAGAGAAGTGGAGGAAAAATTGTGAAGAGAAATGAGAATGATGCAATAAAATCATGAAAAGAGAGTCAACAACCTGACTGAAGAAAATAACACCTTAAAAATAGACTAACTCAAGCACATCTCTCCAGTCAGATTGGTTAAGATGACAAAAAAGGAAAATGACAAATGCTGGAGAGGATGTGGGCAAATTGGAACACTAATACATTGCTGGTGGAGTTGTGAACTTATCTAACCATTCTGGAGAGCAATCTGGAATTATTCCCAAAGGGCTATAAATAGTTTCATACCCTTTGACTGAGCAATACCACTTACAGGGTTATATCCCAAAGAGATCATAGAAGTGGGAGGAAGACCCATATGTACAAAAATATTTATAGCAGCTCTTTTTGTGGTGGCAGAGAATTGGAAATTAAAGGGGTGCCCATCCATTGGGGAATGGCTAAACAAGTTGTGGTATATGCATGTAATGGAATACTATTGTGCTATAAGAAGTGAAGAGGACACGGTTTTCATATTTACCTGGTGAGGCTTATACAAACTGATGCTGAGTGAGAAGAGTAGAACCAGGAGAAATTTGTATACAATCACAGACACAACATATGTGTGATGACCAACTTTGATAGACTGGACTCTTCTCAGCAATGCAGTGATATAAGTCAATCTCGAAAAACTTATTAAGGAGAGAGATGCCTACATCCAGAGAAATAACTAGAAAGAACTGAGCTTGAATCCTGATGGAAGCAAACTAATTGATCTTTTTCTTTTCATTGTTTGGTTTTATTTCTTTTTTGCCATTTTTCATCCCATCTAGTACAATATGCCTTTCTAACTTGACTAATGTCTAATGTGAAAGTATTTGCAGATCCTATACTGGACTATATGCCATGATGGGGGGGTGGGGGGAGGGAGGGAAGGGAAATTTGAAGCTCAAGGAACTATGGAATTGAATCTTGTAAACTAAAAATAAACAAATAAATTTTTAAAAAAATAGACTAACTTGGACTTCCGGGGCAGAGCCAAGATAGCGGAGTAGAAACAGCACTTCCAAGGTGCTCTTTCCCACACCACTTCCAAACAATGTAAAAGGGGAATCTGAACAACTTCTGGAGCTCCAGCACTCACAGAACGACACAGAGAAGCTAACCTCCTGCTGAGAACAGCCCAGCAGCCCTGCAGGGAGTGGCCAGCACGGCACTCTGAGAGTGGGCAGCACAGCATGCTGGGAACTGACAGCGCAGCACACTGGGAGCTGAACCCAGGCCCACATGAGCCACGGTTTTAGCCCCAGGGTGGCCGGGCCAGCAGCCGGCTGGAGGGACTCCAGAACACCAGCATCTGTGGTGATTCCAGAATTATTAGCACAGATATGCCTAGGACAAAGTGAGAGGTTAGTGCCCTATGGACTTGGGACCAGTATTTGGGGAACGAGTTGGCTTCTTCCCCTGGGGGTGAAAAGCTGCTGAGGAAACACCACAGAGGCCATTTTGCAGCATCAGTGGCAGCTCCAGCTCCTGGTCTTCAAACTGTAGAGAGATCCAGCAATCAGTCTGGGGGTTAATCACTCTTGCTTTAAACTGCTTGGATCTGGATTATGGTCTTGGGGGGAGGTCTGGGGTGGGTATCCAATTTGCCAGATCGGGTGGAGTCTTTACAGAGGCCACCCTACCTCCGGAAGTTGTGAAGACCCCACATTTGGTATGGAAGCTCCCCTGTCTGGTGGCAGAGTCCTACTGTGGCAACAAGCCCAAAAATCAAGTAATTAAGTGGCAACATGCCTAGGCAAAAGAAACAAAATAAACAGAAAAATACAACTTTAGACTCCTATTTTGGGGGCAAAGAGGATCAAAGCATGGAACAGGAGGAGGACTGTGAGGTCAGAACTCCTGCACCAAAAGCCCCAAATGAAAATACAAGCTGGCTACAGGCCATAGAGGACCTTAAGAAGCAGATAAGAGAAGTGGGGGAAAATTTGGGAAGAGAAATGAAAAAGATGCAAGAAAAGTATGAAATAACAGTCAACAGCCTGACTGAGGAAAATAACACCTTAAAAAATAGACTAACTCAAATGGCAAAAGAGGCTCAGAAAGGCAATGAGGAGAAGAATGCCTTAAAAAGTCGAATTTGCCAGATGGAAAAAGAATCTCAAAAGCTCACTGAGGAGATTCATTCCTTCAGAGTTAGACTGGAGCAAATGGAAGCTAGTGACTTTATGAGAAATCAAGATGCTGTTAAACAGATCCAAACAAATGAAAGAATAGAAGGCAATGTGAAATATCTCATGGGAAAAACCACTGACCTGGAAAATAGATCCAGGACAGATAATTTACAAATGATTGGACTACCTGAAAATCATGATCAAAGAAAGAACCTAGAAATTATCCTTGAAGAAATTCTCCAGGAAAATTGCCCTGATGTTTTAGACCCAGAGGGGAAAATAGAGGTTGAAAGAATCCACAGATCACCTCCTGAAAAAGATCCCAAAAAGAAAATCCCCAGGAATATTATAGCCAGGTTCCAGAATCCCCAGATCAAGGAGAAAATATTACAAGCAGCCAGGAAGAAACAATTTCAATATTGTGGAAACACAATCAGAATAGCCCAGGACCTGGCAGCTTCTACACTGAGGGATAGAAGGGCATGGAATATGACATTCTAGAGGGCAAAGGAGCTGGGATTGAAGCCAGGGGTCACCTACCCAGCAAAACTGAATATTTTGTTTCAGGGGAAAATATGGTCATTTAGTGGAATAGAGGACTTTCAAGTATTCTTGAGGAAAAAAGCAGAGTTGAATAGAAAATTTGACATCCAGACACAAGAATCAAGAGATGCTTGAGAAGGTAATCAGGGAAAGGAAACCAAAAGGAACTTATCAAATTGAACTGTTTACATTCTTACATGGAAAAACAGTAACTGTGACTGATGAAACCTTTTTCGGTATGAAGTCTTAAAATTAAATGTTTCAAATTTATATAAATACTATTATTAATACTATTTTGCATGTAATTGGGAGATAAGATGTTCAGGCATTGGGGCTCAGAGATTCACTTTGCCCTAATGGCAAAGTCGAAGGGGGTATGGGAGAAGATATGGGAGAGAGCAGATTGGATGAGGGGATATCTAGTGCGACTGCTATTCTGGTGTGGTGGGTAGGGAAAAAATTGTAACTCAAAATCTGGTGGAAATGAATGATGTAAACCAGAAGTTAATAAAGCATTTGTTAAAAAAAAACAAAACAAAACACTGGCTTTAGAGTCATAGGAGTATGATTCAAGTCCTGGCTTGCATATTTCCTAGATGTGTGCTTGTTGAGTTTTTGAAGTGCAGCCCCGTTTTAGGATGATACTTCTCCAAGTAAAGAAGTTGCTTGCTGTTAAAGGCTCCATGATGTTTTTGTCTTATGAATTTCACTGCATGTTAATACTTCATTCCTCCTTCTATTATTGCAAGGGCAATCAGCACTGGAGCTCTCCCAAGACCTACAATGCCATGAACAGCAAGGCAACAACCATGTTCTTCATGATATTTAGTTTTCACTAGGTTAAGCCAGTCATCAACAATCTGGCTGGATAGGATCCTATATACACATATACATGTGTGTGTACATATAGATAGATAGATAGATAGATAGATAGATAGATAGATATATTGATATATATTGATATACACATACATATGTCTATATGGACGTATGAATACATATGTGAGTGTGTGTATATATGTGTACAGGTATACATAGCCAGAGGGCACAGGAACAATTTAATAGGAAGGAATGATATTTAAAAGCTGAAATTAAGAGTTGAGAGAGGAATATAATGAGAGGAGATGGGGAGAGACAGAATGGGGTAAACCTAGTATAGAAGAGGTAAGGGAAAACTGTTACAATGGAGGGGAAGAACAGGAAGGCAAAAGGGAATGGGTCAACCATATTCTCATTGAATTTGGCTTATGGTGGGAATGACATACACACTAAACAGGGTATCTCAGGAGAGTAGGGGGGAAGGGGATGAGAGGGGGGATGATGGAAGGGAGGGCAGGCCTAGGGGGGAGGGAAGCTGGAAGCACACACTCTTGAAAGGGGACAGGATCAATGTAGAGAATAGAATAAGTGGGGGATAGGATAGGATGGAGGGAAATATAGTCAGTGTTTCACAATATATCCACTATGGAAATGTTTTGCATAGCTACACATGTATAACCTATATTGAATTGTTTATCTTCCTAGTAAGGGTGGGTGGTGAAGGAGAAGGGAAAGAATCTGGAATTCAAATTCAAAGTTTTAAAATAATTGTTTATATATATATACACACACATATATATAATTATTATTATTATTATTTACCTGCAACTGGGAGATAAGATATACAGGCACTGGAGCATAGAGATCCATCTTGCCCTACTGGAAAGTTGGAGGGGGGATAGTGGAGGATAATAGGAGAGAGCAGATTGGTGGAGGAGTATACAGGGATCGCTGTTTTGGGGTGGTGGGTGGGGGAGAGATGGGGAGAAAATTTGTAACTTAAAATCTTGTGGAAATGAGTGATGTAAACTAAAAATAAACATAAAATTTAACTGAAAAAAAAAAACAAACAGAACTGCAGTGCTGTTTCCTAGAAGCAAACCCCCAAATAGTAATCCAGTGGTCAAGCTGTTGTTAACAGAAACAGCTAGGTGGAGTATCTTGGCATTGTGGCACAGATCAAGCCAAAAGTTCTTGTGTAATAAAGGTGGTTGTTGTTTTTAAACTGGACCATAATAATAATAAAAAAGAACATGGAAATTTCTCGGGATAAAAACAGGAAATTTTTATTCTTTCCCCCCTGGGAGAAGAGGGTAGATCAGGGAGAGGAGGTGTGCAATATGGCCAAACAGAGTTTTTAAACTCTAATACAGCAGGTTCTTATTTCCCCCATTGTCCCTCACTTCCATTGGTTGGGGGGTTGAGCCCGGGTTGTCCCTGACTCCCATTGGCCAGGAGGAGGGCCCACAGAGGTGGGAAAGAAGACAAAGGACTGAAGCTAGGTGGGAGGTCAAAAGACTCCTAAAAGGGCTTGAGGCTAATTGACAGCAGCAATGAAGGGGGGAGGGGGAAGCTGACTGTCAAAACTGACACCAAATTCTAGGACACATTCTGAGAAGTTTTCACTCCCCAGACAGTTCAAATTAAAGAAAGTATTTCATTGATTGACTGTTTCTCTATTTTTAAAGAATTTAATTGGTAGAAATCTCAGAGAAACACATGCTGCTTTCCTATTCTAATCAAATTTGTCAGATTATTCTAATATGTATGGATGAAGAAGATAATGTTTATGTAATTAATGAATACATTTATGCTGAATTATTGATTATTCCTTGAGGATAAGCAGCTGATTTGGAAATGGGAAGTTTGAATGTTTTTGCTTATCTGGAAAATAAGTATGATTCTTGTGGATTCTACAAGTCATGATGATCTAATATTTTGTTTGTGCAGATGTTCCTGTCAATGCTACACTGGTGAATGTCTTTTACAATGGCTGCATGGATGTGAAAATTAATGGCAAAGAGCTAGATCTGGATGAAGCTGTATTCAAACAGAATGATATCAGATCTCACTCATGTCCAACAGTTTCAGAAAACCCAAACGCTTTCTAAAACCTCTTTCCTCTATAAGATATGATTTTTTTTCCCTCTGTGTGCCTCAAATTGCAAAGAAAGTCGAACTCATTACTTGTAATGAGCTGGGGGTAAGGATTTTTTTTCAAAACACTTTGAACCTCCCTAGAAAAAGCACACTCTTTACAGAAAAGAAAACAACTACTTTTATGATACAAATAACTTTTTAAAAAATTCTTACCTCTGTTGTCATTAATAACTTAATGAAATGCAAAGAATTTTTTAACTTTGGTTTTTGCTATATTTGGTGTTGTCTGTATCACTTTTCTACTTGAAAAAAGTCAAATTTACCTTTTGTTTCCTAAATAGTTTTGTTTCTGTATTTGGATTTTTCCATGTGACAGGAGAAATATTTGTTTCCTTTTTCATGCTATATAAAAAAAGAAATAAAGTGAACAACAGCACTGAAACATGACTGCATGTTATTGGTCATACATGCTTATTTCCCTACTGTTTGCAAAATAGAGTCTAGCTTATAAGATATGACAGCCTAGTGAGGCAAGTTGTTATTGTTCAGTCATTTCAATCATGTCCAACTTTTCATGATCCCATTTGGGTTTTTCTTGGCAGAGATACTGAAGTGGTTTGTAATTTCCTTCTCCAGTTTATTTTATAGATGAGGAACTGAGGCAAATGGTGAAGTGACTTGCCCAGGGTCACAGAGCTAGTGTCTAAGGTCAGATTTGAACTCAGATAAGTCTTCTTGACTTTAAGCCAAGTCTTAACCACTGCACCACCTAGCTCCAAAACCTGTCACCAAAGTCTACTCCCCCCTGCCCCATCCCATGACCCATCAGACTTCTACCTTCCTTGACTGACTTAGAAAATGCTGAGCCATCACTTGTCATCTTGACTCTTTTTTTTTTTTATTTTTGGAGGGCAATTGGGGTTAAGCAACTTGCCCAAGGTCACATGGCTAGTTTTTGTGTAAAGTATCTGAGGCTGGATTTGAACTCAGGTCCTCCTGACTCCAGGGCCAGTGCTGTATTCACTGTGCCACCTAGCCACCCCCTGTCATCTTGACTCTTGACTTGCCACTGGACTGCCATGACTCTGGAGGAGAGAATGAGGCTGGTGACTTTGCATAGTAGCTCTCTGCCTCACTTGAATTCACTGAAAAGTCAAGACATCACCCTTGTGATGTCATTGGTCCTCTTGAACAACAATCTATGAGTAGTTGCAGCCCTCTGGGGATCCAAACTGCCAGTTACAATTCAAGAATGCTGCTATTTCTTCTCCTTCTCCTTCTCCCTTTTCCCTTGCTACATGTGGTCTGTCTCTACACATGAACTGTTATACCCTTATGTGTGGGTCCACTGACCAAAAGAACATAACTTTTGGTGACTTATATTTTGTAAGATATCTTTGGGTTTGGGGTCTAGATTATTTAAAATTTTATATTAATTTATTTTTCCTAAAAAGCTAGGACAATTTACTTTTTCTCCTGTGCAGCTTTCACTCATTTTTATTTCTTTTTTTTTTTTTTTTGCATTGAAGTCACAATTTAAGAAAGGTTTATTGAAAGGAAAGAGAAAACAAGTCAAAGACATATGTGACATGAGATCATAACAGTATTCTATTGCTTCAAGGACTCCCAGGATGCAATAGAAACTCTGAATCATAAAAATTTAAAGAACAGTTTAAAGAAAACAGACTTAATGTTGTCAAGTCATAAAAGTTTCAGTATTTTCTGATAGTTTATTATCATTTGCATGTAGAATATTTTGTTTTCAATCCCCAGCAGATTGAAATGCAAAGGCCTATGAAATTTGAATTAAATTGTATGCAGTATTTATTTTCAGCATCTATAATTTGTGGCTAATGTTTTGCTTTCAAAGTTGACATTGATCAATTTTCAATGAGCACGTGTTGTCAAATGTGTAAATGAAACCAATCAAGGAGGGAGATGTAAGACATGGGAACCAAAAAGACCACTGGGCCATGTTTACTAAAATGGAATTAAACTGAAGTAAATATAAAGTCTTATGCTTTAATAAAAACAAAACAAAACAAACAAAAAAAACTTTCTCAAAACAAAATGTAAAAGGTATGGTTGAGTAGCAGTTTATGAAAAAAAAAGTCTGGGAATTTGAATAGAGTATAAGCTCAAAATGAGTCATTAGTGTTATTTAGAAGTTGTAAAAGTTTATCTTGAATCACATTGAGTATTAGCTCAGAAATAAGAAAGTAGTAGTTCTATACTCAATTCCCAGCTGAAACATATGTAGAATACTCAGTTCAGATCTCAGTGTCATAGTTTCAGAAGGAAATTATTAAGATGGACAGCATCCAAAGGAGGCAAAATCATGAGGGTGAAGAGACTTTAGTCAATGTTATATGCAGAAGGCTTAAAACAACTTGGGGTATTTATCCTGGAGATGGTTTTGGATTGGACTATTACCGAAAGACCACACCCTCTTCCTTAGGAATTTCATTAGATTCTTCATGCTGGAAAATGTTTTGCTCCAGGCTAATTTTGGATAACTTTGGCCACAACATGTGGTTGTGAGAGGGGCATCTATTACTCTTTCAGGTGGAGATAGAGTTGGAGATGACGTAGCAGAGGAATGAAGGGAGGGAGGATGAACAGCTGGAATGGGATCAGAGGGACTAGCTTTTTTTTTTTTATGAACGTTTTGTTTCTGGCTCTCAACTTCCTTCTTCCCCGGTATTTGTGCTTGGTCATTTTTTCTGTGGAAAAATAGTATAAGAGCCCCGGGAGGTAAATAGAGTCTCCATTTTTATTTCTTGAAGTATAGTTCTGAAAAAATCAGGTTTTAAAGAAGTACATTGTAATTCAAATCACTCTGGCTTTCATGGAATGGCTCATTGAGTTCCAGCCTAAGCCTTTGTGGCTCATTGTTTGGGTTTTGATGGTTTCTAAGTAAGGGCAAATAGGAATTTTTTCTGCCAGGAACTCAAAGGATCTTCCCCTCACAGACTGATGGGATTGAGTTGATTGATACTTTTGTGATGGGGCATCTTTTGCTTCAATTCTCACTTGGCCCTTAGTCATCAAATGGGTATTGCCTAAAACAAACTGAGATCTGAAAAGACCTTAATTAAAACAACAACAACAGGGAAACCCACTGCATCCTGGGTCATTACCAGTTGTCTTGACTGTTGTCTTGCTACTGGACTCCAGTGGCTCTGGAGGAGAGAGTGAGGCTGATGATTTTGTATAGCCCTGCCTCACTTAAATCCAATTCATTCACAAGTCAAGAAGTCACCCCCATGATGTCATTAGTCTTCTTCCAGAAGGAAAGAGAAACAACAACAAGAAGAAAACTTAGAAACCTCACCATGCAAATTTGTTATTTGGGGTTACTCTTCTTTCCCCTTCTTATAAGCAAATTAGCAAGTTTAACCAACAGGTGGAATTGCTAGCCACTAACCTGATTCTGTTCCACAAAAAAGGATATACACACTTACTCTAGTACAGGAATTCTTAAACCTTTTTTGTGTCACAGACCCCTTTGACAATCTGATGAAACTTATTGACTCTTCAGAAATAATGTTTTTAAATGCAAAAAATAAATAGCATTATTAAGGAAGTTAATTTTATTGAAATACAATCATAAATTTTAAAAAAGTTCATTAACTTCAGGTTAATAATACCTGCTATAGTGATTATGGAACCCAACCCACTTAGCAGAAGTGTGGGAAAGTGCTGATCTCTCTATTATTCTTAGAAAATAAATAACTTTCTATATATACCTGACCCTCCCGAGCCATGACTCTCTCTCAGTGACTGTGCCAAATTGTTATAAGGGGTGTGTAGTTAGTGTAGACCTGCCCAATCAGACTAAGATTTGATTCCT
The DNA here is from genome assembly GCA_011680675.1 of Gymnobelideus leadbeateri. NCBI lineage: Eukaryota > Metazoa > Chordata > Mammalia > Diprotodontia > Petauridae > Gymnobelideus > Gymnobelideus leadbeateri. The sequence goes on from WOXC01012286.1 coordinate 60,744, forward strand.
CATCCTATTAGAACCCCCCCCCCCACCTCTTCCCTGATTTTACTATATTTCACTGAGCCCTAGTCAGATAGTCATATAACTTTGGTCTAATGTAATTGCTTCTTCACAGAAACAGAGAAAAATAACATGCTTAACATATGGTATTTTTTCTTAGCAGAGGAACAATAAAAGCAACAAAACAATGTATAATAAAATGTTCACTTCAACAGCTACATGCTGCCCCTCACACAGTACATAGGATATTTAGAATACAGCTGTTCTAGGAAAGGCACAGCCTTGTTTTTTAGTTTCCCACATCAACTTAATGTGCACTAGTAAAGTGGAGTTTAAGAAACAACACACCTGCTTACTGATAGTTGTTTTTCATCTACCTCTTATTACTACTCTTTATCATTAACAATTTCCCACCACATAGTTCTCTCTGTATCCCTGTATTCAATAACTGTCTAAATAAGATTCCTACATTCTATTCTTTCGTCTCCGCCCTCCTCAACTTTACCTCACCAAAATTCAGCTTCAATGTTGTTTATCCCTTTTCCTGGGCTCTCTGGAACTCCTGTTCCATAGTGAACAAAGTTCCTTTAATCCTAGATCTCTTTATCTCACATCTCTTCTATCTACTTAGCCCTAAGTGAGACCTAGTTCCACTCTGAAGATGTTAAATTCCTATCCTTCTCTCTACTACTGGCTTTACCCATTCTCTCCTTACACACTTGTCCCTAAGGGGGAATTATAACACTCTTTACTTCCACCACCACTTCTTAGCTCTCCCATTACCACCATAATTCAGCCTTCTTTATCTTGAAGTTCACAATATCAACATTTTTCATCTGATTCAAATGATGATGGTGGTTGAATACTGACTCCAAGTCATTCTCCCTCCTTTCTCACTGAGTTTAGTACCTGGTTAACTATGTTTCTTTCCTTCCCAAATCCTGCCCTTGTTTAGGAGGACTACAATATCCATGCTGATATACCCTCAAATTTTTTAACTTCACAATTCTTCAATCTTTTTACATTACATCTATTATTACATGGATATATTATATATAATATGCTTATGTTGCATTATATATAATAATATATACTATTATACATGAATGTAATAATTATTGCATTCTCTTACTAATCCCATCATCCTTTCCTTCCCTGCAATTGAGAAGTGTTAGAAATTTACTCACTTAATGCAGAGAAAAAGGAAGAATCCTCTTTTCCCTATTATTATTTGGAATAATTATAAGAATCATACATTAGCAATAAGACAAGAGGAAGAAGTTAAAGGTATAATTTGCAAAAAGGTAGCAAAATTATCTATATTTGTAGATGACATGACAGACACAAAATAATTGAGGTAGTTAATAACATTATTAGAGTAGGAGAAAAATAAATGTACAATAATTATCAACATTTTGATAGTAAAACAAAAAGACGTTTCATGAAAAACAACTACAAAAAGAATATAGTAACTCAGATAAGCCTACCAAGTTACAATTTACTTGTGGTAATACAGTTAATACATACTCTTTAGAGAATTAGAGGAAGACAAATAATTGGAAGGAATATTCATTGCTTATGTCTTGACTATGCCAAAATAATAAAAATGTCACTGCTACTTAAATTAATTCATAGATTTAGTTTTATACCAATCAGCTTACCAAGAGGATACTTTACTTGAACTAAACAAAATTTTAAAAAGTATTCATTTGCAAGAACAAAAGGTCTTAGAATCTCAAAGGGAATAATGAAAAAAGTTAGGAATAAAGGGTATATAGCACTTCCTGACATTAAATTATGCTGAAGACCAATAATCATCCAAGCTATTTGGTATTGGTTAAAAAATAAAGAAATCAGTAGAAGAGGCAAGAATCAATTGACTAACAACTCAGTGTTTGACAAACCTCAAACTATAACTTACCTGGGGATGGCTTCCTTGTTTGCAAGAGCTTTTGGGAAAACTGAAAAGGAATTTTTCAGAAAATAGATTTAGACTAATATCTTGCACTATATGCCACAATAAGATACTAATGTATGCACAAACTATATATAAAATGGTCACATAAAACAGCAAAGGATACTGGAAGATGGTGCTTTTCATAGCTAAAGCAAATAGAAGAATTCCTACACAAAAAGTGGCAGAGATCATAAAACAAAAAATAGACAATTTTGAGCACATAAAATTAGCAAGCTCTTATAAAAAATGTAACTAGATAAGAAGTCAACTGGGGAGAAAAGGCATCAAATATTTCTAATAAAAGTCTGACTAGGGGGTGGATCCAAGATGGCAGAGTAAAAAAGTAGGAACTTGCTTTATTGAGCCCCTGTTCCAACCACTCTACAATACCTGAAAAACAAAGTGACTCTAAACAAATTTTAGAGCTATAGAACCCACAAAGTGACAGAGAGAAACAAATCTCCTGCTGAAGGGGGCCTGGTAGGCCAACAGGAAGGGTCTATAGCACCTGGCTGGGAACTAAACTTGTGAGCACATGTGAGCCATTCAGGGCCAAGTCCGGGGCAGCACAGACTAACTGGAACAGATGTCAGGAGAGTGAATCACTGGCAACTGTGGTGGTTGCCAGACTTCTCAACCCATAAACACCAAAGAGAAAGTAAAAGGTCAGTGGGGAACCCTTCTCTCAACCCCTGGGTGAGAGAAGAGCTAGGTCTGGCCGCCGGCCCTGGGGTGCCAGAGGTGACTGCCACCACAACTGCTGCTGCTTGATGCTTTTGGCCTACAGATTGTAGAGGGCCCAAGTGACTGTTCAGAGGATATTTATAGGAATCTCTCTGCTGGCACTGAGGCAGGATTCTCTTGCTTTGTCCTCCTTGGATCTGGGTCACAGAGTTAGGTAGTGGTCCTGGGGAGAAGAGCACTGTTGTGGCAAAGCTTGTTGAGGCTGTAGAGAGAAAGTTCTCCTCACAGTTCTGAGGCAGGTGCCTGGAAAGACTCTGACAACAGCTGTGCAAATCCCCAGAAATTTGGGACACAGAACTCTCCACTCTGGAAGCAGAGTTCTACTGTGGCAAAGAGCTCAAAAGTCAAATAATTGGCTGGCAAGATGAGCAAGCAGAGTGTAGCAGCAAGCACCCTGACATACTCAGGGTGGCTGCCAACATAGGTTCTTAGACCTGCTTTTCTAAAGGAAAGCAACTCAAAATGGGTTAATAATCTTGCTTTAATCAAGCATATGTCATTTACCTAGTTCAGGGGGAAAATGTTAGCACCTTGAACTTCAGAGAATACAAACAAAATACAAACAAGTTAAAAGCAGAAGTTACAGGCAGCAGACAAGCTTCCAACTGTCACACCCTTACATCCATATCTACTCACAGTTACCAGAGAGGGAAGCACCAACATCTGGGTTTTCAAAGCCGAGGGGTTCAACAGCTGCCCAGAGTCTCAAAACATACAACTCTTCTCAAAGTGAGGCCCAAAACAAAATCTCACATCATGGTATATATAGACTTCTTCCAGCTCAGAGAATATCACAACCCCCTTGACCCACTGCCCAATCACACAGCACCAAGGTGTGGGCATTCCTGAAAACCAAGCCTCCCTCCACAGGCTCCATGTGACCAAATTGAGCCTATTTGGGGGCAGAGTATATTTTCAAATCAAGGAAAGTCTCAGTCACTTAAGCCTATCAAAGGGCCTAGGGGCAGGGAAGATCTTAAATTCCCATTCCTATAACACAGAGGTAGCACAATCAGACCATAGGATCTTTTTTGGAACAAATAGGATCAAAACATAGAACCAGAAGAAGACAACAAAGTCAAAACTCCAGCATCAAAAGCTTTCAAGGAAAATATGAATTGGTCACAGGTGATGGAGAAGCTCAAGAAAGATTTTGAAAGTCAAGTAACAGAAGTAGAGGAAAAATTGGGAAGAAAAATGAGAAAGATGCAAGAAAATCATGAAAAGTGAGCCAACAGTCTGCTAAAGGGGACCCAAAAATACTGAAGAAAATGGCACCTTAAAAAATAGAATAACTCAAATGTCAAAAGAGTCCCAAAAAGTAAATGAGGGGAAGAATGCCTTAAAAAGCCAAATTGCCCAGATGGAAAAGGAATTTTAAAAGCTCCATGAAGAGAATAATTCCTTCAAAATTATATTGGAGCAAATGGGAGCTAATGACTTTATGAGAAATCAAGATACTATAAAACAGATGCAAACAAATGAAAAAATAGAAGTCAATGTGAAATGTCTCATTGGAAAATAGATCCAGGAGAGATGATTTTAAAATTATTGGACTACCTGAAAGCCATGATCAAAAAAAGAGCCTATACAAGCAAGAAATTATCAAGCAAAGTTGTCCTCATATTCTAAAACTAGAGGACAAAATAGAAATGGAAAAATTTACTAATCACCTCTTGAAAAAGATCCCCAAGAGAAAACTAAGAATATCATACCCAAATTCCAGTGTTCCCAGATTAAGGAGAAAATATTACAAGCTGTCAAGAAGAAACAATTTAAGTATTGTGGAAGCATAATCAGAATAACACAAGATCTGGCAACTTCCACATTAAGGGATTGAAGGGCTTGGAATATCATATTTTGGAGCTAGTATTAAAACCAGTAATCACTACCCAGCAAAACTGAGTGTAATCCTTCAGGGAAAAATATGGATATTCAATGAAATAAAGAACTTTCAAGCATTCTTGATGAAAAGACCAGAAAATTTGACTTTCAAATACAAGAAACAAGAGAAGCATGAGAAAGTAAACAGGAAAAAGAAATCATAAGGAACTTATTAAAGTTGAACTATTTATATTCCTACTTGGAAAAGAAACCATTGTAACTCATGAAACTTTTCTCAGTATGAGGATAGTTGAAGGGAATATCTAATGTGTATGTGTATGTGTATATGTGTATACATGGATACATGGACAGAGTGCCCAGGATGAGTTGAATATGAAGGGATGATATCTAAAAATAAAATTAAGAGGTGAGAGGAATATATTGGGAGAAGAAGAAAGAGAGAGGTAGAATAGGGTAAATTTTCTCATATAAAAGAGGCAAGAGAAAACTGTTACAGTGGAGGGGAAGAGCAGGAAGGTGAAAAAGAATGAGTCAGCCTTACTCTGACTGAATTTGGCCTAAGGAGGGAATAACATACACACTCAATTAAGTATCTTACTCTACAGGGAAGTAGGGGGGAAGGGTATAAGGGGGAGATAGAAGGCAGAGCAGATTGGGGGAGAAGGTAGTTAGAAACATATACTTTTGAAATGGAACAGGGTCAAAGGAGACTATAGAATAAATGGGGGGCAGGATAGGATGTAGGGAAATATAATTAGTCTTTCACAATTTAATTACTATGGAAATGCTTTGCATAACTACACATGTAGAACCTATATTGAACTGCTTGTCTTCCCAGTGGGGGTAGATGAGGTGGGAAGAAGGGAAAGAATCTGGAACTCAAAGTTTTAAAAACAAATGTTAAAAATTGTGTTTTATATGCAACTGGGAAATAAGATATACAAGCAATGCGATATAGAAATCCATTTTGCCCTACAAGAAAGTTGGCGGGGGGGATATAAGAGAGAACAGATTGGGGAAAAGGGTATTCAGTCAGCTTGCTATCTTGGGGTGGGGATAGGGGAGAGACAGGGAGAAAATTTGCAACTCAAAATCTTTTGTACATGAATATTGAAAATTTAAAAATAAATAAAAATTTAAAATAAAAAAATTCTAACTATATATGTATATACATGTATATAATTGGTATATATGTGTATATGTGTTTATATGTATATATGTATGTGTGTATATACATATACATAAACATATACATATACATGTATATATAAAACACAAACTATATAAGACCAAACCAATTCCCTAGTAGATTAGTGGTTGATAGATATGGACAGTTTTCAAAAGAAGTATTGCAAACTCTCAGGAACTATATGAAAGACTGCTCCAAATTCCGCCCCCCCCCCCAAAAATAAAGACAGAATGCAAACTAAAACAACTGAGATTTTAAACTCACTTCCAGCAAATATGCAAAGATGACAAAAAGAAAAAATCATCAAACTTTTAGTAATTATGGAAAGAAAGTATTTTAATACACTGCTGGTGGAACTATAAATTGCTCCAACCATTTTGGAAGAAGGTTTGGAATCATAAAAGAAAATTACTAAACTCTTCTTATCCTTTAAAGACGAATCTCCCTACTGGGCATATACTGCTGAGAAGGTACAGGTAAGGAAGAAAGGCCCATTATATCCTGTAGTATATTTATGCGTGCGCTTTTTGTGATAGCATGATGGTACTTTCAACTTACATTGTTTTGTAGAGGATTGCATATATTATTTTCCTAGCTCTGATGATTTCACTTTTCATCAGTTCATGTGAGCCTTTCTGTATTTTTGTGTATTTGGTAATTTTATTCTTTTTTATAGAATGGTAATATGATGTGTTAATGTAACACAATATGTTTAGCTCTTTCCCAATTGACGGACACCTACCCTGTTTCTAGTTCTTTACTATGATGAAAATTGCTAAATTCATTGTACTTACTAGATACATTGTATATGTAGAATACATGTATATTTATTGCTAAATTTATTGCTAAATACCGTGTGTGTATTTATATACACATATATATTCACATATTTATATATACATATATATATATATATATACACATATATACACAAGTGCAATGACCTTTTTGAAGTCTAGCAGTACAATCTCTGGGTCAAAGTTCATGGACACTTTGATCACTTTATTTGCATAATCCCAAATGCTTTCTGGATTTTTTTTTTTAACAATTTACAACCATGTCAACAAAACAGTAGTGTGCCTGTCTTTCTACAGCTCCTTCAATGTTGACTATTCCTGTGGTTTGTAGTCTTTGTCAGTTTTCTGGGTATGACATGAAATCTCAATTGTTTTGATAAGGACTCCTCTTATTATTAGTGATGTGGCACATTCTCTCATATGGTTACAAATACTTTTGAGACAATACTTTTGAGAAATGTTTGTTCAAATCTTTTGATGACTTCTCTACTGGGAAATGGCTTTTGGTTGTATTTATTTCTTTTAACTGTCTCTATTTATTGAATGTCAAAGGCTTATCAGAGATATTTGATAACAATTTTTCCAAGTTGACAATTCCTGTTTATACATTACTTTTGTTGGTGCAAAATATTTTCAATTTCATGTCATCAAAATAGTCTATTTTATCTTTTGTAATTGTACCAGTCCCTTATCTGATTGAATTGATCCACTACCTGTAGCTGTGAAAGTTACATTATCTACTTTCCTTTTACTATTTTTATATTACTATATTTATATTACTATATTTATATTCTATATCTATATAATAATGTATATATATATATATATATATATATATATATATATACATACACACAATAATATAGGTCACATATCCACTTCAAATTTACTGTGGAATATAGTATAATATGATGGTCTATTACTAAATCCTAACAGGCTACTTTCAAGTTTTCCTAGAAGTTATTTTCAAAGTACTAGTTTTTTCGTTTAGTTTTTCATTTTTAATACTTAATATTTAAATAATAATATATTTATTCTTTTCCTTATGACTACCTTTTTATTGAATTGGGCTTTCTAATCCAGTCTGTTACTATTTGGGAACATATTGGACAGGTTAGTACACAGACACACACAGACACACACACACAGACACACACAGACACACACAGACACATATATACATATATATATATATATATAAAACAATGATTTTAAAACTTTGAATTCCAGATTTTTTCCCTTCCTCCCTCATCACCCACCCTTACTGGGACAGTAAGCAATTCAATATAGCTTGTAGATGTGTAGCTTTGATCATATTATCATCATCAGTCTACAGTCACATCATTTCCTGAGCCTTCTACTGCACTCTTTTTGAATTTCAGTTTAAACTTTTTTAAGTTTAAGTTTGTAATGGAAATGCAGATTTGAAGATCTTCCCTGCCCCTAGGCCCTTTGATTGGCTTAAGAGACTTTGATTGGCTTTAAGAGACTCTGAAAACCTTCCTTGATTTGAAAATGTACTCTGCCTCCTAATAGGCTGAATGTGGTCACATGGAGCTGTGGTAGGAGGCTTGGTTTTCAGGAATGACCACACCTTGATGCTGTGTGATTGGGCAGTGGGTCAAGAGGGTGGTTACATTCTCTGAGCCAGGAGAAGACTATATAATCCCTGATTTGAGGCTTTGCTTTGGGGCTCACTTTGAGAAGTGTTGTGTGATTTGACCAGATGAGACTCTGGGCAGCCGTTGAGAGGCCCCCGGCTTTGAAAACCCAGATGTTGATGCTTCCCTCTCTGGTAATTGTGATTTGGTATTGATGTAATGGTTGGACAGTTTGGAAGCCTGCCTGCTTGATCTGTTTGTTTCTCTGTTTGATCTGTCTGTATACTCTGAAGTTTGGGGTACTGACCTTTTCCCCCTGAACTAAGTAATATATGTTTGTTTGATTAAAGTAAGCTTGTTAACCCATTTTGAGTTGCTTTCCTTTTGAAAAGCAGATCTAAGAACCTGTGTTGGCAGTCACCCTGGGGATATTGGGGCGCTTGCTGCTACAAAGTTTAAACTTGAGTTTAAGTTGTAAAGATATACAGAAGTGTCCTTATAAGTAGTTAACAATTGGACTCTTCAGAAAGAAATGTACACACACAAAGTTTAATCTTTGTTATTGATATTTTATTAAGTCTAGAAATGAAAAAAAAAACATCACTCTTTGATTATTGATTTCCGAGGTGTAAATGTTCACAATAAAAATTTAATAATCCTTCAAAAGATGATTAGAGCTTATTCTAGCACACTCTTGCCTTTTTTCCACTTACAGTAAAACAGTGGGACAGTTTTGGTGGAAGAGAATTAACGACTCTTTAATTTAGAAGAGATTTAGGGAGGAAAGAATATTTAAGGAATGCATGCCAAACTGGCATAACCTATATTTATTGGTCAAAAGGTGGTTTGGGGGAGACATTGTGTAATGGAAGATATTCCTAGGGACAACTATGTAAATCAGAATAGTGCTTCTCAACCAAATCTACACCATGGACCAGTAAAAACAGAAATTGCTAAATTCTTACTCTCTGCAGGATCAACAAGATGGCCATTTGGGGTCAGCGGCAAAATGTAGGGCCATGGAGAAGCTTGGGGGTGGGAGGAGTTCTAGAATTTCTTTATTTTATCATATTTTCTATTTCTCAAGGCTGTGATCATATAACACTCCTCAGTTCAAACACCTCTATTCATTTCTTCCCCCACTGAGTACCAAATAAAATCTACAACTTCTTGTTCTGACATTCAAAACTCTTCTTTGAATTTGGCATAATAAGATTTTGAGCTAGAAGGGACCTGAATGGAATAAAAGTGCAAACTTCTCAGGTAACATTCCAGAAATCTGAACAGAATTGTAATAATGTACCAAAGATCCAGAAACCTGGGCTGGGAGCCTGGCACCCTTGCCTTACTTCCTGGATCATAAGCTGAAGTTTTTGCTAAGCTTAGCTTAGTGTGGGAGGGGAAGCACAGACCCTGCAAATTTAACTACAGGCCCAAATGTTTCAGACTTGTATTTACTGACCACCATCTGACCTGTACAAATATAAAATTGGAAATCCTACTGCAAAACTCTGGGCAGGTCACCATGTCCGAAAATCCCTATGATTCATAAAATATTGTCTGCTTTCATATCTATATTGATGTCGTTAGAACATCTATCTTCTGCTTTCATATCTAAGTTGATACTGATGACACATTTTGTCTGTTTTCATGTCCTCTAGAGACATGTACTTTCTGCTTTTTGACATTACTGATATTTTATCTGCAAACACTCGCAGATTTTTGTGGTTAAGATTGGTACGCCTCAGGGGCTCACTTTGAGGAGTGTTGTGTGATTTGGCCAGATGAGACTCTGGGCAGCCGTTGAGAGCCCCCCAGCTTTGAAAACCCAGATGTTGATGCTTCCCTCTCTGGTAACTGTGATTTTGGTATTGATAATGGCTGGATGGTTTGGAAGCCTGTTTGCTTGATCTGTCTGTATACTCTGAAGTTCAGGGTGCTGACCTTTTCCCCCTGAACTAAGTAATATATGTTTGTTTGATTAAAGTGAGCTTGTTAACCGGAAAAAAAAAAAAAAAGATTGGTGTGCCTCAGTTCCTAATTAAGGGGAACAGGACAGGACAAAATGGGGGAAGAAGAAGTGGTCTTTTAGGTACATACCCAAGCTTTGCATTTTGTATTTTGCCTCTCCTACCAGACTGACTCTAGTAGTGAGACCACCCCTTCTTGCAAAAATAAATAATTAAATAAATCCTTCCTGTCTCTACTTGGCGATATCTCTGCTTATTTTATTTTGGGCAAGGGTCATTCTTGTCCCACGCAGACCTTAGAGATTTATTTGGTCCCATCCACTTATTTATTTATTTTGCTTTTTGTAGGGCAATTGGGGTTAAGTAACTTGCCCAAGGTCACATGGCTAGTTTTTATGTTAAGTGTCTGAGGCCAGATTTGAACTCAGGTCCTCCTGACTCCAGGGCCGGTGCTCTATTCATTGCACCATCTAGCCTCCCCTGATTCTTCTTTTCTACCTCCCCAATGCTCACCCTTAACATTTGGAATAGATGACCCTTTTTTCAGGAAAATGTGCTGAATTTCTGATGTAAGTCTCTGGGGAGTAGGAATCTAGTCCTGTCTTTTTTTTTTTTTTATAAATCAGTAAAAACCTGTGAATGAAATAACACAGTATTAGAGTTCAGGTTTCTTTTGGCTGTTTGACCCCCCAAAATGGATTTTTAAGGTTTTTCAGCTTCCAATAGACATAGAACCCAGCTACCAACTGGAATCTTCCAAGATGGATTTATGTGCCTGTTTGTTGACCCAAAGGAAGGAATGTATTCATCTTTTAAACCTTTCCTCCTACCCTGAGATCGTACGAAATTCCTGAAAGATAGGTTGGTTTTAGCAGAAAATAACTGGGGTTAGGAGTCAGGAGTCAGAGCTGTATCATAGCTCTGATTTTGTCCCTACCTTGATGAAGGGAGAGGAGGGAAGTTTCCTTCCTTTCCTCAGTTATGATATGGCTATGGGGGTACATGAACTACCTCATAAGAGTTATTGTGAGGATTTAGTGTAGTGATAGATGTGAAATCACTCATGAAAAAATTTGAAAGAACTTAAAATATTAGGCATTATTTATACACCTCAAAATATGCCTACTTGAAAATTCCACTTAAAATATTAGGCATTATTTATACACCTCAAAATATGCCTACTTGAAAATTCCACTTAAAATATTAGGCATTATTTATACACCTCAAAATATGCCTACTTGAAAATTCCAAGAAGGTACTTAACAAACATTGTGATCATTTCCATTTTTATATTCTTAGGTTGCTAAGGAGCTATGGATACCATCAGTGGACCTCTATTGGTTAAGTGAAAATTTCCTCAATGTTTCCCTTAGGGACTTATGGATTGATATGACTAGACTTGACTGAATCCACCCATCCTCCAACCTGAAGGAGGGAAGGTAGGAGCAGCTTTGGGGATGAGTGCATTGCCAGGGGTATAAATCAGGACAAGCACTGGGGCACATAAAATAGAAAGCATAAAAGGAAGAATTGGCATGGAAGGTGATGAGTGCATGTTCCGTGGGAGATTGGGATACACCAGTGATTGAAGGCTGAAGCACAAAGACACAAAGCATGCATTCCTGGCCTATGCAGGAATTATATGGAACAGATACTGAGGTGTTGGCACAATTTGGGTTGCTGAGAAGGGAGCTGGGGATTCCTCACTACCCTTGTATTTTCTCTTTCCACTCTCCTTTCTAAAGAGGAGGGAGGTGAATGAGAGAGTAACCATCCCTTTACCAAACCAGGCTAAGAGAGCCAGTACCTACTACATTGTTACACCAGTTTCATCTGTAACTCCAAGAGAACAACTTCCTGTATCTCTGTAAAACATCCCCAGCTATACAGGATAACAAAGAATTGGACATAACTGAATAATAATAATAATAATAAAATCCATATATAAGGATGTCCGTGGGCTGCATATTTTTTTTTTAAACAAATGCTTTATTAACTTCTGTTTTACATCATTCATTTCCGCCAGATTTTGAGTTACAAATCATTTTCCCCCCATTATTTCCCTACCCAACCTCCCAGAATAGTAGTCCCACAAGATATCACTTCCTCCAATCTGCTCTCTCCCATACCTTCTCCCATACCCCCATCGACTTTTCCATTAGAGGAAGGTGAATCTTTGTGTCCCAATGCCTGCACATCTTATCTCCCTATTACAAGCAAAAAAGTATTACTAATAATATTTATATATATTTGAAACATTTAATGTTACGACCTCAAATTTCAGATCCATTTCCTTCCTCCCTTGTCACCCATTCCTTCTTGGGAGATAAGCAATTCAGTATATGTTGTACATGTCTAGCTATGCAAAACATTATCATAGTAGATATATTGTACAAGGCTGCTTATAATTCCCTCCCACTCATCCCACCCCCCACCTGGTCCATTCCCTACATAATCCTGTCCCTCTTCTATAGTGGGTACTTCCAACCTCCCCTCCCCCAAGGATGCCCTCCCATCCATCATCCCTCCTCTCATCCCCCTTCCCCCTATCCTGCTGCAGGTTGAGATATCCCATTTAGTATGTATGTCATTTTCTCCCTGAACCAAATTCAATGGGAATGTGGTTTTGTCTTTTTAGCCTTCCTTATTCTCCCCCTCCTTTGCAACCACTTCCCCTTGCTTCTTCTACATGGGATAGTTTACCCTACCCTGTCTCTCCCCATCTCCTCTTGCCACTTTCCTCTCTCACCTCATAATTTCATCCCTTGAGTATTCTCCCTTCCCAACAAATTCAACCTATGCCCTCTATCCATATATAACTGTAACCATATACACACACATTCACATATGTATTCATATGACCACACCCCCTTCTACCATTATTTTCATAGTGAGAAAGATATCATCAGTCACAGTTATTGCTTTTCCATATATGAATGTAAATAGTTCAACTTTGATAAGTTCCTTTTGATTTCTTTTCCCTGATTACCTTCTCAGGCATCTCTTCCTTCTTGTGTCTGGATGTCAAATTTTCTATTCAACTCTGGTTTTTTCCTCAAGAATGCTTGAAAGTCCTGTATTCCACTGAATGACCATATTTTCCCCTGAAACAAAATACTCAGTTTTGCTGGGTAGGTGACCCTTGGGTTCATTCCCAGTTCTTTTGCCCTCTGGAATATCATATTCCATGCCCTTCGATCCCTCAGTGTAGAAGCTGCCAGGTCCTGGGCTATTCTGATTGTGTTTCCACAATATTGAAATTGTTTCTTCCTGGCTGCTTGTAGTATTTTCTCCTTGATCTGGGGATTCTGGAACCTGGCTATAATATTCCTGGGAGTTTTCTTTTTGGGATCTTTTTCAGGAGGTGATCTGTGGATTCTTTCAACCTCTATTTTGCCCTCTGGATCTAAAACATCAGGGCAATTTTCCTTGAGAATTTCTTGAAGGGTGATTTCTAGGTTCTTTCTTTGATCATGGCTTTCAGGTAGTCCAATAATTTTTAAATTGTCTCTCCTGGATCTATTTTCCAGGTCAGTGGTTTTTCCCATGAGATATTTCACATTGCCTTCTAATCTTTCATTTGTTTGGATCTGCTTAACAGCATCTTGATTTCTCATAAAGTCATTAGCTTCCATTTGCTCCAGTCTAACTCTGAAGGAATGAATCTCCTCAGTGAACTTTTGAGATTCTTTTTCCATCTGGCAAATTCGACTTTTTAAGGCATTCTTCTCCTCATTGCCCTTTTGGGCCTCCTTTGCCATTTGAGTTAGTCTATTTTTTAAGGTGTTGTTTTCCTCAGTCAGGCTGTTGACCCTCATTTCATACTTTTCCTGCATCCTTCTCATTTCTCTTTCTAATTTTTCCTCCACTTCTCTTATTTGATTTTTAAAGTCCTTCTTAAGGTCCTCTATGGCCTGCAACCCACTCATGTTTTCCCCTGGGGCTTTTGGAGCAGGACTTCTGACCTCACAGTCCTTTTCCTGCTCTATGCCCCCAAAATAGGAGTCTAGGGTTGCATTTTTCTGTTTCCTTTGCCTTGGCATGTTGCCACTTAATTGCTTGACTTTTGGGCTTGTTGCCACACTATGGCTTTAAGGCCAGATAGAGGAATTTTCGTCCCGAACGTGTGGGGGGCAACTTCCGTTTCTGGCAAGCTGTAAACCCACCCACAACTTCCACCCTAGATCACAATCCAGATCCAGGGAGGTTAAAGCAAGAGCGATTACCCCCCAAGACTGATCGCTGGATCTCCCCACGATTTGTAGGCTGGGAGCCAGACCTGCCTCTGAAAACTACAAAATGGCGTGTCTCCTCAGCGGCTTCTAGCCCCCAGGGGAGGGAGCTGACGCATTCCCCAAATACAGGTCCCAAAGTCCATAGGACACTAACCTCTTACTTTGTCCTAGGCATATCTATGTTGATAATTCTTGAGTCGCCACAGCTCCTGGTGTTCTGGGGTTCCTCCAGCAGGCTGCTGGCCCTGCCGCCCTGGAGCTAAAACCTCGGCTCACGTGGACCTGGGCTCGGCTCGGCTCCTGCGCTCTGCGCGCTGCGCGCTGCAGGCTCCCAGACCGCTGCGCTGGTCCTTCCTGCAGGGCTGCTGGGCTGTCCTCAGCGGGAGGTTAGCTTCTCTGTGTCGTTCTGTGGGTGCTGGGGCTCCAGAAGTTGTTCACAGTCCTTTTTTACATAGTTTGGGGGGAATCTGGGGGCAGAGAGGCTTGGAAGAGCTGTTTCTACTCCGCCATCTTGTGC
>WOXC01012287.1:0-253495 GCA_011680675.1 Gymnobelideus leadbeateri
TCAAATTTTCATTTCAGCTTTGGTCTTTTCATCAAGAATGTTCAAAAGTCATCTTTTTCATTAAATATCCCCTTTCCCCTAAAAGATTATAGTCAGTTTTACTGGGTAGGTAACCTAGCTCCTCTGTCTTTTGGAATTTCATATTCCAGGCCCTCCTTTCCTTTTAACATGGAAGCTGCTAAATCTTGTGTGATCCTGACTATTGTTCCATGTTATTTGGTTTTTTTTTCCTGGCTCCTTGCTATATTTTTCCCTTGACCTGGTAGCTCTGGAATATGGCTATAATATTCCCAGGAATTTTCATTTGGGGATTTTTTTCAAGAGGTGATTAGTGAATTCTTTCAGCTTCTATATTACCTTCTGGATCTAAGATATTGAGTCAGTTTTCCATCATTCCTTGAAATAGGATGTTTAGGCTCTTATTTGAGCATTAATTTTGGGTAATCCAATAATTGCTGTTAACTTTTAGTTTAGCAATACTAATTTTAAGGAATCATTTTTTGTGAGGTTTTGAGCCTCATAAACTCTTGTTTACTTCCATGTCTGAAAGTGAGTATCTCATTCTGCACCCATAGTCCATCCTTAGTAAATAGCCTATTTCCAACTGGACTAGAACTTAAAGAGCTAAACCACAATTAGAAACATCTTTCACTCATCTTGGGAGCTTTTAGTTTAAGGAAGGATTTCTTAACCTGATAGTTAGGAACTTTGTGAGGTTTTTTTTTTAATCTTGATAATTGTATGTCAATGTAATTTATTTCCTTTGTAATCTTATGTAGTTTAAAAATAGTCTTCTGAAAAGGTTTCACCAGAACACCAAGGGGGCCCATCACATGTGCATAGGGTCATGTGAGCATACACATGCACACAAATACACACACACAAACACTCAAACACATACCTGGATTTAAGGCAATCTGGATTAACTTTCAATCATCCACATGTGAATCCGACACTTTTCCAATGGCCAGTGTTCCCTATCTGCCCCCCATACCCAGTCTGAGCCATATCTCACAGCTGGGCAGCCCAGCTGGTGTGTGCTCAGTAAATGCAAATTCATTTTCATATCCATCCAAACCAAACAGAATTAGGAAGGTAAATTTACTTTTTAAAAATGAAATTCTATACTGTGTCCCACAGCCAATTGTTTAAAGGGGTTTTTTTGGATTATCCGTTCCATAGGACCAAATTGCTATAGATCTGAATCAAACTGGATAGAGTATAGGACCTGGTGTCAGGAAGAGCTGAGTACAAATTTAGCCTCAGATGTTTACTCTGTGGCCCTGGGTAAATCATTTGACCTCTGTTTACTTCATCTTCCTCAACTGAAGAATGGGGATGATGGCAGCTAGGTAGTGCAGTGGATAAAATGCCAGTCCTGGAGTCAGGAAGACTCATCCTTTTAAGTTTAAATCTGACCTCAGATTCTTAGTAGCTAGGTGACCCTGGGCAAGTCACTTAACCCTGCTTGCCACAGTTCCTCATGTGTAAAATAAGATGGAAAAGGAAATGGCCAACTGTTCCAGTATCTTTGCCAAGAAAACACCAAATGGGGTCACAAAGAATCACTAAACTAAACAACAATGACAACAAAATAATAACAATGCTAACATATAATAATAATGTTAACACTTACCTTGCAGTATTGTTTTAAGGATCAAATGAGATAACATTTATAAAAAGTGTTTAGCATGCCTGGCACAAGGTAGACACATTATACTTCCTTATTCCTTCTGTTCTTCCTTAAATGAAGTTATTTCCGATGAGTTGGGCCATATACTATATATGCACAAACATCCTTATCTGGGCTTGCACATATGTTCTGCCCCCTACCACTAGATCTGACAACTGTACATGACAGAGAACAAGTAGAACAAGCATTTGTATATCTTTAGGTTGTTGCTTCCAAGGTCTTTACAGAACAAATTTTCACAGATATTGGCAGTGCCCCAAGGTGGCTGTTCCCAGTTCACAGGTGAAACAAGGGAGGTAAAATATTTTGCCCTGAGTCAAGCAACAAGACATATTTCACTGTCCCTGTGTATTACTCTCCCCACTCGACCATAATTAAGACAGGAAGGAAAGAAGCCGACCTTATCCAATTGGAATGACTGCTAGAGGGATTTAGAGCAAGAGATTGTCATTTTCTCAGCTGGAACTTAGCCAGGCCAATGGGACTGATACCCAACTCTATGGAAACGTGTCATGGGACCCCTTC
The DNA here is from genome assembly GCA_011680675.1 of Gymnobelideus leadbeateri. Taxonomy (NCBI): domain Eukaryota; kingdom Metazoa; phylum Chordata; class Mammalia; order Diprotodontia; family Petauridae; genus Gymnobelideus; species Gymnobelideus leadbeateri. The sequence goes on from WOXC01012287.1 coordinate 2,219, forward strand.
CATGGCCAGAAGTAATATGTCAGACACACAAAGGCATACAAATGCCATTTCGGAGCAAAGGCAAGAGGGAGGTTATTTCATCTTTCTTACTTCTGAGGACACACAGGAGAGAAAACCATGTTATAAAATGTGCTTAGCTGCATTTCTAAAAAGCTCGCATATCATACTTTGGCTGGATGCAGTTTGGGGCCTTAGTTTAGCTGCAAAACATAAATCCTTCCTCATATTATCTATTGACCCATTTATGTGTTTATTAAATGGCCTGACTGACAATATAAGCAGTCCAAATTTCGGAATGGAGAAGTTGATGACTAAACTTGATGCTATATGGATAAGTGGTTTAAGTCACAATATAACATAAATAAATAAGTCATGCCTTACATGCCCCATCTATTGAGTATAATTGGATTATCTTGTCTATTTCTTTGTCCCCTCTCCAAGAATTTAGCATGGAATGAATGCACAGAATCATGGCATTAATGAATGCTTGTTGAACTCATAGGAATCTCAGAGTAAGCAGGGAAAATAGAGGAAATTTACTGCAACCAATAAACAATTATTCAGCAATTGCCATATGCAAGGCATTATGTTAAATACAAAGATGAAAATGAAAGCCCTCCCAGTCCTAGAGGATCTATTGGGAGAAATAGCATCTTGGGTGGGGGTATTAGGTCTCATGGGAATCAGGCTTGGGACATGGGCCTCTCCTCAAACTTTGTTGCCATTGAAGGGGCCCTGGATTCCCTCCCACTGGGGATGGGATGGGAATGGGTGGGGATTAGGGTGTAAGAGTCTGGACTCAAGGTTGAGGGAACTTTAACACCTGTACTGCAACTACACCTTCACAGCCCCTGGACGTTGCCATCTAATCTGTCAAAGCACCCTAAGGAATCCTGGGTGTTGCTATTTTCCCTGCAATTGTACCCTAAGGAATATTAGGCTCTTCCATCTGTCTTGTAATTGAAACCTCATATGCATATGATCTCCCTAACTTACAATGTCAGCTCCCTGAAAGCATGGGCTGCCTCTTTTCTATTTGTTTTCCCAGCCCTTAGAACAGTGCCTTAGTAAGCACATAATACATGTTTTTTTTTTCATTGATCAATTCATATAATCAAATAACAAATATACTCAAAATATATACAAGGCATTTGGCGGAAGCAATAGCCACTGGGGAAGTATCAGTAAAGATCTCATGCAGGAGGTGGCACTTGAGTTAAACTTTAAAGGAAATGAGAATACTAAGAGAAAGAAATACAGAAGGAACTCGTTTGAAGAATGGGAGGCCACCTAGGTGAAGGCACAAAGATGGAATATCAAGATTGAGAAACAGCAAGGCCAGTTTGGGCAGGGGGTGCAGCATAAAGCACATGAAGGAAAATATAAAACAAGCCTGAAAAAGTAGTTTAGATCCACATTGTAAAGGACTCTAAATGCCAAATAGTGATATTTGTATTTGACCATAGAGGTAATAGGGGGCCCCTGGAGTTTACTGGACAGAGGAGTAATGGAGTTAGACTTGTTCCTTAGTAATATCACTTAAGCAATTATATAGAGAATGGATTAGAGAGAGAAGAATGCAAAGATGAAGAATCCACTTTATCAATCAATCAACAAGCACATATTAAGCACCTACTGTGTGCTATTGTAATGCCAAGCAAAAGCAACTTCCATGATTCATATTGCTAGCATAGTAAATCTCCATTTATTCAGTAACAGATGAAGGCAAAATATTCACAGAAAAGAGAAAATTAAAATACAGGGTAAATCAATCATTTAGTAAGTCCTCAGTTCAATCACAAAGTACCAAAGTCAAAGTACCCCACCCCTGGGTAGTCTCAATTGGAGATTAGTTTCCAATCATAAACATAGGACATTCATTTGGTCAGTCACAAAGCACAAAGGCTATCCACCCCTAGATCACAACTAGGTTACGATATCATCACAGCATTCAGTACCCAAGGAGGGGTCTTTTCTTCATCTTGACCCGAGGCAAGTTCTCAGCAGTTTCTGTTCCTGGGAAGACAAAGCTTAACAAAGACGCTATAACATTCATGCTCATTGCCAGCATCCTATCAACAAAAGACTCTGACTAAATAACATCAAAACAGACAGGCAAAATACCTCCACCACAGTCATGCCTCCTCAGTTCTTTGCAGCTCCAGGTGGCAGTTCTCAAAAGTCCTGGGCAACTCCAACTGGTCCTCAGCATTACGGGCATCTTTGGCTGTCAGTTCTCTCTGTTTCTCAGCAACTCTGCCCCCCCAACAATTCTGTCTCTCAGCATCCTCCTTCTGGGCATCTCTCTCTCTCTCTCTCTCTCTCTCTCTCTCTCTCTCTGTCTGTCTGTCTCTGTCTCTTTCTCTGTCTCTCTGTCTCTGTCTCTCTCTATCTCTGTCTCTTTGTCTCTGTCTGTCTCTGTCTGTCTCTCTCTGTCTCTGTCTGTCTCTCTCTGTCTCTGTCTGTCTCTCTCTCTGTCTCTGTCTCTCTCTCTGTCTCTCTCTGTCTCTCTGTCTCTTTCTCTCTGTCTCTCTCTCTGTCTCTCTCTGTCTCTCTCTGTCTCTCTCTCTGTCTCTCTCTGTCTCTGTCTCTCTCTCTCTGTCTCTCTGTTTCTCTCTGTCTCTCTCTCCCTCTGCCTTCATGATGCTGTTCCCAAAAGTTCTTCTGGCCCCTCTCAGCTTGGGCCTCTCCCTATACACGGCACCAGTTTCTCCCTGCTCAGCCCCCTCTCTTCTCCTCAATCAGTCCATCCCACTTGTGAGATTCACAAGCTCTGGGTCTTAACACTTAACCAGAAAACCAAGCCAAAACAAGGGGATCTTTAAATTCCATTACCATTACAGCTATATACACTGTGAATACAAAGATAAAATTGAAATAATCCTCACCCTCAAGCTTACATTTTAACAGAGAAGATCCCACACACCACACACACACATCCCTATTTATCCAATATGTGTTTGAACACACACACACACACACACACACATATATATGTATGTATATACACACATACAACATGGATGGATGGATGGACCAACAGATGGACAGATGGATGGATGGACAGATGAACGTGCATTTAGATGGATGGATGGATGGGTATACATATATACATGTGTGTGTACAGATTATAGAATTAGGAACTGGGACTGTAAGAAAACCCCCTTCACCAATACAAATTATCACCTTCTCTGAAACTTACAGATGTTGTCTTAGAATACTCAGATACTAAGGGCCCAGTCAAGGTCACACAGCCAGTATGTGTCAGTTACTTGAATGCAGATCTTCTTAGCTCCAAGGCCACTTCTCAGTCTCTATCTTATCTAGCCACCCTAGTTCACTATAAAGACTCTATCCAAAAATTACAAGGTAATTTGGGGAGTGAGGGCACAAATAGCTAGGGAAATCAGCAAAGGCTTCTTGTAGAAGGTAGTACTTGAGTTGTGTCTTGAAGGAAACTGGGAGCTATAAGATGCTGAGGTGACTAGATAATACATTTTAGATATGGGGGGAACAACCAGATCAAAGGCATAGAGGTGGGAGATGGAGAGCCTTATGTGAGGAGCAGAAACAAGCCTATGTGGGCCTATTTGGCCCTAGAGTGCAGGGATGGAAATAATGTATAATAAGGCTTGAAAGGTAATTTGGGGTCAAGTGATAAAGATGCTAAACAGAAGAAATTATATTTTATCCTTGAAGCAATAAGGAAACAGTCAAGGTAACCAAATAAGGGAATGATATGGTCAAACCTGTATTTAAGAAAAATGTGCAACATACCTGGCAAGTGATCCTTTTATATTTTTTTTTTATATTTTTTGGAGAACTGTCCCCCAAGGAGGTGAATTCAACTTTTTCCACTTTTGGACATCATTGATTTTAGGAAGTTTTGCTTGCCAGAAGACTAAATTTCCTACTCTAGCCCTCTCCCATTTCTCTTGACTCTGCCTTCTGAGACCAATAAAACTAAGTCTAATCTATCTTTCACATGATGCCCTTTCTCATACTTGAAAACAATTACTGGGTAACCTCTGACATGTTCTGAGGTAAAAAAAAATCTTCAGTTCCTCCAACTGATCCTCCTAGGAAATGGATTCAAAGAAGTCTACCATTCGGATTCCTATCCTCTGGATAATCTCCAGTCTATCAATGCCATTTGTAAAATATGGGACCCAAAACGGACTACAGCAGAGCTAAATGGGACAATCACTTTTCTTATATTGAACATTACTCTTCTTAATGCAGATTAAGATGGCTTTAACTTTTTGACTGACACTGTTGACTCATACTGAAATTGTAACCCACCAAAACCAGTGGATTTTTTTGTTGTTGTTAGCAGCCTCCCCCTGTCAAACAGGATGCCTCACCATTCTTATAATTATCAAGTTGGGATTTTTTTTACATTTATGGAAGATTTTATATTTATCCTATCCTTGCACTCAACAATCTAGCCCAATGCTCAGTACTATTTTTGGATATCAATTCTACAGTCCAATGTGTTAGACATCTATTCTAGGTCCATTCTAAACTAGGCTAATCCAATTATTCAGGCTTGAGATTTAAAATACAATAATACATTGATGGACCATAGAATGTAATAAAAAATAACCTTACTAATTAAGAGATTAAAAGGATCAACTTCAAAGTCAAAAGTAGACAAAATTTCTATTTCCCTTGGCTTCCAGTCATCAAAAACTAACAAAACAAAACAACCAAAAAGAACCCTAAACTAAACTAAAAAAAGAAAAATATAACCTTTAGGCTAGACAAACTCAGGTATGTTTTTTGATAGCAATGCCCTAGGTCTTTCAGCTTCAAAGCAACAAGGTAGTCTCCCTATCCATTTTGAGACCCAGGGTAGCACATGGCAGTAAAGTACTTACTGCTTGGTCTGCAAGTCTATGCTCCACTTCCAAATCCATCTGGCCTGCTCCACCTCCACACTGGCTGTCTGGTCCCTGGATATGACTCCACCCCGAGAATGAGCCATTGATTGCTAAGTCCCTGCCTGAAGCAACCATATCATGAGAAGTCCTGGCCCACATTGCTCAGTCTGCTTCTGGCTGGTCCTCCATACTGCTCTGCCTCCTCACTGGTTGCCCTCTCCCCACTCAGAAGTACTTTCCTTCCCCCCATTTCATTTTCCTTTTATGTTCTCAGAATATAAGCTTCCTGAAGTTAAAGACTGCTTGTTTTTGTATCCAACACTAAACACAGTGCCTGGCATATAGTCGTTGTTGTGTTTGTCCTTGTTTTTGAAGAAGACCACAGCATCAGGGAAATGAAGACATGACTTGCTGTTTATTTTGCTTTGAGTGAGGGAGGGCTGTGCAAGGTCACCAGCCTTACTTTCTCCTCCACAGTCATCTGGATCCAGTGACCTGATATAAATCAGGATGACTGGAGATGATCCAGCATGCAATGGGATACCTTGGCCCTTTTAAGTTAAGGCCTTTTCAGGTACTCACTTACATTGAGGTAAAGCCCTTTCAGCGAAGAGGCCTCTTTAAGAAATAAGTCAAGGGATGGTCCCAGAAAAAAATATCAAGCTGGGAGGGGAAGACCCTCAGGCTTGCTATTCCAAAGAGTAACAGTAACAGTGAACATTCACTCTAAACCAGGAGGGCCCAAAATACAGCCCTTAAGTGGAGTTTGGGCAGGGACCTATTGTGATCCAATCTATGAGCTTCAGTGTGAACTAGTTATCCTGATGAATATCAGGTCATTGACCCAGATGACTCCGGAGGAAAAAGGGAGGCTTGTGACCTTGTACAGCTCCCCCACACTCAAATCAAAGTCAACTGCAAGTCATGTCATCATTTCCCTGATGCCATGGTCCTCTTCGAAAATGAAGGACAAACACAACCTGTGAGTAGACCAAGCTTCCTGAATGGGGACCCAGCTAGTTGAATAACTCAGCTCATCCTCTTCCTCTCCCTCTTCTTCTGCTTCTCCTTCTCCTTTTCCTCTCAGAGGAAGGTCAATTTTGATGGCCAGAAGCTGCCCACTTAACTTGGGATTTATTGGTTAGATTTCTTCCATCTTTCCTTCCTTCCTTCCTTCCTTCCTTCCTTCCTTCCTTCCTTCCTTCCTTCCTTCCTTCTTTCCTTCGTTCTTCCCTCTCTCCCTCCCTCTTTAAACCCTGGCATATAGTAAGTGCTTAAGTAATACTAATTCTATCTATATATCTATCTACCTTTATGGCTATATTTATCTATCTATAGATATCAAGACAAGTGACATAGATGATGAGATAGAGATGACAGAGGAAGGAGAGGGAAAAGGAAAGGGAGGAGGAAAAAGAGGAGAAGAAAGAGAGGGAGATGGAAGGGGAGAGGGAGAGGGAGAATGTTGTGGTAGAGAAGATCTTTAGGCATTCTCTGACCAAGTTTTCCTTGGTAAGTTCTCCTGGGAGTCAGAGGAAGAGAGAGAAGGGGAAGGAGGCAGGAAAGAATGGGAAAGAATAGAGAAGTCCTGGGCAGAATTTAGTAGTGACTGAGGGAAAGAGGCTCTGGAACAAAAAGGGCCTACCAATCAGTCCTCATCAACAAGGACCCACTCACTAACCACATAACCTATAACTTCCTATAATTGTATTCCTCCCAATTCTCTTGAAAGTTTGAAAACAAAATGTTTTCTAGATGAGGAAAGGGAAGATCAAACTATCTCTATTTGCTCATAATGTAAGGATTTATTTAGAAAATTCTAGAGAATCAGTAAAAATAATAGAGACCATTAATAACTTCAACAAAGTTGTTGTTTGGTCATTTTAGTCATGTCTGATTCTTCATGAATCCATTTGTGGTTTTCTTAGCAAAGATATTGAAGTGGTTTATCATTTCTTTTTACAGCTCATTTTACAGATGAGGAAACTGAGGCAAACAGAGTTAAATGACTTGCGCAGGGTCACATAGCTACTAAGTGTCTGAGACCAGATTTGAATACAGGAAGATGAGTCTTCCTGACTCTAGGCCAGTATTCTATCCATTGTGCGACCTAGCTTCCCCATCACAAAAAATCACCTGTATTTCTATATAATAATAAAAAATTCAGAGGCAATAACAGAAAAATAAATTTAATTCAGAGTAATTGCAGAATGCATAAAGTAACCAGGAGTCAATCTATCAAAGCACATAAAAGACTTGTATTAATTTAATTACAAAATTCTTCTTAAAGAAATATAAAAAGAGTTTAAATAGCCAGAAGAATATTGAGTGCTCATGGCTAGGTCAAGTCAATATAATAGAAATGACAATACTATGATAATTAAGATACACTTTTAATGTTTTAAATGTTTAGAGTTCAAAGTTTTAACCAATTATACTATTAAAGTGACACTTTATAAAACTTGATAAAACAATAAAATAATTCATTTGAAAAAATACAAGATGTACAATAACAAGGGAAATAATGGGAAAAGGTAAAACTGAAGGGAGAATGATAATTCAGACTAAAAAAAAAAGAAACAGGGGTGGAGCCAAGATGGCGGAGTAGAAACAGCTTGTCCAAGCCACTCTTCCCCCAGACTACCTCAAAACCGTGTAAAAGGGGACTCTGAACAACTTCTGGAGCCCCAGCACCCACAGAACGACACAGAGAAGCTAACCTCCCGCTGAGGACAACCCAGCAGCCCTGGAGGAAGGACCAGCGCAGTGCCGGCAGAGCAGTGCATGGGGAGCTGAGCACAGGTCCGCCTAAGTCACGGTTTTAGCCCCAGGGCCACAGGGCCAGCAGTCGGCTGGAGGGACCCCAGAATACCAGCAACTGTGGCGATTCCAGAATTATCAACATAGACATGCCTAGGATAAAGTGAGAGGTTAGTGCCCTATGGACTTTGGGACCAGTATTTGGGGAACGCGTCGGCTTCCTCCCCTGGGGGCTAGAAGCCACTGAGGAGACACGCCATTTTGTAGTTTTCAGAGGGAGCTCCAGCTCCTGGCCTGCAAACTGTAGGGAGATCCAGCGATCAGTCTCAGGGGGTAATCGCTCTGGCTTTAACCTCCCTGGATCTGGATTGTGATCTGGGGTGGAGGTTGTGGGTGGGTTTCCAGCTTCCCAGAAATGGAAGTTGCCCCCCCACACACACACACATTCGGGATGAAAGTTCCCATCTGGCACCAGGCCATACTGTGGCAACAAGCCCAAAAGTCAAGTAATTAAGTGGCAACATGCCAAGGCAAAGGAAACAAATTAAACAGAAAAATGCAACCTTAGACTCCTACTTTGGGGGCAAAGAGGATTGAAGCATAGAGCGAGACGGGGCAGTGAGGTCAGAAGTCCTGCTCCAAAAGCCCCAGGGGAAACCATGAGTGGGTTGCAGGCCATAGAGGACCTTAAGAAGGACTTTAAAAATCAAATAAGAGAAGTGGAGGAAAAATTGGGAAGAGAAATGAGAAGGATGCAGGACAAGTATGAAATGAGGGTCAACAGCCTGACTGAGGAAAACAACACCTTAAAAAATAGACTAACTCAAATGGCAAAGGAGGCCCAAAGGGCAATGAGGAGAAGAATGCCTTAAAAAGTCGAATTTGCCAGATGGAAAAAGAATCTCAAAAGTTCACTGAGGAGATTCATTCCTTCAGAGTTAGACTGGAGCAAATGGAACCTAGTGACTTTATGAGAAATCAAGATGCTGTTAAGCAGATCCAAACAAATGAAAGGATAGAAGGCAATTTGAAATATCTCATGGGAAAAACCACTGACCTGGAAAATAGATCCAGGAGGGATAATTTAAAAATTATTGGACTACCTGAAATCCATGATCAAAGAAAGAACCTAGAAATCACCCTTCAATAAATTCTCAAGGAAAATTGCCCTGATGTTTTAAACCCAGAGGGCAAAATAGAGGTTGAAAGAATCCACTGATCACCTCCTGAAAAAGATCCCAAGAAAACTCCCAGGAATATTATAGCCATGTTCCAGAATCCCCAGATCAAGGAGAAAATACTACAAGCAGCCAGGAAGAAACAATTTCAATATTGTGGAAACACAATGAGAATAGCCCAGGACCTGGCAGCTTCTACACTGAGGGACTAAAGGGCATGGAATATGATATTCCAGAGGGCAAAAGAGCTGGGAATGAACCCAAGGGTCACCTACCCAGCAAAACTGAGTATTTTGTTTCAGGGGAAAATATGGTCATTCAGTGGAATAGAGGACTTTCAAGCATTCTTGAGGAAAAAACCAGAATTGAATAGAAAATTTGACATCCAGACACAAGAAGCAAGAGATGCCTGAGAAGGTGATCAGGGAAAAGAAATCAAAAGGAACTTATCAAAGTTGAACTATTTACATTCCTATATGGAAAAAGCAATAACTGTGACTGATGATATCTTTCTCAGTATGAAAATAATGGAAGAAGGGTATGTGGTCATATGAATACATATGTGAATGTGTGTGTATATGTTTACAGTTATATATGGATAGAGGGCATAGGTTGAATTTGTTGGGAAGGGAGGATACTCAAGGGGTGAAATTATGAGGTGAGAGAGGAAAGTGGCAAGAGGAGATGGGGAGAGACAGGGTAAGGTAAACTATCTCATGTAGAAGAAGCAAGGGGAAGTGGTTGCAAGGGAGGGGAAGAATAGGAAGGCAAAAAGGCAAAACCACATTCTCATTGAATTTGTTTCTGGGAGAGAATGACATACATACTAAATGGGATATCTCAACCTGCAGCAGAATAGGGGGAAAGGGGAGGAGAGGAGGGATGATGGATGGAAGGGCATCCTTGGGGGGAGGAGAGGTTGGAAGTACCCACTATAGAAGAGGGACAGGATCAAGTAGGGAATGGAGCAGGTGGGGGGTGGGATGAGTGGGAGGGGATTATAAGCAGCCTTGTACAATATATCTACTATGGTAATGTTTTGCATAGCTAGACATGTACAACATATACTGAATTACTTATCCTCCCAGAGGGAATGGGTGACAAGAGAGGAATGTTTCAAATATATATAAATATTATTATTAATACTCTTTTGCTTGTAATTGGGAGATAAGATGTGCAGGCATTGGGACACAGTCACCTTCCTCTAATGGAAAAGTCGAAGGGGCTATGGGAGAAGATATGGGAGAGAGCAGATTGGAGGAAGCGATATCTTGTGGAACTGCTATTCTGGGAGGGTGGGTAGGGGAAAAACAGCGAGGGGGGGGAATAATTGTAACTCAAAATCTGGCAGAAATGAATGATGTAAAACAGAAGTTAATAATGCATTTGTTTAAGAAATAAAAAAAAAAGAAACTGCTTTATAAAGCAGCAGTCATAAAAACAATATGGTATTAGTTAAAAAATAAAGTAGGTCAATGGAACCAACTAGACAAGTGAGAATGGGGGGGGGTGCAGAATGGAACTCAATAATTCAGTATTCAATAAACCTGAAAATATCAAATATTTAGGAAAAAACTTCCTATTTCGTAGGAATTGCTGCAAAAACTGGAAAGCAGTTTGGAAGAAATTAGGCTTAGATCAATGTACTACATTATTTTCTACAAAGGATATGACCTGAATATTACATATAATGTAATAATTTAAAAGAGAAGCAGATTATAAATTTTTCACAGCTATAAGTAGGAGATATTATTAACAACCAAAGGGATAGAGGTAATTACAAAAGATAAAATAGATAATTTTGATTACTTGAATTGGAAATCATATACAAACAAAATTAATGATTCTAGGATGAGAAGGGGATTAGTTGAATGGGGAAAACATATCCAGTTTCTTATATATGAGTCTGGTTTTTGAGATATATAAATAATTAACAACAATATAAGACCAAAAGACATTCTCTAATAAGTGGTCAAAGGATATAAACAAATGATTCTCAAGAGAATTGCTAAAACATTTTTTTTTTGCTTTTTGAGGGGGAGCAGGGCAATTGGGGTTGTGACTTGCCCAAGGTCACAGGGCTAGTGTTAAGTGTCTGAGGCCAAATTTGAAATCAGGTACTCCTGACTCCAGGGCCAGTGCTCTATTCACTGCACCACCTAGTGGCCCCAAATTGCTAAACTATTAATAACCATATGAAAGAAACTCCAAATCACTGATAATAAGAGAAATGCACATCAAAACAACCCTGACACTTCACTTCATACTCAGAACATTGGTAAAGATGACAAAAGAGAAATAGTCAACATTAGAGGCATCTTTTTAAAATGGGCAACTTAATATATTCATGGTGGAGCTATGAATTAGTACAATGATTTTGGAAAGCAATTTGGAATTAAGTAAATAAAGTTACTAAAATAACTATTCTCTTTGACTCAGAGATTCCATTACTAGGCATATACTAAAAAGATAGTTATAAGAAGCAAGTCTCCGTATACAACTTTTTTTTTTTAGGTAGCAAAGAACTTGAAACAAATTAGATAACCCATTGTTTAGAAAAGCAAATTGTGGCTCATTACTGTAATGGGATGTGTCTGTTCTATAACAAACAACAAATATGATGAATACAAAGAAGTATGGAAAGACTTACATGAACTGTTGCAAAGTGAGGTAAGGAGAGCCAAGAAAACAATATAAATGGAAAGAACAATAGCAAAACAATCAAAAATGAATATTGCAAAAATACAAAGAAAAAGCATGACCCCAAAGAAGATGTATGAAAAGTCAGCTCCTCTCACTCCTTTGAAGAGGTGTGTGTGCTTTGTTGGGGGCTAGGTGGAATCCATAGGTGTGAAACATTGTATGTTTTGAGGGTTTTTTCACCAATGTATTGATTAATCTTGCTTATTTTTTCTTTGAAAAATTTCTGTGTCCTATAGAATGGTTCTTTGGGAACCAGGAGGAAGAGGGATGCAGGGGGAAATTTAGACAAGTAAAAAAAATATCAATAAAATGTTATACAAAAAATTATTTCTATGTCTTTATCTAAGTGATTGATAAAAATATTAAAAAGCACGATGCCAAAGCACCATTCCATATGCTTTACCAGAGGCCTCTTTCCAAGTCAATATAGAATGACAAATGATTTCTACTTAGATTCAGCCATTCAACTGGTTCGGCATCCACCTAATTCTCCTATCATCTATCTTATACAGAAGAACAATATGAGCAATTTTATTAAATGCTTCTATAAATCTAGGTAAAAATAAACTCTACAACATCCCCTTGATATGCCAGTGTAGTAACCTTGTCCAATTCCAAGATGGAGGGACCATTTCTCTGCAAGTTTAGAACCATTTCCCCACAACTGGCTCTTCCTTAGTGAGAATCAGATCCAGAATAAACGTTCTTCTCATTAGTTCTTTCACTTTGTTGTATATTTAAAAGGAATATCAAGTAAATTTGCAGTCATCTTTTCTATTTATACTGTGCTGTGGAAATGCTTGTTTTATCACATAAATTAGCAATAAAATAAATTTTAAAGAAAGGAAAAACCAAGAAAATGATAGAGACTAAAATTAAAGTTCCAGTACATTTTTATATCATGTCTCTGTGTTAGGCATACAATCTGAATTCCTTAACTTCCAGAATTGTTCCTGGCAATATTTTTCTTTTCCCATGTGGTCTATAATATACATCAGTGACAAAGTCACATCTGTTAATCTCTCCATTGATTGTTACTCCAATTCTTTCCAATATGCTGCTGCCCACATTGGTTTCTGGATTTCCTCACATACGTATATTTTCTTAACCTACACTGCTAAGAAGAACCCCCCTTTCTTTTTATCTGCTCCTTTCAAATAAAGGGATATCTGTCCAGAATCATATTCCTGTTATAGATCCCATCCTATCAAGACTAAAAGGTCAAATTTGCCTCCTTATGTTAAAATCTATAGTTCATCTTTTTTTACTTACCCTTTGTGCATTTGTATTTAGACAATGTGAGGCTATGGGTTTTTTTGTTAGCTATGTTTGGATCTTGTCTTCTGTGAATTTCTGGGCTAATCTACTACTATTCTGCTTTGTACATTGTAGCTATATTCTAAATCTAAGTTTTTTATCTAGCTTGGTAAAAAGGCCAAGAAAAATAAGCTGTTTTCCCCTTTTCCCCTACCTTTAAGACAATTTTGATTTTATTTTCTAGACTCTTGAAAAATAAATTCTCATTAGCTTTTATTAGGGATATTCCATCCTTGGCCAAAAGTTCATCCATCCATCCATCCATCCATCCATCCATCCATCCATCTATTCATCCATCCATCCTATGATTTATGCTATAGTTTAGTTTATATAACTATGTAGTCCACTTTTCTCCGAATGTTTTCCTGCTTCTTCAGCATTGTATTCACATATGGGACCAAATATTTGCTTAACATTACCCTTGGCATATCCCTAAAATCACTTGAAAAGTCAAGTAAAACATTTATTAAAGCATTTCAAATAGACTCCTAGAAAGTTTAGATCAACTGGAAAATTTGCATCAAAAAGAATACTTGAGTTGTGGGAAACAAGTTGCTTAGTCCCACAGGAGCAGCTTACCAGGGAAAGAGCACTAGTTCTACAGTGAGTTTTAGTTCAGATTCCAACTCATGATTTCTTCTTTTGTGACTTTGAGCAAGTCTTTTTAACACTCTAAGGCCCTAGTTTCCCCAACTGTAAAATGATGGGGTTAAATTAGATTGCCTCTGACCTCCCTTTTAGCTATGATTTTACGAGTTCTGTACTAGATTTGGCTACTCACAAGTTTTATATCCTAGAATGTATTTATTGGGTCATGTATTCTCTGACCTATTCTCCTTCCTAATGTTCAATAAATTTGCCCTGGTGAATAGCAGACCAACTACTGTCCCTATTCCTCTAGGGTTTTTTTTTTTGGCATTCCAGACTAATGGAAGCAATTATTCCTATTTTAGGATTGACATACATTCTGGAAGGACCAAGTAAGAGATGGAAACAAGCAAACAAAGCACCCTCTCTGCCCCTCATCATCAACCTCTCTTTTTTACCTTTCCCATGGTTCATTCAAAGATCATTAGGTCCAAACTTAACAAAAGCTCCCTTTGACCCTATCAATCCATCACAGGGGGTAGACACACTGTGGGGTATTGTGGATACCAATTCAAAAATTAAATATCCCAGTCTTAATGAATCTTACATTCTATTGGGAGTGTGTATACAGATATGTATTAATACAAAACATATACAAAGTACTTTCAGGATAGGGTAGGGCACATTAACAAACAAGATGATCAAGAAAATCCTTTCACTGCCAAACACCAAGAAAGTCATCTCCACTTGTTTTTTCTACTTCTCCCCCATATACTCATTTAGTACCTTGCAGCCTGGTTTCTCACCTCACTTCTCTATTGAGGCTGCTCTCTTATATTACCTATTATCATTTAGTTGTTAAAACGGATACCCTTTTCTCAGTTGTCCTTTTTGCAATTTCTGACACTATCAATCACTGTCTTGCTCCTGGAGATGCATCCCTCATTTGAGTTTTATGACTCTGCCCTTTCTTCATTGTCTTCTAAACATCTGTCCCTTCTTCGTGTTCCCTTTTTGGATCTCCATCCATTTCCTGTCCCACTAAGTGTTGGTCAATCAAACCTTTGTCCTGGTTGCCCTCATTTTCTAGATTGTCTTGATTTGTTATTCTCTGTTCCCATAGTTTTATCTTTCATCTTTACATAGATGATTTTGAAATCTTTATTTTTTTTACCAGAAATCCAGTCAGAGAGACTTGAGTTTAAGCATTGCTTCTGACCCATAGTGATTGTGTGACCCTTGGTAAGTCACTTACCAGAAATCAGTGCCCAAACAACTCCCTAAGACTAAGAACTACAGAACAGTTGCCTTTGTTTTGACAGAGGTAGTTTTCTCACTGGGAGTTCCCTATATCAATGAAATCACAAGTCCATATTAAAAAAAAGTCCTTGTGCCTAGTAGGTAGTAATAAATATTTATTGAATTTGCATTTGAAACAGAAATGAACAAGTGGATGCAGAGAACAGAGCTCTTTCTCTAGTTAGAGCAAACCCCTGTTGCCTTGAAAGCACTATGTGTCAGTTGGAATTCTGATAGAGTGTGGATTGAAGGGCTAGCCCACAGGAAGAAAAGGGGGCCAGAAAGGAAGATGACAAGTTAAAGAAAAGAGCAAAGAGAAATGAAGACAGGCTGCATAAAACAAAGGCAAGGAAAGGGAGCACGGTACAAAGATAGCCAAGAAGCGATAGTCTTAACTTTGCAAACACTTCATTTTATTATACTTAATTAATCACAACACAAAAGCATAAATGTTTAAAAGGAAAAATAAAATCTACAGAAATATAATCATCCTCAACAAAAATGAGAAAGCATAAATTTAACATGAGGTTGTCATCCCCATTCTCCCAGAACACACAGGGCTCACCCTGTCTCCATTTCAATTTCCCCTGGTCATGAACAAGTTCATTGTAATGAAGCTTTCTTTTAGCCCTGATTAAAATCAATGAGGAAAATGCAGAGTGGAAATGTCAGAAAGAGAGAAGGGTTGCAAGCAAAGAGAGCAAAAGAGCCAGTGGCAGCAGGAAACAACATTCTCTCATTCCAGTGCCTTGGGGTTAGGAAGTTCTTTGATCTATCTAACTTACATCTTCCTTGCAATTTGAGCCAACTTCATTTTCTGCTGGATCAAGCCAATAAGTGACCATAACAATAGATTTATTATTCAAGCTGCAATATAAACACAAAAAAGATGTTGGGACAAAGTCCACCAGCTTCATAGCTGGATGGCCTGTCATATCTTCAGTCTAACTGGTCTAAGCAATGAAGGATTGAGGCATAAATAGGAAATACCAGAATATGCCTGAAATTTCATAATCTCTGACCCTACCTCCATTCATATGAAAAAGAAAGGGGAAAGGGAAGAGGAAGGAGGAAGACTTTGAGACAGAGGGAAAGGGAAGGCAAACAGGGGGAAAGGAAAGGGAAGTAGGGGGAATGGAAATGGGAAGGGAAAAAGGAAAGGGAAAGGGGATGGGAAATCAGGAGAGAAAGGAGAGAGACAAAGAGGAGAAGGGGAAGGGAAGGAAGAAAATATGCTTTAATCTGCATTTAGTCCTTCACCTTCTATGAGGTGAGTAGTCTGTTTCATCATAAGTCCTCTGGACTGGTCATTGTGTTGATTAGGAACTATGTCTTTCATAGTTGATTATCTTTCAGTATTGTTATTATATATATTGTTCTCCTACTTATGCTTATTTCATTCTATATCAGTTTGTACAAGTTATGAGTTTTCCCAGGTTTTTTTTTTTTCTGAAACCATACCCTTTTCTTCTTCTCACACTACTGCCCATTCTCCCTCTCTGAAAAAAAAAACTGAGGCTTCCCCCAAAGGCTATACCCGGGAGATGATAGAGAGCCTGGCAGAACCTCAAACCTAGATACTAAAGCTCAGGTGATTTCCTTACAGGCAAGTATTCATGCCTTGGCTAAGTGCCTCAGCTACCACCAGTATATGATTATTCACTTAGCCACAGGTTGTTCATTTATTAGAAATCTTAGACGGAGCTTTGTTTTTCTTGCCTTCTCAGTGGGTAACATATCACTTGTCATATCCACTGAATGAGAAATCTTGACCCTGAATCTTCCTTGGCCTAGATCCCCTTGCTCCTAGAGATTGCTAGTTCCATACTAGGAAGGGTTTGGGAGCATCTTAATCACAGTTGGTATGGCTCTACAATCATTGTATTAGCGCATTTCTCTAGTGCAGGGGTGGGGAGCTTGCAACCTCAAGACCTTGTGTGACCCTTTAGATCCTCAAGTGTGGCCTTTTGACTGAATCCAAACTTCAGAGAACAAATCTCCTTAATAAATAAAAGGATTTGTTCTGTAAAACTTGGACTCATTCAAAAGGTCACACCCAAGGACCTATAAGGCCACATGTGGCCTTGAGGTCACAGGTTCCTCATCCCTGCTCTAGTGTCTAAATAGTGGCTCAGCAACCAGCACAAAACAATAACTCTTTGCTTGAATTTTTAGTAAAGTCTCAATTTACACATCATAAATTTTGTGCTCAGGTAACTATGGCGACTATTGACAACTCGATACTCTTATTTTTCTGCTCTGGACATTTAGGTAAACAAGAAGAAAATCAATCCCATTTTTGGTTCAACTGCCTTCCCTGGTCTTTCTCAACCTTGAACTTAAGGAAATGGTAGGTCACAACATCTGGCCCAACAATGAGAAGCATTATAGACACAACTAAGAACTTTTTCTATTCTTCATACCAATAACTTTTGGGTTATCTAATTATAGATATCTCTCAATCCTCACTCATAAAAGAACCAAGGAGTTTCCTGACCTGACCTAATAAGGAAAGTTGACTTGAAGTCAGCCACCTGTTCCCCCTCCCCATCTTTTCCTTCTTCTCTGTAGCCTTCCTTAGAAAGTAGATTCCCCAAAATGGCCATGTTCAACTCTGAAACATTCTCTATGTGGACTTGACTGAACTTCATTTAGATCCTGAAGTTTCTCTTATGTTCTAAGTTTTTCCATGTCCCCTGGATGGATAGATATGATGAGTCACCTGTCACATGCCTTCTATCCAATGAGATTATATTTCTGGACATGCTGACCCCACAAGAACACTGGGAATAGTTCCAATTAAATTTTGTCCAAATCCTGTACTCTTATCTTGAAGATTTTCTGATTGATGATATATGGCTTGGTCTTTTTTTTGGAACCAATGAATAATCTGGTTCTAATCTCTACACTGTTAAACAGCTTGCATCCCACCTGTGACTCTGGAATATCTCAGAGAGAATCATTCCAGAGAACTCTCACTAGACAGGCAGAATGCCCAGGCTTTGACCCTCAGAGATACCACAAACTGACTCAGAGTCCTGTAATGTGCCCCAGTTGCCTGCCAGATACGAAAATTCCCAATGTCTGGTTTTAAAAAGGGAAGCAAAGGGGCAGCTAAGTGGCACAGTAAATAGAGCACTGGCCCTGGAGTCAGGAGGATCTGAGTTCAAATCTGATCTTGGACACTTAACACTTATTAGCCATGTGACCTTGGGCAAATCACTTAATCCCAATTGCCCTGCCTTCCCCCCTCCAAAAGCAAAAAAACAAAAAGGGGGAACAATGTAGAACTGAGAGAGGCCAATCCTCTTATTTTAGAGGGTTATATTTATATTTAGAGATGAGGAAATTGAGGCACAGAGGTGAAACAACTTAAGGTCATATAGACACTATGGGAAAAGTTCAACATTTTGTCAATAACATACTTGTGTTTTTTCATGATGTACTGATGTTGATACTTTCGGTGAGTCCAGGATTTTATCAATGGGGATACCCTCTAAATTATATAACAGCTGCAATTCCTTCTCATTCTGACAGTTCTTCATTGTGTCTGCCCATAAATTTCTGTGTCTCTTCATTCTTTTCCATAAGTGGGTTTACTCAATGAATGCTAGTATTTCATGTAAGTCTATCTGTTGTTCCTCATTCTTAATGCAGGTTAATTTCTTTTCTGATTTACATGTGTCCTTGATGATATCTAATGTCATTAAATGTATTTTCAAATCTCCAAGCCTTATATAAATATTGAATGTTGTTGTTGTTATATTTTAAGGCCCTTTGTGTATGATAATTATTGGTCATATGCTCTAACTCATTTATACTCATTATGTGTCTTTCTATTACCCCTTGGGTTGCTTGTAATTTTGATTATTTTGAGATGATTTGCAGCCATTTAGTGTCACTAAGAGAATAATTCTGTGGAAAAAATAGCATTTTACAAGAAAGGAATTTGGGTTTATTGAAGGTATTATGCTGAGAGGCAGTGTTGTTTTGCAAACAGAGAGGTGGCCTTAGAGTCAGAAAGACCTGGGTCCAAGTGGCATCTCAAACAATCTTGCTGGGATGATGGACAAGTTAACCTCTTAGTTCTACCGGCTCTTCTCCAAGACTTTAAGGTATTGAGAAGGTACCAATATGAGATTCTTTTGACCTTCCCAATTGCCAGCAGGTCACCTCCTTTTGTTGTTGTTCTCATAAAGGATGGCAAATTGTGTTCCCACATTGACAATCAAGTTCACCATCTGTAACTGCTATTCTCTTCCATTAATTTCAGAACCTTTGGCTAGGGCTTCTAGTGTATGGATCCATACCAAACTGGATTTGAAGGAGGCCTATAACCTCCTTATAATTAGGGCCAGGGATGAATGGCATTGAGCCTTTCAGACATGGTTTGGACATTATGAGTACCTGATTTTACCCCTTTGGGTTGGCTCTGTACCTGCATCATTTCCAGCATTTAATTAACAATGTGTTGGCAGAACTTTTCAATCAACATGTTGTGGCCTACTTAGGCAACACTGTGATTTTTCTCCCAGAGCAAACAAGAACATATCCCACAACCGACTGCTCAACTGACTGATCCAGACCGAGTTCTAGCATAAGGCTAAAAAGTATGTTTTTTACACCAAAGCAGTTAAATCTTCCTGGGATTAACATTACAGCCATGAGGGTGACAAACAGGTCCAGAACAAAGATGAGTCATAGAAGATTGGGATCCAGCAATCAGAGTAAAGAACCTGCTTCATTCTTTAGGGAATGAAAACTTTTAGCAATAGTTAGCCCCTAGACACTTAAGGCCAGAGGAATTCCTCATATATTTTTGGAGTGAAAGAATATCCCACAATCAAGATGTTGAATAGAAGAGAGGAGAATTCTTGCATAAAAGAAGCCTTTCATGACAGTGTACTTGATATGGTATTAAAATCCTGGTTAAGTTTGGAGAAACAAATGCTTCACAGGTTGCCATCAGGGTGATACTTATTCAGCATCTGTCAGAAAGAGAAGGTAAGTCAGGACCCAAGGCTTCATGCTTCCCAGTCATTTATGTTCTAGCCAGTTGACTTTGGTGGTTAGGAATTAAAGTGATAGACTGGTTGCTCACTATCAAGGCTTCTCTAGTGAAATGGTAGCACCATCTTGAGGAAGTGAAGTACACTCCTCCCAACGTCGACGGTCTTATTAACAAACCATAAGATTTCATCCTGAGGAGACAAAGATCTTACTCAGTTATCATAAGCAATATTATTTTCATGTTTGTCTACAAGTGACTTGTGTACACAGAATGAAAATACTTCACTAATGCATAATCACAAAGTTTGGAATCAACTGAAGAAGGTTCTCAGCTGAAGCCACAGATCTGAAAGACTAAAACTGTTACGGGTACACAGAGGTCCTAATAGAACACAGTGAAGGGGGAGGATGGGAGGAAGGCAGACACTCCTACAACCATTCCCAGTGCCAATGGAATTGGGTGAAGCTTGACTTTATAATACATTTTCCACCTTCATAGGGAAACACAATCATCTCTGTAAAACCAGACCATTTTTCAAGCATCAACCTATTGGTGCAAAGTCCCAAGCAGTACTCTGCCCCACAAACTACATAGTATCCAACTCAACTAAACAAACAGTTACTAAGGTCCTATAATGTAAAAGATAGGAAGCTATTACTTGAGGTTAAAACATAAAAACTTATCCTTGCCATAAAGAAGCTTTCATCTAATAGAAAGGATGAAACATGTGAACATATATGAAAAACTAAAAGGCAATTTGATGAGGGATAGAGCCCTAACAACTTATAGGAGGGAAGAGAGATACTTAAATGTGATACATGAACTGAATTTTGTATTAAAATAAAATTATAAAGTTTAGAAATGGAAGAATGCATCCCTCACATGGAAAAAAAGAATGAATAAAAGCATCATGGTAAGATGTGGAATGTCAAGTTCAAGAATAGTCCAGTTATTCTGAAATATAGAAGGGGAGTGTCACAAATAAGTCTGGAAACATGTTGGAGCCAGATTTTGGAGAGTCTTAAACACCTTGCTTATATTTTATACTAGAGAAGTTCAGAAATCACTGAAGATTTTGAGCAAGAGAATAAGTTGGTCAAACCTGTGCTTTTGGTAGAATATTTTGAGAACTTTTTGGAAAATAAATTACAAAGAGAGATACTGGTTAGAGGGAAGCAAAGTAAGAAGTTATTATAATAGTTTAGAAGTCAGGATTTTTCTCACCTGAAAACTAAGCCAAAATTAGTATAGTGGCTATGAGAGTAAAAGGAAGGGGATGTATGTAAAAGATATTGGGGAAGGAACATTGATTAATTTCACAACTGATTGGACATGGGGAGAGGAGAGGGAGAAGGATGAAACAAATATGACTCTCGTGTTATAAACTTGAGTAACAAAAAGGATGAACCTATCCTCAACATAAAGATAAAACTTTCTATTCCTTGAAATATGAATGCCTTCATCTTGATCACTTATAGAATTAATTATTTGTCATTTGAATGGTTCAGTTTAATTAGTATGTTCATTTTGAAGTTTGTAGTACTGCAGCACAAAGCTCTTTCTGTTTGTTTTTTTCTGGAGTGGATTCTTTAGAGTGGCACTTCGTTTTCTTTGCTTAGAAGTTCTGTACAATTTTCTTGTATTATTTCTTGCATTATGGAGTTCAAGTTTTTGACTTGCATTCTTCTGGGAGATTTATTATTTTTAAGTTGTCAATATGCAACCTGTCTTTGATATGGAGATCAATTTTTTAAATATAATTTCCTTTTCATTCTCTTCTTTCAGATTTCCCTTCACTTCTGTGTATCTGTGTTCCCAATCAGTCTTTCTTTGGTGGGACTTGCCACCATGGATGCAAGGATTTTTGTTCTTTTTATTATTCATTTCTGCCTATTATTTTGCTATGCAGGCTATAAATTAGACTTTCACAGTTCTTATTTCTCTCTCATCCCTCTTAGAAAGATTCTTCTCTGATTTTATATGTTCTTGGAAAGCCTCAGAATCTTCTGCCTCATCAGGTCTTAATGTATTTTCCTCTGTCTTGCAATATCTATATATATATATATTTGAACTTAGATGATCTATAGGTCATATTCCATTCTGTTTTGCATATTTTCCTATTGGTTTATTTGATGATGCTCAAAGTCCTTAACTGTATTTTATTCCTCCTGAAATCTTTAATAGTTTTAAGTCTTTTCCTCTTTATGTTTCCCTTTTTCTCACTTTCTGACTCCTTCCCCTTAGATTACAGTTTCCCTGGAGTCTAGATCAGAAAGTCTTTTCAACTTTCTCCCACATTGGGCAATTCACATTTTACCAGCCTTAATCTCCAAAAGGAGAGACTTACTCCATATTGGATACTGGTCTCTTTCCTTCAGGAAGGCCTAGCATATTCCCTTACACTATGGTGCTCTGTCCCAGTTCTCCTTGTTCTTCAGCTCTCTGGTTGAGTGCAATAATCCCAACTAGCAGAAGCTTCTGCCTCTTAGCTTTCCAGGATACTATAAGGAAGAGTTCTGTTACAAGTCCATGATACAGCTTGTACAGACTGTTAAAGATTAGCATTCTCTGCTGTTACCTTATTGTATTTTTACCTTTTGGGGGGTTTTGGTGTCCTAAAACAAGAAGATAACTGAAACTGCCTTATCTCTTGCCCAGAATTCCTATTTTGGAGAAGTTTGAAAAGTCAAAAGAATCTAAGAAATGTCCAATCTTCCATCTTGCTAGTCAGTCACATGACTCAGTAACATGTTATATTTGTGATACTGATGAGATATCCAGGTGTAAATTCCATCAGACAACTTAGGACTGCAATTCAGAAGAAATGGTGGAGTTGAAAATAAGGATTTGGTAGTCATATGCACAGAGAAAATAATCCTATGAGAGGGAGTGATATTTAAAAAAGTTAGAGAAAGCATAAAGAGAAGAGAGAAAAGGACCTGTGACAGGAATTGAAAGAATATTCACACTTAATAGAAAGGATATTCATGAAGACCCAGCAAAAGACACTGAGAAGGAGCAGTAATATAGGTGGGATTAGAACCATGAGTGAACTCTGTCACACAAACCAAGGGAAGGTCAAATATACAGGAGAAGGAGAGAGTCAACATTGTTAAATGCTAAAAAACATAAGGTAGAATGAGGATGGAGATCATTGGACTTAGTTGTTTCTATAGATTGGTGGGGTTAGGAGTTTTGAAAGGGTCTGAAAATTAAGTGGATAGGGGCAATAAATGCAGCAAGTATAGAAGACTTTCTAGAAGCTTGGCTTTAAAAGGGAAAAGAAGAAAAAATTGGTTTGAAAAGATAGAATTAAATGAAGAGGAAACAGGCTTTCTTAGAGGAATCAGAGATAAGGATTGCAGATCAATTCAATTCAGTTAAACAAATATTTAGTAGAGAGAGGTGAGAGAGGGAACAATCAAAGTGACAAGCTCTTAGAGGAAGTAGGATAGTATAAGGTCAAGAGAACATAGAGGTATTGGCCTTGGGTAAGGCCAACTTCATCCTCAGAGATTGGAGTTGGAAAGAATGGGAGATAAAAAAGAAAGAATGGAAAATGAAATTGAGACATTTTGAGTTGTCAAATAGGGGAGAAGAGGAACCTTGAGGTGTACAGCTTCAATTTTCTTGGTGAAGATATTCCAAGCAGAAGGTCAGGTCTTATGCTGAGGGGAAGAGGAAGGAAATTGAGGGAAGGCTGAGGAGAGAAGAGAAGGCTTGTCATAGTCACTCTGGTAAATGTGAAAGCAGGTATAATACAATGATTGCTATGCAGAAATAAGTGCCCCTTTGGGATTTCATATGAATATGTAGTGGACCCAATCAGCACAGTGATGTGACTTTCTCTAGTAGTGATTAAAAACAATTAAAAAAGAGAAATGACAAGAAAATCTGGAATTGGGTTTTGGCAAGGTGTAAGCACTTAACAGGAAAAAGAAGCAAGGAATTAAAGAGTAGAAGATAGTATACAGTTGAACTGGTAAGTTATAGAATCGATTGTGAAAGTTGGAAAATGAGGCCAGAGCAGGAGTGATAGATTGACAGAAGGAGGACCTATGCAGGGACTGAAGGCAAGGATGAAGATAAATTTAGGCAGGAGGGAGAGATACAAGGACAGAAGAACACAATCAGAGAAGGGCATTTTAGAGTTTAGGATTTTGGAGGTAGCACAGTCATAGGTCATGGTAAAAACCTAATACGGCAATCCCTATGGATGGCTGAAATTAGGTGGAAAAATAGATCATGGGAATTTAGGAAGTTCTTAACTGTGTTACCAAGGTATTTGAAGGGACATTTACATGTATGTTGAAGCCTCAAGTCCAGAGGTATGGGGATAGAAGATTGAGGTGGAGTTGACTATGAGTTTAATATTGATAAAAGGATGGAGCGAGTAAAATGCGGAGGACAATGGATCACAGTAATAAACATCTGAATTGGATTGTAGACAAATGTAGAAAATTTCAAAGGTGGAGACATTTCTGAAAGTAATTAGTTTGCATGGACTTTCTTGGAGTTTTTGAAATTGGTATCTGCACTTCACTGTCAAGTACTAGAGCACTTCAAAGGAAGTTAGAAGTTTAAGATGTTAGAGCAGCGGGGGAGAGTTGTGACCTTGAGTCTACATGTGACCTTCTAGATTCGTAAGTGTGGCCCTTTGGCTGAAGCCAAATTTTACAGAACAAATCCTTTAAGGTCAGAGGTTTACTATCTACTACACACTGAACAATGCACATATAAAGTGAGCAAGCTAAAAAAAATGTACATCTCTGTTGTATTGCACACATAGCAAGAATCAGATAAGAGTTTGCCAAGAATATTTTTCCCTCACTAGTTCACCCTTTCAAGTGAGCTATATGATCTTCCTACATATGCACCTGACCATATGTAGTGAGAAGTGATGGTGGAGGGTGATGAACTAGAAAATTTTGCTGCTTGAGAAGGCACCATGTATAACTTTGCTCCCTCCAGTCTCAGACATCTTAAATTCTGAATTTCTCCTCTCTCATCATAATCTTCCTATCCTTCTATCTCCCTCTGCGTTACTCCCACTATAGCAAATGACAGCCTTGCTAGTCTGGAAAGAATATATGCAAAGAGAAATCCTAGGCATTAAGACAGGCAAGGGAACAGGGGAGTTGATCAGATACTGATGTAGAAAAAGGACCCCTTTGTAGCCAGGTTTGTCTCTGTCTCTGTCTTTGTCTCTATCTCTGTCTTTGTCTCTGTCTCTCTCTGTCTCTCTATCTCTCTGTCTGTCTTCTTCCTCTCCCTCCCTCTCTCCCTCCTTCCCTCCCTCTCTCCCTCCCTCCCTCCCTCCCTCTCTCTCTCTCTCTCTCTCTCTCTCTCTCTCTCTCTCTCTCACACACACACACACACACACACACACATACATATACAGCTTCTTTAGATGACAGATATTCAAGGCTGCTCCCCTTACTCCATGACTTAACCTAATTACAAATGAGTTAGAAGTGTGATAGACCTGGAAATTTCCTCCAGTTTTTCATATGTTCATATTTTAAGTGTGTTTCTCTCGATTCCCACAGCAACTGGGAAACCAACGTCAGTAGGGATTGAGAAGTGAATGGACGGTATGGGAGATCCTAGACTGCCAACAGAAGCAAGGGCAGGGGTATTATTTGATCAACTTGAAGGGATATGATCCAAATGAATATACATGGGAGTTAGTCAAGGATATCCATATGCCTTCCCTAATTGGCTGCTTTCACAAGAGACATCCAGAAGAGCACATCTATTCCACTCCCCTAATTAAGAGGGGATACTGGCCAGGGATGGTAGAGAAATTAAGAGTTGTGAGCTGAGTTAGCACTATTGTAAGAGAAAACACCAAGCTACTTGCAACTACTATAGACTTATTAAGGTTTTGTGAAATGAGGGATTTGAGGAAGGAAAATGGGCTTTACCATCAATATCTTGTAGCTTGGCCACTCCTATTGAGTCTGAGTGTGATTTCATTTATTCATAGAGTTCATGATTCAATGCCTGAGACTACATCTCATTTATCTTAGAAGTAATTTGTAAGATCAAATATAGCTAATACCTAGGGTTTGTCATGGGCAGCTAGGTGGCATAGTGGATAGAGTATCAGGCCTGAAGTCAAAAGGACTCATTACCTTGAGTTCAAATTAGGTACTTACTAACTGTGTGACCCTGAGCAAGTTACTTGACCCTATTTGCCTCAGTTTCCTCATCTGTAAAATTAGCTAGAGAAGTAAATGGCAAACCACTCCCAATATCTTTGCCAAGAAAACTACAAATGGGGTCATGAAGAGCCAGACATGACTGAAAATAACTGAACAACAAATATAGGTTTCAATTTCAATAGGGTATCAACTTCTAGAAAGAGTTCTTACCTTTTAGGTGTCTGACATGGACCCTCTCTCACTGGTAGTCTGGTGAAGTCAGTGGACCATGCCTCAGAATAGTATTTTGAATTCATAAAATCAAATATAGCATATAGGATTACAAATAAAACTAGTAATGATGAAATAGTTATTTTTAAGTTTGCAAATTAAGAACCTCTGTTCTAGACTGTAAATACCATGAGTGCAAGGACTGTGTCATATCTAAATTTTTAAGTATAACCCTTCATAAATAGCAAGTGCCCTGATCACAATAACCATTTAATATTTGTTAAATTAAACTTGTTATTTCAAACACAGTACTCCTGGGGAAAAAACATATACTTCTACTGTGATCCAGTCAGCCTTTTATCACCTGGAGTGACTCTTCATTTACATTTTGGTTTTGATCCATTTATATTCAAGTTAACCCTTTGTGGAAGAGATTGGTAATTTGAATCCAGCCAGGAGACCAATCCCATCCCAAGGTCAGGAATGCAATAACCTCTCTCAATCCTTGTACCATCTGTGACCCCAGTCACAAAACACACAAACACACACACACACACACACACACACACACACACACACACACACACACACACCCCTTCCATTAAATTGGACCCCCTGTGCTTTTGATGACAAGACTATTCCCTATTACTCTATGACATACCCTAGTTATAAATGAGCTAGAAGTGTGATCAACCTGAAAATTTGCTCTAGTTTTTCACATGTTCATATTTCAAGCATGTTTCCCTGGATTCCCATGCCAATAATGAAAACAATTTGTGCCTCTGTGGCAGGGAGCTAAGAAATGAATGGATGGTATGGGAGATCTTAGACTTCCAACAGAGGCAGTGGGATTCAAAAGTTTTAAATATCAAAGTGGCAATAGCCTTTAAATGAAAATTGAGAGCTATAAATCAAGATTTGTCACAACTTCATTGTCATATCTTCAGAAAGTCACCTACCTTTTCTTGGCCTCACTTTTGATGTCTATAAAATGGAGGAATTGCAAATATAATCTTTAAGGTCTATTCCATTTTTTAAATTCTATTACCCTCTGCTCAGATGTTAAACAGACAGTGAGCCAAGCCCAGAATTGAATAGGAAAAGTGTAGGTTAGATTGCCTGTGCAAAAATATGTAACATTTCTAAGTTCCTCACTGAAACAATGGATATTGTTCTTTTTTTAATAACAATGGATATTGTTCTTTTTTTAATATTCTTTCAGTGATGCTGAATGACTATGAGTCATGGAAAACCAAGTCTCCAAAGGGGTCGTTCAAAGAGTAATGGAGAGGTGCATGGTAGGCATGAGTAGGCTGTTACCTATTACCAAGAGGAAAAGCAAAATAAAGGCTATAATCAGAGATATGTGAGAGTGTATTAAGATGTAAGAGTCAGGAAATCACCAATGGACATCCTGCATGCTCTACTGGTATTCTCAGAATGTCAAGAGACTTTTGAAAAGCCCAAGCACATTAGGTGGACCCTTTGTCAGGGACAGATATACTTTGGACTTGGAGAAGAGTCACAAAAGATTGTGGGCAGGGGCTGTTCATTTTGTTCATTCCTCATATCCACAGTTTTGTGCACAATTACTGGCATGCAATGGGTGATTAACAAATGCTCGACTGGTGATTGATTGGTTGATCAGTAGATGAGGTTTTGAATTGTGGAAGCATATGAAATCTCAGATTTGGCAGGGCTTACTGAGGTTATCCAGCCTGAACCACACCTGAACAAAGTCCTCTATCCCTCTATACACTTGGAGTTAAGTAACCTCCATGTAGCAACATGGTAGCTAAAGGGAGTGCTTTAAGGTATATGCAAAGCACTTTACATATATGATTTCCTTTGATCAGCACAACATCCCTGTGACATGAGTGCTATTATCATACCCATTTTACAGAGAAGGGAAAAGAGGGTAAGTGATTTGTCCAGGGTTATACAGAGATATATAATAAGTATCTGAGGTAGGATTCCAACTCAGGTCTTCCTGAACCCAAGTCCCAGTACTCCAATTCCATCCACTCTACTACTTAATTTCCTACAATGTATTTGAGAAGGGGTTAACTGGGATTTGCTTGAAGGTATCTACTGGGGAGGGCAACTAGGTGGTACAGTGGATAGAGAGCCAGGACTGAAGTCCAGAAGACTCTTCTTACTGTGTTCAAATATGGACTAAGATACTTACTATCTGTGTGAACCTGGGCAAGTCAATTAACCCTGTTTGCCTCGGTTTCCTTATCTGTAAAATGAGCTGGAGAAGCAAACGGCAAACCACTCCAGTATCTTTGCCAAGAAAATGCTTAATGGGGTCATAAAAATCAGACACAACTGAACTGCCGTGGGCTGCTCAGTGTCCAGCACTTATGCATGACCTGAGACGTGAATAAGAAATGACCAGGCCATGTGAGTAGTTCAAGGAAGAATGATGAATTCCATTTATTGATTCTTAGGACAAGGTTTTTATAGAGGAATGGGACAAAGGAAGGGGACTCAAGTTTTCTAATCATTACCTTAGTCTGTTGTATCCTAGAAGTAGCACAGAATAGATAATTTGATAAGGATTTTGTTATCGAGGAGACTAAAGTCTTAGGGTAAGACCTTTGATCTAGGTCTCAAGTACCTCTTAATGCAGCTGCAGTCATAAACAGATACAATTGAGAGCAAACTTCAAAGCCAAAGCTACAATCCTCAAAAGATATCATGTTTAGAGCTGGCCACCCAAAGATACCTGAGTGTTGAATCAAATATTTTGGCTCTCAATAATTAAAATCTTGGGGTAGAGCCTACTGATCTCAGAACTCAAGTAACATCCTTATAAGTGTAAGTCATAACAAAGAACTCAGGAGCTAACTTGATGAAAAGTCGCATCTCAAAGAGATTCTTGTTTTAAAGTAACCACAAAAATCTAATGAGGAAAATTCTACTATGACCTAAGGAAGCTCATTCCACTTTTGGATAGGTCCAAGCACTGGGCATTTTTTCCTTCATCAAACCTAAATTTATGTTAATCCTCAGGCCTGCCATATCACACATTTGACTTATTTTGAGGTTAAAATTCACCTTCTCTATGTTATCCCTGCCCTAGATCTTTTTCACATAAACTGATTTGTCCCCCAATAATACCATCCTGCATCATTTTTGTAATCCTATGTACCTTTTATACATTTGAAATCATTATTCTGAGAAAGGGCTTCACCAGACCATCTAAGGAGCCCATGACACCAATGTGGTTCAGAACCCCCACTCTAGCATCAAATAAAAACTTTTCTGTTGAGCATTTAAAATCTCTGTCACTCTGGCTGTAGCTTAACTTTCTGAACTTGTTTTGTAATTCTCCCTTTTACCTACTTTATATTTTAGTTAAAGCGACCTACTTGTCATTACCCCAGCACAATATGCCATCTCCTGTCCTCAGCTCAGCTTGTCTTCCATGTCTAGAATGTCCTCCTTTCTCACCTTGGCTAAGTCACTTTAAAGGCTTGGCTCTGGTGTTACTCCTGAGGCTTTTCTCAATCTCCTTGGCTGTTAATGCTCTTGGTCTTTGGAAATTAATTTATATAACTTTGTATATACTTCATATGCATTTATTTGTGTTTATTTTGGAGAACTTAAGCTCCTTGAGGGTAGGGAGCTTCATTTTTACTTTTTTTTTTCATCCTGCATTTTTGCAACTGATTTTTAAAAACTTTTGTATAATGTATACTTTTAATCCCATCAAATATCAGGCAATTACTCAGTTTGTTATTGTTTATCACAACCCTAATAATAAGTGGAGGAACTGGAGGAACATCTCCCCCAAATTTCCCCTCACATATACCTACCCAAGATGCTACCTGGACCCTCTTTTCCTATGTCAAGACCCAAGAGCTTCCATGTCTTGCTACAACACTGACACACTCTCTTATCTGAAGTGTGTTTCTGTAATAAAAATAATGGATAGCAACTACATGTTGTTGTTTATTGTTGGGGACATGATGGATAGAGTTCCCTAGTCTGGAGTCAGGAAGACTCATCCTCCTGAGTTCAAATCCATCCCTAGATACTTATTAGCTATGTGACCCTGGGCAAAATTAGTTAATCCTGTTTGCCTCAGTTTCTTCATCTGTAAAATGAACTAGAGATAGAAACAGCAAACTACTCCAATATCTCTGCCAAAAAAATCCCAAATGGGGTCACAAAGAGGCAGACACAATTGAAACGACCAAACAGCAACAGCAACATAGAAAAGAGAACTCCTATGATTAAAGTCAGGAACAAATTTGTGGGTGATGTCCTGGGCCATCTGCTGAGAAATTTTAGTTCAGATTTCGGTGCCATAGGACTAAACTTATAGTTCTGTATCCTTAAAGACCAAAGGCCATCAGATTTATTTGAAAAGTGAATTTTCTAGAATCTCTTTGCTATGGGAACCTCATGGCTGAAGCAGAAGATATAAACTGTTCCTATAAAGCAGGTTTTCTTGGTGGAGGTGGAAAAATAGATGGGATTAGCACACTTCACTGGAAGTTAGCCAATTTCTTAAACACCTAGTAATAACACCACAGCACCTGCTAGATTCAGGAAAAAAAGATTATCTACTATCTTATGGATAAATCTAACAAAAGTTAGAAAACAAGTTAATTCTGTATTCTTGGTGGCATATAGCTTATCTGCCAAAGCATTTGTCACACTCTTCTTGGCCTCATTCTAGTAGGAGACCAAGCAGCAAATCACTTAAATATTAAAAGAGATCTGTGATATCACCCGTTTGGATTATCCCTCTGATGCCACAGAGCACAACCCATCCAGGCCTAACAGCTCTTGCCCACATTCTGCCATAATTTCATCATGGAGGTAGAAGTAAGAGCGGGGAGATTGTCCACAAAATGTGCTGCTGGCCTTCCTCACTTTCCAAGCATAACAGTGGAGCATATATGCGATCAATTATCTTTCTTTCTCACCAGGTAGCCAACCTCTTTAGATATCATTTCCCAGTACTCCTTCTCAACACATTCAACTGCCTTTCCTCTCTGACTGGAGGGCACAGCAAAACACTGTTCCCGAAAGATCCCATTATAAACCATCTCTTCATTTCCCACCAATTATTCTGCTTCATTTTAATTCTTCTGATATTCTCACTTTTTTCATCATTTTATGTATTGTCTTCCCCCATTAGACTATTATCTTGAAGGCAAAGACTCTTTTTCTTATTTGTATCTCCACTTAGCACAGTGCCTGATACTTTTTTTTTTTCCTATGAGAGTTGTTTGGCCAGATTCTTTAGATTGATAATAGATTTGCTTTAGGACTTTGTGCAATCCACACAATGACACTTACAAACAGGAATGTCTGAAGGACCTTATTATATTTAAGGAATCCATGCATGATTTGGGCTTTTCCCTGAACTGTCTTTGAGATAGCGGCTAACATCTTTGGCAAGCATAGGTCTCCCTCTTTTATCTTACATAATTTTAATGATTAGGCATTTATTGAACAAGATTATCTCTTTTGTCATGGCCCTCAATGAATGCTATATAATTTTGAGATTATATAAATATATATATATATATATATATATATATTTGTGTGTATTTATAGAAGAGATTTTATTGAAAGACACCCTTTAAGGCAAGGTTTTGTTCTATACAATCACATTTTTTTAATGGTCCAACAATAAAGTCAGTGGTCTCTAATATTCTCTACATCTATTAATCAGTTGTGTGATGGTAATGATAGAGCCTACCGTGGAATATTGCTTGTAAAAAGTCTATCTTTTCATCTCTAAGACTTTTATTAAGGATGCCTCCTCAATTCATATATAGATTATTCTCAGAAATATTTATATAGATGAGAAAATGGGCATATGGATCAATAATTATTTGATGTTCTCTCACTTATTTTTTTCATAATAATGTTTTCTATGTTTGTGGTATCTCTCTACTCTTCATAGACCTTGAGTACGATTTACCCTCAATGACATAAAAAATTGTGTCCCCTCCAGCACATACTTCTTATTTAGTACAAATCCAGTTTAATTTACCTAAAACTCAATTTCTGACTTTTTTAACCTTTTGTGAACTTTCAAATTCCTCTTTAAGGTCACGTGAAATTTTGATGTTATAATGTAATGTGAGGGTTCTACCATCCTTGACGGTGAACAGAGTTTGTTATAAAAGTTTTGCAGCTCTTTCACAACTTTCCTCTGCTTGTTGTCCTTCTGCCTTAATTGTTAAATGCCCTTAGAATGACTTTGCTTAGTTGGGGTTCTTGCCAAGTTTTCTTTAAATTTGTTTTTTTTTTCCCTTCACTGATTCTTATGAGGCAATACCACTCATAATCTTTCTCCATCCTCCATAAGATTTTGCAAATGAGTTTATATTCTAAATCAGCATTATACTCGGCTGCCAGATCACTATGCTTGGCAAGTAAGTCAAGTGTTTGCTGACTAAGGTGGTTTTGAGATGCTTTTCTTTTTCTCGTTATATTTCTCTTCTCCAATTATGCAGTAGATTTATATCAGTTAAACTTTTGCATGAAATTATATGGTTAGTATCAATAGCCTTACCTCCATCAATCTTCCATTTTTTTTCAAAATCAATAACTTGTTTAAATAGGTCAAGCTGGAGTTGTTTTAATCACACACAGTGTCTTTTTCCTTTACTATTATTATTATTATTTTTCTTAGTAATGAATTAATTTTGATCTCAGCTCTAAGAAATCTGATTTTCCTATATGTGAATTACTTATGGTTGTATGGGTTGAATCACACCCATATCAGTAGTGTGTCACCTCTTCTCTGTTAATATAGAATTTTTATTTTTGTGACGTTATTTTGTGCTTCTCATATTCAATGCCTTTAATTCTTTTTCAAAGAAAGTGTTCATAATATATAGGTAAGATCTGGGTAGTTTGTATATTAAATATGTGCTTCTCTTTTTGGTGTTTAATGTTCTTTATAACTTGACTCCTTCCTTCCTTTAGGTGTTTAAGGAGAACTAGAACCTCTGATGTGAGGACTTGCTTTTCAGACACCTTTGGTGTCTACCCGACACTCAACTCTCACCTGTGGGTCCAAGAAACTGTAGCATGTGCAGAGGGCACACACCAGTAAATCTTCTCAGCGGATGGGCTAAATTGGGTTGAGAATAACGGACAGCCCTCAGACCTGATTGGTGAGTTGGGGTGGGGGTATCTACCCCAAATGAAGACTTCCCCCATTAGTCTGTGTGGATGAGAACAATTTGTTCCAGCAGCCAAGAAGGTGGCTGGAGCATGCCCTCTGGAGTACTTAGAGCTTAGTCAGACACTGAAGCTACCAAGGTCATCCACTGATGCCTGGACCATCGCCAGTCATCCTGACTTTTCCTTGCCACTGGACTTTGATGACTCTGGAAGAGAGAATCTGATGACTATGCAGTGGTGCCTCACTTAAATCCAAATCATGTGGAAGTCAAAACACCACCCTGTGATGTCACTGGTCCTCTTTGAAAATAGCGATAAACAGTATCTTATACTTTACTCCCATCCACGTACTCTAAGATCTACCTTGCAGTTACTAGTACATGACACCCATCACCATGCCTTTGCTTAGGCTATCTATCCTCCATGCCTGAAATGCTCTGTCACCTAAAGTCTCTTTATAGGTTTCCTTGACTTTCTTCGAGTCTCACCTATAAACGATCTCCCCTGGTACTTGTAGCTGCTAGTGCCTTCATCTCTCAGATTACCTTCCATCTACTCTGTAGTGTATTGCATATACCTAATTATTTATACCACTCCTAGCAGAATGTGAGCTCCTTGAGTAGCAGGGACCATTGTGTTTTTCCTATCTTTCTGTCCAGAGTAGAAAGAGACAGAAGGGAGGGGAACAAGCATTTATTAAGTGCCTACTATATGCCAAACAGTGTGATAAATGCTTTATAAATGTTATCTCATTTGCTCCCCACAACAGTCCTCTGAGGGTGCTATTATTCCCATTTTACAGTTAAAGAGCTTGAGGCAGACAGAAGGTAATTGACTTATTCAAAGTCACAATGTGTCTGAAGCTGGATGTAGGCTCAAGTCTTTTTGACACCGAACCATTACTCTATTTACTATGCCACTAGCTGCCTCCAAATGGCATAGTGTCTGGCACACAGTAAGTGCTTAATAAATGCTCCTTGACTGATTATGCAGTCTATAAGCCTTTTGCATCGTTCTTTCTTTATGCCTGAAGTATATTTCAAAGATATTGCTCTCCATCCTCCTCTAATACTACCTTTACATTGAAATGGCCAAGAATCAAAGCATAAATTTGGTGAATTTTATCAAGTACTTCATAGATCTTTGCTATTTCTTTAATCCTTGTAACAGATGTTGGTTCATATGTTGCAATTATTTTCACGATGGTCTTCTTACAAATACTTATCATGAACACTACAATACAAGATGGTCAAAGGTCTCATTAAATGATGTTTTTGTCACCCTTTGACACAAAATAAAATATGATCAACTCCTATATTAGCCTCTCCAAGGAGTACCCATGAATCATCCTTTCACTTACTTGAGGGCTCCTTCTGATATCCTATGAATGAGAATATTTCACCATTAATATAATTCAGTTACACCAGTGGGATTTCTGCTTGGGCACTGGACATGAATGTCCAGTGTATTTAGAGTGCAAACAGATAAATTAATGTTTACAGGCAATCTAAATATTGTGTGATTATTAGCACCCTCTGTTATCATCATATCCAGAAGAGAGCAGCACAGTACTGAAGGCCATTCTGTACATTATTTTGTGGCTTGCCATGGTCCAAGAATTCAGCACCAAGTACCCTAAAGGTCATCATCCTTATCTCACTCCTTGTGTATAGGTGTAGCCCAGAGCTCTGTACTGGGACCTTTTCTCTTCTCTCTCTACTCTCTGTCTCCTGGTGATGAGCTCTCATGTGTTCAACTATCAACTATATGCAATGACTCCCTGTTCTATAGATCCAGCCCCAACTCTCTCCCAAACTTGACCGTTATACCACCATTTGTCTATTAGACATTTACAACTGAATGTCCCACAAATATTCCTAACTCAACACACTCAAAATATAATTCATTACCTATTCCCCAAAAGTGCAATGGATAAGTACTAGACATAGAGACAAGAAGACCTGAGTCCAAGCCCCACTTCAAAATCTTTACTACACTTACTGTGTTCACATCTCTTGAGTCAGTTTCCTCATCTATAAAATGGGAATAAATATAGTTCCTATGTTACATGGTTATTGTAAGGATCAAATTAGATAATATATGTTAAAACATTTTATAAAACAAAGCCTATATAGATGTTAATTTTATTATTATTATTGGTTTTATTATTAATATTTCTAGTGAGGAAACAATCATTTTTC
This sequence comes from Gymnobelideus leadbeateri, assembly GCA_011680675.1. Classification (NCBI taxonomy): domain Eukaryota; kingdom Metazoa; phylum Chordata; class Mammalia; order Diprotodontia; family Petauridae; genus Gymnobelideus; species Gymnobelideus leadbeateri. The sequence goes on from WOXC01012287.1 coordinate 37,700, forward strand.
TATTCATCTAGGTTCATAACCTCAGAGCATTCTCAACTCTTTTCATACAATACACACAATCAATAGCATAACTGTAAATTAAGTAGAAACCCAATAATATAATTCTAAAAATTGATGACTCAAAGAACATCGAAGAAATAATAGATAATTTCATTAAAAACAATGATACAATGAGATAACATATCAGAATCTTGGCAATGAAACCAAATTAATTTTTCATGGAATATTTGTCCATCTAGATATATTTATATAATGTGTATTAAACATATTTATGCACATATTAATTAGATGTATATTTATTAAATATACATGTATATATTTCAGGGTACCTAGGTAGCGTAGTAGATAGAGTGATGGGAGTAAGGAAGACCTAAGTTTAAATTCAGTCTCAGAAACTTACGAGCTGTATGACCCTGGGCAAATAATTTAATCTCTGTCTCATTTTCTCCATCTGTAAAATGGGGTTAAAATGAGATAATATTTAAAAAGCACTTAAAGTGGCAAGCACACAGTAGGTGCTATATAAATACTCAATCCCTTCCCTTTCCCCTTTCCTGGCTCCCTTTAAACAATAGAGGGGAAAGAGATAAATGAATTGGACATGTGAATAAAAAACGATAAAGCTGAGAAGTTAAAACAATTTAAACACCAAAGTAGAAATTTTAAAAATCAAATGATTAACAAAAGTGAAAGAAATAAAACATTCTTATTGTATTATTGAACTTAAGATTCTTAGGGAAAAAAATAAAATAGATATAAAATTAGATAAACTGAAAAAAAGAAAGAAGAAAAAGTTACTGGTATAAAAAATATCAATATACAAAAGGAGAATTCATAAATAAGGCAAAAGAAATAAAAGAAAATATTAGAAACTATTTGGCCAAAAAACATTCAAATAATAATAATAATAATAATAGCTAGAATTTATAAAGCACCTACTACATGCCAGGCTTAGCTGCACTAATGACTTTACAAATATTATCTCATTATTATCCTCATAACAATCCTGTGAGTTATCTGCCCTTATTATCCCTGATCTACAGATGAGGAAACTGAGGCAAATAGAAGTTAAGCGACTCAGCCAAAGTCATGCAGAATGTAAGTAAATGATGCTGGATTTGAACCCAAGCCTTCCTGATTCCAGTTTCAGACTCTATACATAGTACCATCTATCTGCTATAACTGAGAAATGAATGGATATTGACATAAGCACAGACATACATTTTTGTTGTTATTGTGCATCTTTTTCATCTCTGACTGTGATGCCATTTGGGGCTGTCTTGGCAAAGATACTGGAGTGGTTCACCATTTCCATCTCTAGCTCATTTTACAGATAAGAAACTGAGGCAAAAAGGGTTAAGTGACTTGCCCAGAGTCATATAGCTATTTGGTGTCTGAGACCAGATTTGAACTCAGGAAGATTAGTCTTTCTAACTTCAGGTATGGCACTCTATTCACTGTGCCATCTAACTGCCCTATACATACACACACACATACATACTTACATACTTACACACATATATACAATGCTCAAATTAATATAACAAGAAATAGAGAGTAGAAATAACACCACCTTGGAAAAATAAATTGAATAAGTCATAAGTTAACTCCTAAAGGGATGAAAAAAATCCAAGACCAAATAGATTAACATGTGAATTCTACTAAACATTCAAAGAACACTTAATGCTGATATTATAAAAACTGCTCAGAAAAAAAAGAAATGAAAGAATTCTATCAAACTGGTTTGATCTTTTTCAGTAAGAACAGAGATAAAGTAAAGGTGTCTATTATCACCACTATATAGTGATAGAGATGCTAGCTATAACTTTAAGAAAAAAAAAGAGAAATTGAAGGATTAAGCATAGACAAAGAGGGGGAAATATCACTAGCTACAGATCATATAAAGGGATATTAAAAGAACTCTAAAGAGCCACCTAAATTAAATTGAATAATTAAAAATTTTAGCAAGATTGTAGGATATAAAGTAAATACACATAAATCATCAGCATTTCTTTATTTAAACAAATACTTTATTAACCTCTGTTTTACATCATTCATTTCCGCCAGATTTTGAGTTACAATTTTTTCCCCGTTTTTGCCCTACCCACCTCCCAGAATAGCAGTCGCACAAGATATCGCTTCCTCCATCCTGCTCTCTCCCATATCTTCTCCCTTACCCCCTTCAATTTTTCCATTAGAGCAAGGTGAATCTCTGTGCCTCGATGCCTGTATATCTTATCTCCCAATTACATGCAAAAGAGTATTAATAATAGTATTTTTATATATTTGAAAAAAATAATTTTAAGACCTCGAATTTCAGATCCATTCCCTTCCTCCCTTGTCACCCATTCCCTCTGGGAAGATAAGTAATTCAGTATGTGATGTACATGTATAGCTATGCAAAATATTACCATAGTAGATATATTGTACAAGGCTGCTTATAATTCCCTCCCACCCATCCCACCCCCCACCTGGTCCATTCCCTACTTGATCCTGTCCCTCTTTGAAAGTGGGTACTTCCAACCTCCCCTCCCCCCAAGAATGCCCACCCATCCATCATCCCTCCTCTCATCCCCCTTCCCCCTATTCTGCTGCAGGTCAAGATATCCCATTTAGTATGTATGTCATTCTCTCCCTGAACCAAATTCAATGAGAATGTGGTTTTGCCTTTTTGCCTTCCTATTCTTCCCCTCCTCTGCAGCCACTTCCCCTTGCTTCTTCTACATGAGATAGTTTACCCTACCCTGTCTCTCCCCATCTCTTCTTGCCACTTTCCTCTCTCACCTCATAATTTCACCCCCTAGGTATCATCCCTTCCCAACAAATTCAACCTATGCCCTCTATCCATGTATAACTGTAAACATATATACACACATTCACATATGTATTCATATGACCACACACCCTTCTTCCGTTATTTTCATACTGAGAAAGATTTCATCAGTCACAGTTATTGTTTTTCCATATAGGAATGTAAATAGTTCAACTTTGATAAGTTCCTTTTGATTTCTTTTCCATGATCACCTTCTCAGGCATCTCTTGTTTCTTGTGTCTGAATGTCAAATTTTCTATTCAACTCTGGTTTTTTCCTCAAGAATGCTTGAAAGTCCTCTATTCCACTGAATGACCATATTTTCCCCTGAAACAAAATACTCAGTTTTGCTGGGTAGGAGACCCTTGGGTTCATTCCCAGCTCTTTTGCCCTTTGGAATATCATATTCCGGGGGCGGCTAGGTGGCACAGTGAGTAAGAGCACTGGCCTCAGAGTTGGGATGACTCGAGATCGAATCCGGCCTCAGAAAATGAGCTCCCACACATAAATAATGACTGGCCGTGTAACTTTGAGCAAGTTACTTAACCCCAGCTGCTTTAAAAAAAAAAAAGGAATATCATATTCCATGCCCTTTAGTCCCTCAGTGTAGAAGCTGCCAGGTCCTGGGCTATTCTCATTGTGTTTCCACAATATTGAAATTGTTTCTTCCTGGCTGCTTATAATAGTTTCTCCTTGATCTGGGGATTCTGGAACATGGCTATAATATTCCTGGGAGTTTTCTTTTTGGGATCTTTTCTAGGAGGTGATCAGTGGATTCTTTCAACCTCTATTTTGCCCTCTGGGTTTAAAACATCAGGGCAATTTTCCTTGAGAATTTATTGAAGGGTGATTTCTAGGTTCTTTCTTTGATCATGGCTTTCAGGTAGTCCAATAATTTTTAAATTATCCCTCCTGGATCTATTTTCCAGGTCAGTGGTTTTTCCCATGAGATATTTCAAATTGCCTTCTATCCTTTCATTTGTTTGGATCTGCTTAACAGCATCTTGATTTCTCATAAAGTCACTAGGTTCCATTTGCTCCAGTCTAACTCTGAAGAAACAAATCTCCTCAGTGAACTTTTGAGATTCTTTTTCCATCTGGCAAATATGGCTTTTTAAGGCATTCTTCTCCTCATTGCCCTTTTGGGCTTCCTTTGCCATTTGTTAGTCTATTTCTTAAGGTGTTGTTTTCCTCAGTCAGGCTGTTGACCCTCATTTCATACTTGTCCTGCATCCTTCTCATTTCTCTTTCCAATTTTTCCTCCACTTCTCTTATTTGCTGCCGGCTCCCAGAGTGCTGTGCTGGCCCTTCCTGCAGGGCTGCTGGGCTGTCCTCAGCGGGAGGTTAGCTTCTCTGTGTCGTTCTTTGGTTGCTGGGGCTCCAGAAGTTGTTCAGAGTCCCCTTTTACATAGTTTGGAGATAATCTGGGGGGAGGGAGCCTTGGATGTGCTGTTTTTACTCTGCCATCTTGGATCCACGCCCTGGTCACACAGTTTTAAAGTGACAATCATCAGCATTTCTGTGTACAGTATTCCCAGGAAAACTAATCAGGAAGAGATAGAAATATTTGGAAATATACTTGTTCAGACACAAAGAAACTATGTGAATATAAGTATAACATGTTCTTTAAGGAAATAAAGACAGTCCTAAGTAATTGGAGAAATATCATTTGCTCATGGCTAATCTAAGCCAATATAATAGCAATACTACCTAAATTAATGCATTATTCATCCATTAATTCAGAATCAAACTATCAAAGTTTACTTTTTATAGGTAAGGGGAAAAATGAAATCCAACTGGAGAAACAAAACATCAAGAACCTCAAAGGAAATCATGTTAAGAAGCAGGAAAAAAGAAGATCTGGCAATATCAGAAACCACATTACAAAACAGAAATCTTCAAAACGAATGGGTACTAGTTTAAAAACATGGATGTTGACCATTGAAACAGGTTAGTTATAATACTCAGAAGCAAATTAAGACATTAGCCTAAAGTTTGATGAACTTGAAGTCCTGAGTTTCAAAAGTAAGAGCTCACTATTAATCAAAATTATTAGGAAAACTGGGCAGCAGTCTGGCAGAAACTATGCATATGCCAACATTTCACACAATAAAACAAGATAAGTTCAAAATATATACATGAGTCAGATATATAGGGCAGCATCATAAACATATCAGAGGAACAAGGAAAGAAATGTCCTTTCAGATCAATGGATAGAGGAATATTCATACCAAACAGAAAAGAGAGAAAACCACACAAAATCAAATAAAATTACTGAGTACATAAATTTTTCAAATTTTTTTGTATATGTATAACGAGTAAAGCTAAAATTAGAAGGGAAACATAGTTGGAGGGAAGGGGAATCTTTGCAGCAAATTTGTATGGCTCTCTTTTACAGAATATATGAGGAATTAATTCAAATTCATAATAATAAAAACCGTTCCTTGATTGATAAATGGTCAAAGGAAAAGAATAAGCAGTTTTCTAATGAAGAGAGTTAAGATAACAAACGCTATATATGGGGAAATGTTCCAAATTACTAATTACAGAAAAATAAATCAGAGTAGCTTTGAAGTTCTACCTCATACCCTTCACATTGGAAAAACTGATGTCTCCCACAAAAGCAAATTAAAGTTTTAAAAATTAGTGAGATTTCTCCATAGCTATCCTATACCCAGATTCACATTATCTTCTGACCATCTTCATGCCATGCCACTCAGAATAACCATTCAATTCTCTAGTCATTTTCATGCCGTGCTGCTTCACCTGTGCCTTGTCTCCCTTACCCTGTTCCCTCCTAGTTTCGACCTTTAGCTCATAATAATTAAATTAACACTATCCTGGAGCAAATGAGACAGTTAACCATCACATTTTCTCCAACGTTTGCCAGTTTCTTTTTTTGTCATATTAGTCAATCTGGTAGGTAGAAAGTGATACCTCAGAGTTCTTTTAATTTGCATTTCTCTAATCAGAAGTGATTTAGAGCATTTTTTTCCATATGACTATAAATAGCTCTAATTTATTCATCTGAAAACTGCCTGTCCATATCCTTTGACCATTTATCAATTGGGGAATGACTTGTATTCTTATAAATTCAACTCAGTTCTCTATATATTTGAGAAATGAGGCTTTTATCAAAAACACCGACTATAAAAATTCTTTCCCATCTTTCTACTTTCCTTCTAATTTTAGTTGCATTGGCTTTGTGCAAAACTTTTAATTTAGTGTAATCAAAAGTTCGTATTTCATAATGTTCTTTACCTCTTGTTTGCTCATACACTCTTCCCCTCTCCATAGATCTGACATATAAACTATTCCTTGCCCTCCTTATTTGCTTGTGGTATCATCCTTTATGTTTAAATCATGAACCAGTTTTGACTTTATCTTGGTATACAGTGTGAGATATTGGTCTATGCCTAATTTCTGCCATACTGTGTTCTAGTTTCCCCAGATGTTTTTGACAAATAGCAAGTAGTTACCCCAGAAGCTGGAGTCTTTTGTGTTTATCAAAAAGTAGATTACTATAGTCATCACCTACTGTGTTTTGTATACCTAATCTATTCCACTTCTTCACCACTCTATTTCTTATCCAGTATCAAACACTTTTGATAATTACTGCTTTACAATATAGTTTTAGATCTGGTATGGCTAGGCCACCTTCCTTTGCATTTTTTTTCATTAATTCCCTTGATATTCTTGATCTTTTTTTTTCCATCCAGATGGATTTTATTATTTTTTTCTAGCTCTATAAAATAATTTATAGGAGTTTTATTGGTATGGCACTGAATAAGTAAATTAATTTAGGTAGAATTGCCATTTTTATTACATTGGCTTGGCCTTCCCATAAGCAACTGATATTTTTCAAATTGTTTAGGTCTAACTTCACTTGCATAAAATGTGTTTTGTAATTGTGTTCATATACTTTTTGAGTTTGTCTTGGCAAATAGAAATGTAGGACAGGTCATTTTGATCATATTAAATTGAAAAGCTTTTCTACATACAAAACCAAGATTAGAAAGAAAACAAAGTTGGGAAACAATCTTTACAGAAAGTGTCTCTGATAAAGGGCTCATTTCTCAACTATATAGACAACTAAGTCAACCAAACAGTGCATACCTTTTGATGCAGCAATACCACTACTTGGTCTATTTCCCAAAGAGATCATAAAAAAGGGAAAAGGACCTGCATGTGCAAACTATATTTATAGCAGTCCTATTTGTGGTGACAAACATTGGAAATCGAGGAGACAGAATTCAATTGGGGAATGGCTGAACAAGCTGTGGTATATGAATGTCATAATGGAATACTATTATAGAATAAGAAATGATGAACAGGCACATTTCAGAAAGCCCTGGAAATATCTGTACAAACTGATGCAAAGTGAAATGAGCAGAACCAGGAAACCACTGTACATAATATCAACAATATTGTGTGATGATCAGCTATGAACATCTCGGATTTTCTCAGCAACACAAGGATCTAGGATAAATACAAAGCACTCTGAAGGAAAATATTATCCATATCCAGATATACAGAATCTGAATGAAGATTGAAGCATTTTTTTCACTTATTTTATTTTTTCTGGTGCTTTTTTTTTTTGCTTTTGATCTGTTTCTTCTTCCACAACTCTGATGAATTTGGAGATATGCTTTACATACGCATATGTATAAACAATATCAAACTGCCTACCATTTTCAGAAGAGGCAAGAGCAGGGAAATGAGAAAAATTCAAAATCTTGTAAAAAGAATGCCAAAAATTTTCTGGATATGTAGTTGGGGGAAAAACATAAAATCCTATTTAAAACAAAAAAAAAAAGAAGAATTTCTCTTTCTCTTGCTGCTGTGCTTTGTTGGTAATATATAGAAATACTGATGACTTATGTGAGTTTTCTTTATATCCTTCAACTTTGCTAAAATTGTTAATTATTTCAATACGTTTTTTAGTTGATTATCTAATATACCATCATATAATCTGCAAAGAGAGAGGTTTTTCTCCTCATTACCTATTCTAATTCCTTCAATTTCTTTTTCTTCTATTATTGCTAAAGTTAACATTCATAGTACAAGATTGAATAATGGTGGTAATAGTGGGAATCTTTGTTTCACCCCTGATCTTACTGGGAAAACTTCTAGTTTATCCCCATTACATATAATGCTTACTGATACTTTTAGACAGGTATTACTTATCATCTCTAGGAAAACTCAATTTGCTCCTATGCTCTCTAGGGTTTTTAATAAAAATGGGTGCTGCATTTTGTCAAAAGCTTTTTCTACATAATAATCATGTGATTATCATAATATCATAACATATTATATAACATAATAATTATAATAACAACATAATCATATGATTTCCTATAATTTTTAATTGATATGATCAATTATGCTTATAAGTTTCATAAGTATGGAACTAGCCTTTCACTCCTGATATAATTTCCACCTTGTCATAGTGTATAATCCTTCTGATATATTGCTGTAATAGCCTTGCTAGTATTTTGTTTGATATTTTTGCCTCGATATTCATTAGGGAAATTAGTCTATAATTTTCTTTGTTTTGGTTTTTCCTGGTTTAGGTATCAGCACTATATTTGTGTCACAAAAAGAATTTGGTAGAACTCCTTTGCCAATTTTCCCAAATAGTTTAGTATTAGGATAAATTGTTCTTTAAATGTTTGGTATAATTCATTTGTAAATCCATCTGTCTCTGGAGATTTTTTCTTAGGGAGTTCATTGATGACTTGTTCAATTTCTTTTTTCTAAAATTGGGTTATTTAAGTATTTTGTTTCCACTTCTATTAATCAGGGCAATTTATATTTTTGTAAATATCCAAACATTTCACTTAGATTGTCAGATTTATTGTCATAGAGCTTATTACTTTAATATCCTCTTAATTGGTGGTGAATTCACCACTTTCATTTTTTTGATGCTGGTAATTTGCTTTCCTTATTTCTTTTTTTAAATCAAATTAACCAAATATTTATCTATTTTATTGATTTTTTCATAAAGATATCTCTTAGTTTCATGTGTTAGTTCAATCATTATTAATTATTTTATTTATTTTTATTAATCTTAATTATTAATAGTTATTAATAAATTTTCTTCCTTTAAGTTTCAGAATTTCTAATTTGACATTTAATTGAAAATTTTAAATTTGTTATATTCTAGCTTCTTTAGTTGCATGCCAATTCATTAATCTCCTTTTTCTCTATTTTTTTTAATGTAAGCATTTAGAGATATAAAATTACCCATAAGTACTGCTTTAGTTGTATCCCACAAATTTTGGTATGCTGTCTCATTATTGTGGTTCTCTTTGACGAAATTAATTATTGTTTTTCTGATTTGTTGGTTGGCCCACTCATTCTTTTTGTTTTGTTTTGTTTTGTTTTTTGGAGAGGAGAAAGTAGGGCAATTGGGATTAAGTGACTAGGCCCACTCATTCTTTAGTATTAGACTATTTAGTTTCTAATTAAGTTTTAACCTATCTTTCCATGACTCTTTATTACATGTAATTTTTATTGCATCATGATCTGAAAAGGATGCATTTAATGTTTCTATCTTTCTGCATTTGATTGTGAAGTTTCTATGCCATAAGCCATGGCCAGTTTTTTTTGTAGGTGCCATGTCCCACTGAGAAAAAGGTATATTCCTTTCAATACCCATTCACTTTTCTTCTATCTATTATATCTATCTTTTCTAAAATTTTATTCACCTCCTTAACTTCTTTCCTGTTTATTTTTTAAAGCAAGTGGGCTTAAATAACTTGCTCAAGGTTACATGACTAGTTATTTATTTATGTGTGGGTGCTAATATTCTGAGGCCAGAATGGTTCCTGGGTCCTCCCGATTCCGGAGTCAGCACTCTTACTCACTAAGCCACCTAGCCGACCCATTTCTTGTTCATTTTGTAGTTAGATTTATCAAGTTCTAAGGAGAGGTGATGTTTCCCCACTACTATAGTTTTACTATTTCTTCTTGTAACTAATTTAACTTCTCTAAGAATTTAAATGCTATTCTATTTAGTGCATATATGTTTAGCATTAATATTATTTCATTGTCTATGGTACATTTTAGCAAGATTTAGTTTCCTCTCTTATCTCTTTCAATTCAATTTATTTTTGTTTTTGCTTTGCATGAGATCAGAATTGCTACCCCTGTGTGTGTGTTTGTTTGTTTGTTTTTACTTCCACTGGAGCATAATAGGTTCTACTCGGGCTTTTTACTTTCACTTGGTATGTATCTCTGTTTCAAATGTGTTTCTCATAAGCACCATAAGCACATATTGAAGAATTCTGGTTTTTATCTGACTTTGCTATCCACTTGTTTTATGGGAGAGTTCATCCCATTCGAATTCATAGTAATGATTACTAACTGTGCATTTCCCTCCATCCTATTTCCCTACTAATCATACTTTCTCTCTCTTTTTTCTTTTTTTTTCTTTTTGGAGGGGGGAGGGCAGGGCAGTTGAGGTTAAGTGACTTGCCCAAGGTCACATGGCTAGTTTTGTGTTAAGTGTCTGAGGCCCGATTTGAACTCAGATCCTCCTGACTCCAGGGCAGGTGTTCTATTCACTGAGCCACCTAGCTGCCCCTTTCTCTCTTTTTTCACCCCATCCCTCCTTACCAGTGCCCAATATCTCCCTCACTCTGCTCTCCCTTCTTTCAGCCCCTTCCCTTCTTCCCCTTCCCCTCCCTACTTCCTCCTTTCTTCCTCCATGCCCTCCATCTTCTTTTTTCTTTTCCCTCCTACTTCTCCCCTTCCTTCTTCCCTCTCCTCTATCCATCCCCCTCCATTTTCTTTCCCTTTTCCCCTCCTACTTCCTATAGGGTAAAATAAATTTCTATACCCAACTGTGTATATTATTCCTTCTTTAAGTCAAATTGTATAAGAGTAAGGATCAAACAATACTCACCTCTTTCTTTCCCTGTGCTATATGATAGATCTTTTGTACCTCTTCATGTGATGTGATTTACCCTATCCTGCCTCCTGCTTTCCTCTTTTCCCAATACAATACTTTTTTCACCACTTAATTTTTTATATCATCAACTCATATCCACAGACTCTATGTATGTATATCCCTTCTAACCACCCTAATGGAGATACAATTCTTAAGAATTAAAAGTAGAATCTTCCCCTGTAGGGATATAAACAGTTTAACCTTATTGAATAACATTTTTAAAAATTTTCTGTTTATGTTTTCCTGATTCTCTTGAGTCTTGTATTTGAAGATCAAATTTTCTGTTCAGCTCTGTTTTTTTCATCAGAAAAGTTAGAAAGTCCCCTCTTTCATTGAATATCCATCTTTTCACAAAAATGATTGTGTTTATTATTGCTGAGTAGTTGATTCTTGACTGTAATTGAAACTCCTTTGCCTTCTGGCAGATCATATTCCAAGCCCTTTGATTCTTTAATATAGAAGCTGCTAGATCTTATGTAATCCTGACTATAGCTCTTTGATATTTCAATTGTTTCTTTCTGGCTGTTTATAGTATTTTCTTCTTGAAATGATAATTCTTGAATTTGTCTATAATATTCCTTGGAGTTTTCATTTTGGAATATCTTTCAGCAGGTGATCAGGGTATTCTTTCAATTACAATTTTATCTTCTGTTCTAGAAAATCTGGGCAATTTTCCTTCATAATTTCTTGAAAGATGCTGTCCAGGTTCTGTTTTTCATCATGATTTTCAGGTGGCACTCTTAAATTACCTCTCCTGAATCTATTTTCCAGGTCAGTTTTTCCAATAAGGTATTATACATTTTCTTATATTTTTCCATTCTTTTGATTTCGTTGGACTGATTCTTGGTGTCTCTGAGTCATTAGCTTCCATTTGCCCAATTCTAATTTTTAAGGAATTATTTTCTTCAGTGAGCTTTTATACCCCTTTTTCCATTTGACAAAGTCTACTTTTTAAGGAATTGTTTTCCTCAGGATTTTCCCCACCCTCCCCCCCCCCCCATTTGGCCAACTGTATTTTTAAGGAATTGTTTTCTTCAGTCAATTTTTGTTCTTCCCTTTCCAAGCTATTGACTTTCTTGCATACCTCTCATTTTTTTCCATTTTTTCTTCTACCTCTCTTATTTGATTTTTAAAATTCTCTTTGCCTTTCCCCCAAGATGACACCAAAGGTGAAGAAAGAAGCCATTGCTCCCCCTCCCCAAGACAGAAGCCAAGTCCAAGACCTTAAAAGCCAAGATGGTGGTGTTGAAGGGAGTCCATAGCCACAAAAAGAAGATCCAAACATCCCCCACTTTATAGCAACCCAAGAAACTAAGAATTCAAAGATAGCCCAAATATCCTCAGAAAAGTGTCCCTCAGAGAGACAAGCTTGGTCACTATGACATCATTAAATTTTCCTTGACCACTGAGTCAGCTATGAAGAAAATTGAGAACAACACCCTATTCTTCATTGTGGATATCAAGAGCAACAAGCATCAGATCAAGCTGATGGTAAAGAAGCTGTACATAAGTGTAGTCAAGGTCAACACACCGATCTGGCCTGATGGTTAGAAAAAGGCCTATTTTCAATTTTCTCCAGCCTATAATGCTTTAGCTGTTGCCAACAAAATTGGACTTATCTAAACTATGTCCATCTATCCCACTCCATCTACAATAAAAAGTTTTCTATTATGAAAAAAATCCTTTTTTGAACTCTTCCAAAAAGGCTTTTTGGTCCTGAGACCAATTCACATTACCCTTTGAGGTTTTGCATGTAGGCATTTTGGCATTGTTGTCTTCTTCTGAGTTTGTGTTTTGATTTTTCCTGTTACCAGGTAGCTTTCTATGGTCAGGGCTCTTTTCTCTTTCTTGCTCAGTTTTTAGCCTATTGTGTGACATCTAATGTTGAACTTTCCTTCTGGGGCACAGGGAGCACTGCCCCAAGCTTCTTGTACTGGGGGCTAGGGGCCTAGTAACTGGATTTCTGCTCCAGGATGTCTAGGACTGGTGGCTTGCCCACTACACTGATTTCCTGGTCTAGTCATGCCTATTGTGCTCTGGGTTCTGGGGCTGGCAAGTTGCCTTCTGTGCTAGGTCTTGAGGCCTCATACCTAGCTTGCTGTGCCACTAGCCTGATGAGCAAGAACTACAGAGACTTGGTTGCTGATCTGCGCTGTAATCCAGGGCCTCCCACTGGCTTTCCTGCACTGGGTTGTGCTCCCATTCTACCCAAGTGAGACAGATTTTTCCTAAAGTCCCCTCAAGTTATCTTAAGTCAGAAAATTGTTTCTGTCTTTTTGTAGGTTTTGTTGCTCCAGAATCCATTTAGAGTCTTGATTTAAATTGTTTTCAAGGGAAATCAGAGAACTCAGGCAACTTCCTGACTTTTCTCCATCCTGGCTCCACTCTTCCCAATAATTCTTAAATTATAGCTTCTGGATTTATTTTCCAAGTCAGTTGTTTTCCCAATAAAATATTTTCCATTTTTTCCCATTCTTTTGATTTTGTTTGACTGATTCTTGATGTTTTATAGAGTCATTAGCTTCCACTTGCCCAATCCTAATTTTTAAGAAATTATTTTCTTCAGTGGATTTTTGTACCTCCTTTTCCATTTGGCCAGTTCTATTAAAAGTAATTGTTTTGTCACTGGATTTTTTTTTCTATTTGGCCAATTCTATTTTTTAAGGAATTTAAGGAATTAAGAAAATCTTCAGTCAATTTTTGCGCTTTCTTTTCCAAGTTGTTGAATCTTTTTTTCCATAATTCTCTTGCATAACTCATTTCTTATCCCAATTTTTCTTCTACTCCCCTTACTTGAATTTTAAAATCCTTTTTGAGCTCTTCCAAGAGGACTTTTTGGGCTTGAGACCAATTCATATTCCCCTTTGAAACTTCTCATGCAAGCATTTTGACATTGTTCTCTTATGAATTTATATTCTGATAACTGCTGCCATTGTAGTTTTCTATGATCAGGGCTCTTTTTAAATTTTTTGTTCATTTTAAAAATTTGAGCCCTCCTTTTGAGGTACCGGGGGCACTGTCCCCAGGCTCTGGCACTGGGGGCCATGGGACTGGTCACTGGCTTCCTGTGCCAGGGCCTCTGGGGCTGGTGGTTTGCCCACTGTGGTAGAATGGCCTGGCCTAGTCATGCCTATAGTGTCCTGGGTTCCAGACCTGGCATGTTGTTTTCTGTGCTGGGACTGGAGGCCTCACAGCTGGCTTGCTGGATCCAGACTGTGGGGCCTTGGTTGCTAATCTGTGCTGTGGCTAAGAGTCTGGCTAGCCCAGACACCATCTATGATGGGCTGTGCTCGCCTTTTACCCAAGTGAAACAGATCTTTCCTGAAGTCCTTCTAAGTTATCTTGGGTTGGAAAATTATTTTGCTCAGTCTTTTTTTGGATTCTGTCACTCCAGAATTCTTTTAGAGGCTTTACTTAATGTAAAGGAAAACTAGGGAGATCTCAAGCAACTTCCTGACTTCTCTTCACCATCTTCTGGAAATATTTTTTATAAAGTAAACAACAGCTCAGATTAAATCATTTGATCATAAGAGGGTTGCTTAGCAATGAAAACTAAGCTTTTCCTCCTCTGTTTCATAGATAGAAAATAATAGCCAGGGGTATATGGAAACCCATCACATTATTTTCCATAAAGCTACTTTATGTAGAACAAACCCTGGGATGCCATTGCTTAATCAATACAGAGAGAGAGAGGGGGGGGAAGAGAGAGAGAGAGAGAGAGAGAGAGAGAGAGAGAGAGAGAGAGAGAATTCAAAATGAACAGATTATAGCATCTGGCTTCCTGTGAGCAGTTGGGAGATTGACTAAAGTCTCCGCATCTCATCAAGCAAGCTGACAGATTGATTTTGATCTCATTAATTGTTGCTGGGCTAAGGGAGAAGGAGGTGGGAAGAGGGACAAAGCAAGAATGGAAAATGAATGGTTCACTAGGTCTTGTATCCTTAAAGGAGCCCAACAGGCCTTGGGCCATCATGTCTGTGTCCCTAGCCTTGAGCAGTGATCAATATCAGAGGCTTCAGGGAAAGGCTAAGACATCAAAAGCAGAAGCTGAGTAATACTGCACAACAAAGAAAACCATATACATGAAATCTACCTCAAAGTAGGGATATTAATATAGGGACTAACTACTGTCCATCAATTCTTCTATAAATACTTTGGTTGGGGCTATATAACCAATTACCTGGACAACAAAAGGACGGTGAACTAAATTCAAAATGGAATAGGAGAATGAGCTGAAGTACATTTGGAAAATTAAAAAGTGCTTTAAAAACATTTTTTGATCTCTTCTGTTTTTGCATTACCTAAATTTCCCATTTTTTCTCTCTCACATCTCCTGACCCAAGACTGATTTTATATAACAAAGGAGAAGAAGAAGATCTACAAAACTAAAAATGTGTCAAACTGTGGAGACTTTTGGGTACAGTGGTCTATGGAATTGTATATTTATCCCTGTTAAATTTCATCTTAACTGTTTTGGTCTAAATTGTTTTGTCAAAATTTGAATTCTTTGAATTCTAATTTTCTATTATATTGCTTTTTTCTCCTAGTTCTGTATCATCTATAAATTTGACTTTAAAAAAATCTTTTTAGGGTGGCTAGGTGGCACAGTGAATAGAGCACCAGCCCTAGAGTCAGGAGGACCTAAGTTTAAATCTGGCCTCAACCACTTAACACAAAAACTATCCATGTGACCTTGGGCAAATCACTTAACCTCAATTGCCCTCCAAAAAGCAAAAAAAGAAAAGAAAATATCTTTTTGATCACACACAGATACCGTTGGGGAATTTAGAGATTTTTTTTTCTAAATTGATATGAAAATATTAATGACTACTTTTATTTGGTTAACCAGTTCCAAAGCCATCTAATTCTACTATTGGCTAAATTAGAGATGTCAAACTGGCAGCTGGCTACAATCCTGATTATGGCCCTAACCAGATCCAAATGTGACTGGTTAATATTTAACCAAATAAATCAAAATACAACAGAACAAAAATATTAATGTGCAATTTTCCAAGTTAACATGTAACCAAGATATTGTTTAGTTGCCCCCTTTTCCTTTTTAGCTTGATACCACTTGTTTAGACCACTTCTCTCTGTAAGATACACAAGAATATAAAAACCATAATCCTACAATATGCTGTCTTCAAGAAACACATTTGAAACAAAGGGATACCCACAGGGTAAAGGTAAAAGGTTGGAGTAAAATTTATTATGCCTCAGCTAAAGTAAAAAAGCAGGGGTAGCAATACTTATCTCAGATAAAGCAAAAGCAAAAATAGATCTAATTAAAAGAGATAAGGAAGGAAACTAGATCCTACTAAAAGGCACCATTGAGAATGAAGCAATATCACTACTTAATATATATGCACCAAGTGGTATAGCATCCAAATTCCTAGAGGAGAAGTTAAAGGAATTAGAGGAAGAAATAGATAGCAAAACTATACTAGTGGGGGACCTTAATCTCCCCTCTCTGAACTCGATAAATCTAACCTCAAAATAAACAAGAAAGAAGTTAAGGAGGTGAATAGAATCTTAGAGAGACTAGATATGATGGATCTCTGGAGAAAACTGAATGGGGATAAAAAGGAATTTACTTTCTTCTCAAGATACACAAGAATATCTTGAAAATTTTGCACAATGCTTTGCTAGAACCTGGGCAAGCCTCTTCTATAATGTTCTCCTTATCTACTGATCTAACAACCCTGTGTAAAAAAAAGGGGGGGGGGAAGATTTGTTTTAGTTTGGTATAAGCTGTTACTGATGAAGTAATACTGTTTATTTGTGATTATCACTTCCTTTTTCAAATATTCACAAACTATACCTTTAGTATAACATTAGGATATTGCCAAATATCAGAGTCAAGGTCAGTAGATCATAAAGAGTTGATCAATGTGCCAAAGTCTTCAAAACTACTTATATAAATTCAATTACAAAGTGTTTCTTAAATAAAAACATGCTATAGCTAGAGGAATATTCAGTGCTCATGGATGGGTCATGTCAATATAATAAAAATAATAATGCTACTAAAATCAATTCATACTTTTAATGCAATAACAACTAAGTTTCTTTCTTTCTTTTTTTTTTTTTTTTTTTTTGCTTTTTGGAGGGCAATTGGGATTAAGTAACTTGCCCAAGGTCACACGGCTAGGTTTTAATTTGTGTGTGTGTTAAGTGTCTGAGGCCAGATCCGAATTCAAGTCCTTCTGACTCCAGGGCTGACACTCTACTCACTTTGCCACCTAGTTGCCCCAACAACTAAGTTTCAAAGAAATACTTTGCAAAACTTGATAAGATAAAAAGAAAATTCATTTGAAAAAAATATAAAAGATCTATATTACCTGGGGAAATCATGAAAAGAGCTAAGAAGAAAAAGAAAATAGCACTTCCAGACCTTTAACTATAATATAAAACTGCAATCATCAAAACCATCTAGTACTGGTTAAAATATATATATGGGTAGATCAAGGGAACAGACTAGACAAGAGAGAACAGGAAACAACAGTACTTAAACCAGTGTGTGATAAACCAGAAAGCCTACATTACTTATGAAAGAACTCCCTATTTGATTTAAAAACAAAACAAAACTGTAGTACAAACTGGAAAGTAATCTGATAGAAAATAAGCTTAGACCTATACCTAACACTGTGGTCCATAATATATTCCAAATGGATACAAAACTTAATATTAAATATTATACTATAAAAATTAGAAAAGAGTCAGATATATAACTTTCACAGTTACAGAAAGAAAATGTATTCTTAAACAAATAAGGAAAAACTTCTACTTAAACAAAAGCAACCTAGGATACGAAAGGAAGCAGACCAATGTTTGGGTGTGGGGGAGGGGAGTAGAGAAGAATCTTTGTATCAGATTTCTCTTGTATAGGCTTAATATACAAGATACAAAAATAATTATATGAGTGCTTCCCTCTGGAAAGCATAAGCAGCTTTCCAGAGGACGGCTGCTGTGAGCTTTCAAGGTTCTGATTACATAGTATAGTGAAATTTCTATTTATTCAATAACAGAACAAAACATTCATAGAAAATCAAAATACAACATTCACCATGTCACAACTCAACAACTTATCACTAAAATGGCCACATAGTTTTACTAAAGTAGTCACATAGTTTTAAACAAAGTACATTCATTTATTCAATCACAAAATCCTCAATTCAATTACAAAGTATAAAAGTCAGTTCTCCACCCCTAGGTCACAGTAAATCATAATCTTCTCAGTCAGTACACAATATCCAAGTAAAGCCTTCTTTCAGCTTGACTTGCAGCTAGCTCTCAGCTTTATGGTTCCTCTTCCATGGTCCTAGCTCCAGCTGTCACCTGGGTTCAAAGGCAGGAAGCTCCCAGTTCCTTGTCCAGCTCCTTGTCCAGTTCTTTGTCCAGTTCCCATTCCATACTGAAGTTCACAGTGTCCAGTACACCTCAAGTCCTTCACAGTTACTGTTTCTAGGGAGACAAAGCTTGACAGAGACACAATAATATTTATACAATTTGCTGGCAACATCATCAATTCACTATCTGCCTGTGAAATCAACTCAGACCTACCAACAAGGTCTGAGAACTCAACTCAAATCATCAACATAGAAATACAGACACACATCAACAAAGACCCACAAACAATGTCCAATAGGTCAGCACAAATCATCAGTAAAGTCCCAGGACCTCCAAAACCCTCCTCCAGGACTTCTGTAAACATACAACCAGGAAATCCTCTGTCAAGGCTTCCAGTAAGGCCCCAGGGCTTCTGTGTGAAGTATCACAAACAGACAGAGCAGACAAACAGAGTGCCAGGATACCACAAGTGTTCTCCTTCTTGACTCTGCCACCACAAGAGCCCTCTTCTCAGTTCTGAAATCTCTAGCCTGAGCCTCTCCTTATATATGCTCATTATCTCCTCCCCTTCCTGTTACAGGAGTTCATGGGTTCTAGGGTTCACAAGTTGTGGGGTTCACACATTCTGTTTCTTAATAGACTTGATAAAGTTTCAAAAGAAACTTGAACTGAAATAAGGTGTTAATTCAATAGCTGAAACAAAGTGTGAACTACTGTGCTTGCTACTACAATGTGTGTGGAAAAATATTTTTGAAGCACTGTTTAATTTCACAAATGTACTACATACACGTATATGTGCATAAATATGCATATGTATATATTTACTTATGTATATTTGTTTATGTATATTTATATATATGGCTATATATGTGTATATACAAGTATATATATGTGTGTGTGTATGAATATGTGTATATATATATGTTTATGTATATATATATATATATAAAAGTCTTTCCTCAAAAAGGTAAGTGATCAAAAGCTATGAGAAAATAGTTCTCAAAAGAACTAAAGTATCGACAACTATATGAAAGAAAGCTCCAATTCACTATTAAAATGAATTTTAAAAAACAAGTAAGTTTTGCCTCATATTCTACAAATTATCAAAAATGACAAAAGACTAGAATATTCAGTGTCTGAGGGACTATGGAAAGAGGAATACTAATTCATCACTGGGAGAACTCTGAATAGGTAGAACCATTTTGGAAAGAAATTTGGAATTATGCAAATAAAATGATAGAATGGCCATGCCCTTGACACAGAGATTCCACTATTAGGCTTATACCCCAAAAAGTTATTGACAAGGAGAAATTTCCACATATGTCAAAATATTTAAAACAGAGATTTTTGAGAGAGCAAAGAATTAAAAACAAAGTCAACGTCCATCTACTGTGGAATGACTACATAAATTGTGGTACATGAATGTAATGTAATATTATTGTGCTGTAAGAAATTATAATTATGATGATTACCGAGAAGCACGAAAAGACCTACATGAGCTGATACAGCTCATGCATGCGGAATAAGCAGAGACAAGAAAACAATGTACACAATTGCTGCAAAAACTTGCAAACAACAAGAATAACAATAAAAAAATTAAAAAGTGAATGTTGCAAAATTACAAAGAAAAAGCTTTCCTTGCAAGAAGAAAGACAAGAAGACATCACCTTCCCTATCACAGAGGTGGCAGGTCCACAAATGTGATGCAGTGCATATATTTTCAGACATTTTGACTGATTTTTTTCATCTTCTTGTTTGGTCTTTAAAAATGAGTTGGCCCTCTGAGAGGGGAAAGGGAGGCATATTGTAGCACATTGAGGTAATATAAAAATAAATGATACCAATAAAAACATTTTAATTTTAATTGTCCATTAATGTGTAGATTCTATTATTTTACCTATTTTTCGAAAATCAAGATGTCTCCACAATATAAGGATCTTCACATAGAATGTGAAATTTGAAATAATAATTCATATATTCTATACATATCAGAGTTAGATATATCTAAGTGGATTACCTGCATTTCTACTTTTCATACAGATTTTTGCATTATGTGGATACAATCCATTGAGTCATGGTTTGGTTTTATAGTATGTTCATAACTCATATAATCCCCAAATCACTTGTTGGAAGGCACAGTCAGTGAGTGTTTTTAATTTCAAATATGAAAAACACCTTAAATTGTCATCAAAGCATGACCAAACAAATTGGATTCCCTGGAATCCCTACTTCACTTAGAATCTAGAACATCCTAAGTGACCACTATCAGGACACCTCAAATCCTAACCCCTCCCAATTGATTATGCACTTTGTAAATGATGATTAATTTACTCTACCTAGAACTGACCTATCTACACAAATCTAGCTTAACAATTATCCAGGGAAGAGAAAGCAACTGAACTTTGCTTCCAGGGATGTAACTTATCCCCATTCTAAAAGAATGGGCTCCAACAAAGGCACCCCCCAGCCCAAGTAAACCTGTTTTTGGCCCCAGGGCAGGCCCACCCTGTATCTCTTTCCTAACACCTTTCCCATCTCCCAGCCCTGGTCTGGGAACCAGTGATTTTGCACAGTTTTTAAAAAGTCATCTGTAGCAGCAACAAGCATGAAACTAAACCAGGTACGTTCTAAATCTTCTGTGAAGTAGACACTGTTTTTCCTTGTCGAGAGAAAAGTTGGAGATAAATAGCAGGAGAATCAGTAAATAACTCAGCCCATGACCTTGATGCTTATTGATTCCTGCAGCTGTTTATCTTTCTTCAGGCTACCCGGGGGAAAAAATCACCAAAAAACAATTATCACTTAATTATAAAATGGCTTGGCTTGGGCAAGCCTTCTGGTTGGCTGCTGAACATTCTGAGGGGGTAAGTTAATCTCTATAAACCACCCAGCCTGACTGAAGCTGCTGCTTAAAATTCCCTACCATAAGCTTCATTATTTTCTGGTATGGATGAAAAAGAAACAGAGGGGAGAAAACCACCCACCTTTTTCTTCTCATTTTAAAACACTTAAGAATGTTTAGCCAATCAGATGATTGAATGACTGGACACTTCTAACCTATTAAATCTGAATACAGATGGGCACTCACCATGGACAACACAGAACTTGATTATTATTTTTTTAAACATATGCCATGAAAAAGGTGGAGAGGGAAGGGCTCAGAAGAGTTTTAGGAAAAAATAAGTTTGTTCCTTTACCATCCATTCATTTTTCCTGACTTATACTAGATGGCAAGAAATGCTTCTTACTAACCTCTGGTCCTCAATGCTCCCCTTAATAGCTCAGCAGCAAGCATTCTCTGTTGCTAAGGGTCCTCAAACACATTGTAAAGCAACAGGCTTCATCTTAGAAGTGGGAAAGGTCAGGGAGTTAACCAGCTGAGGGTCTGGAATCATGGCAGATGAAAGCCTCCTCATACTTTAGCTCTGCCTATTTGTTCATATCTTCTTGGCTCAGGACTGACATTCTTCTTTATTACTTTGAACACTAAAGCGCTATATAAATGTCAGCTATTATTATCTTAACTGGAAACTGGATTTGTTCACCACAGAATAGAGCCCACCAAGTCTGAAAAATGGGGATACTCTTCCTTACAGTGTAGTATCTGGCTAGATAAATCACTTAAGCATCTGGTGCCTGCTTCTTCATATCATTATGAGACAATGGTGAAACAGCATGGCATAGTAAATAGACAACTGAATTGAGAGTCCGGAAAACCTGAGTTCTGGTTTTGCCTTGTTCATGTATGAATTTTGTGACTCTGGAAAAGTCACTTAATTTCTTCATGATCTGGAGCAGTAGGGTTAAACTCAAATAGAAGTAGGTCATTAAACCATACATAAGGTTCCCTAAAGGAGCAATATTGATTTAGAAAACCTATCTATTAACATTAGCAGTGTTTTATTGCATTTTATTTATTTTGCTAAATATTTCTCAGTTACATTTTAATCTGTTCCCCTCCATATATTCTGCAGTGTTGTGGCCAAGAGTTTGACACCTCCACCCTAGACAGTTCTTTAATATTCAGTCTAGAATTCAATGATCAGACAATAACAGCAGAGGACTAACCCAGCACATACAGCAAGAGCCAAGGATCTGACCTATCAGGGAGAGGCAACAAGAGCAGCCCCACCCACTGAGGCTAAGCAGGGCCACAGCCACAGAGTCAGCATAATTGAGTCAAATGTTCAAGAAAGAAAAGAGAGGGGGAAAGAACAATTTAAAAATCATGATAGGACTTATGCATTATTGTAAAAATTAGATTTGGGGTAGAGGTGGAGGTGGGGAGAGAGAAGAATGAGAAAAGAGTGATGATCCTCCTCTTGGATAGCCAGCTCTAACTGTAAGGAATTGAACACTTAGAGCTAAGAGCTAACACTGTTCTGTGGCCTTCTCAAATATCCCATT
Organism: Gymnobelideus leadbeateri; assembly: GCA_011680675.1. Taxonomy (NCBI): domain Eukaryota; kingdom Metazoa; phylum Chordata; class Mammalia; order Diprotodontia; family Petauridae; genus Gymnobelideus; species Gymnobelideus leadbeateri. The sequence continues at coordinate 60,220 of WOXC01012287.1, forward strand.
CTTTCCTTAACTGTCCACTACAAGTCCATTATATGGCAGCCTTCTGTTAACTGCAATAGAAGCTCCCATGAAACTTGAAAAGATTGAAAAACCTAGAGTGTTAGTCTATCTCTATCTCTCTGTCTCTGTCTTTCTCTGTCTCTATGTAATATTAGTGGAGTAGAAAGATCTTCCCTGTCCATTAATAGGCGTATGTGACCACATATGTCCCCCTTTCCCTTGGAACAGGAGCCATGTTCCCAGGTCTAAAGGTACACAAATATTTCAGTATGGATGTCTTGCTGTTTTCATGGCTATGATACATCCTGAGTCACATAGAGCCCATTGGGGAAGGAGGAGGTTGCTCACAGGAAGGCTTGCTTGTAGGAAGGCTGTCACACCTTTTGTTACTAAACTAATTAGGCACTGAGTCATGAGGGTTGTGGTGCCTTCTGGTTCTGAGGCTATTAGTTGAAAACTCTATATACTGGGAGGTTGGTATTTTACTTTGGGGGCCCAATCATGAGAAGGACCTTTTGATTCCCTGGATGGGACTCTGAGTAGCCATTTGTTAACTGTCTTCTGATTACTCAGATGTTGGTGCTCTCGGTTCAGTGGTGTATGTTAGTTGTATTACTTTGTCCAGACAGTTGGTGCCCGGTCTGTTGGATCCCTGTACTAATTTCTCTATGTTTCTCTGCTTGTATTTTCTCCATGTTCATGGTGCTGACCTTTCCCCTGTGAATGACTTATAATGACTTATATATGTTTAAGTATAGTAAGATTGTTTACACCTTTAAATCTGTCTTCCCTTTAGAAAAGCAGATCAAAGAACCTGTGTTAGCAGTCCATCCTCAGTATGCTAGGGTGCTTGCACTTTCTCTTTCTTTCTTTGTCTCTGTGTCTCTGTCTTTGTCTCTCTCTCTGTCTCTCTCTCATTCTGTGACTATATTTCTGTCTCTCTGTCTTTGTGTGTGTGTGTCTCTCTCTCTCTCTCTCTCTCTCTCTCACTCTGTCACACACACACTTGCACACACTGACAAAAAGATAAAACTTAGAGGGATAGGGAACAGCAAGCAAACAGAAAAGAGGGGAAGCTAGATGGCAGAGACATCAAATTTGAGTGAGATTGGGGCTATGGGTCTGGAAAAGAGATGATACTGGGAGAGGGAGAATTCAGGGAAAAATAAGAAGGAAGAGATAGAGAAAGTCAGAGAAAGAATATGGTCACTAAGAAGGGGGAGCAATCAGTGGGTTACTTGTAAACCCAACATAGCAGTTTCTATAGGTAGTAGAACAGTTCTATGAGAAGGAACCTCCTTAGAAATAAAGCTGAAATTGGGGGTGGCTAGGTAGAACAGTGAATGGAGCACTGACCCTGGAGCCAGGAGGACCTGAGTTCAAATGTGGCCTCAGACACTCAACACACATACACACACACACACACACACACACACACACACACACGCCATGTGACCTTGGGCAAATCACTTAAACCCAATTGCCTTAACTTCCCCCCTCCAAAAAACAAACAAAAAGGTTAAAAAGAAATAAGGTTGAAATTAAGAAAAGATATTGTTAATCAATTAAAAAAAACTACTGTGTGCTAAATATTGTGCTTAGCACTAGGTGGGAAGAAGAAGTAGGAGAGGACAGAAAAGACCTATAAAATATAGCTCCAGGCTTCAAAGAGCTTAAGATCTAGTTAAAGAAACTAGGCTTACACAGGGAAAGTTGACTAGCAATATGAGAAAATAACAAATCATAATGAATGAGATGAATGGGAAGTAGCCCATGGGTTTGAAGGAAGGCAAACTGGGTTTATGTAATCAGGAAAAGCTCTCAGAAGAGATAAGACTTAAACTGACTTTTGAAGAGTGAATAAGTCTCATGTCAGCAGAGAACCAGAGGAAGGGGTGTCATTCCAGAAAAGTGGAACACTAAAGGAAGGCAAGTCATTAGAAAAATACCTATTTAAAGGGCAGTGAGTCAAATAGCCTGTCTGGATCAGATTTTTCTTGGAGAGTAGTAGGATATATGGCTAAAAATATGGTTGTGTCCAGATTATGGGAGGGCCTAGAGTATCAGGTTAGGAAAAAGAATCTTTTTGAATGGGGGAATGACATCGTTAAAGTGGTTGTGTTGTGCAAAGGCCAAAGAATTCATCACTTAATATGCAACTTACTGCTTGTAAGTCTCTCTGTACTTAGCTAGAATGATCTTCAAACACAGAGGAGGCATGTCCTTATTATTAAGTTCAAATCTGTATCAGCTTGTGAGAACCCTTCCAGAACTTTCAGTTGAGGTACTTCCCTAGTAGGAGACATAGCACTGAAAATGGAACAAATGAAGAAAAAAAATAGGGGCAGAAGGAAGGAAACAGACTTGATGAGTATTACTATTAGAAGCAGGGAAGAGGCAGTTTTGAATCAAAGTTGTGAAAAGGAGTAGGTGCAGGGGACCCAGCTAAGGGATATACCTAACATAAACACTTCCCCCATAAGGTAATAGTAGCATAAGGATACCATAAGAAGAGAAAGGTCACTATGGCCCTGCAGTGTCTAAAGTGTGAGTTGCCTTGGCCATAAGTATTCCATATTTGCAACTTCTCCTACTGATTTTGTCTAGGTAGGTGCCCTCTTTTCTCATAGATTTGTGTGTATTTGTGGATGAGCATATTGGGGGGTGGGGAGAAAGAATGTTTGGTAACCACTGTTCTGGCTATATTATCTCTGTTTATGTCTTTACTTTGAGCTAATTATGTCTATTGACTGGCTATTAAAGTAAATGCACTAGTGATGGCTTGTGAACTATTTTAGTAATACAGATCCACAGAGTTATTTAAATCTGGGGTAGTAGTCACTGTCCCAGTAGACAAACCCCTGACTTTGAGTTGGGTGTATCAATGAGAGAGGGTCCTACATTTATACCCCACCAATCAGCTCTTCCTCCATTTTTGAGAGGATCTCATCCATAAAAGAAGTTCCTTTTATTTATTCACTCAGCATTTAAAAGACAAAAATAAATCAAGAAATTATTAGCTGCTCTACTTTTAATGAAGATTGAGAGCTAGGAAATGGCCAAATAAAACGGAATTCCCCCATAACTACTATATTGTTCTTGCTTTTCAAACTATTCTTGTTTTTTTTTTTTACTCTCTCTCTTTCTATCTAGTTGGTGTGTAGTATTCTCCAATGACAGTATCACTTCTCTATCACTTCTGTCTGTTGATCTTCAACCAAATGCTCTTCACCATGCCCCACAACTCTTGTTTCTCACCTGTTCTCAACCATATCTATATCTATCTATCTATCTATCTATCTATCTATCTATCTATCTATCTATCTATCTATATGTCTTATATGCTATTTGCAAAAATGCTGTTTGCCCCAACCATTCACCACACTTTTCCTATATTGTTACTTTTGTATAAAGTTTACTCTTCTGGGTCTATATTCCATTTATCAGTGTAATCTCATTGTCTCAGGGATATTCACAAGATCAATTTGTTTCCCTGCATTAGAATCACTAGATCACATTGCCTATTAACCATATTTTTTTGCATTTCTATATAAACATCTGAAGCTATGAGTTGTACTGCTGGCTTCTTTCTTTGATTTTATTTCTTGTCAATTTCCCAGTATTTCTACTACTTATTCTCCTTCTTACATTGTGGCTACTATATTCTGTATAGTATGTGATTTGGAAGATGAACTGTTTCCCCACTTTTCCTTTTTTTAGTTTAGAGATTTTAAATTCAAATTTCAAGACTCTGAGCAAACAAACATGTACTTTTAGGCACACTCCATTCCTGATCAGGATACTGTCATTCTTATATTTTAAACCCTGATGTAGGATACCTATATTAGATGAAGGTCTGTGGTGATTGCAGTGGTAAGGTGCAATACTAAAGTGAATATTAATACCTGCTTTAAGGTATTAAGTGTATTTTATACATATTATCTTATACAATCTTTGCAAGAAACCCATGAGGTAACTACTAAAGTTATTAATCCTATTGTCATCATTTTACAGATGAAGAATCTAGTTCAGATGAGGACCTGAGAAAGTTTAAGTGACTGACCCATGGGGGGAAAACAAAACACAACTAAGTGACAAATACTGGATTTAAACCTATGACTTTCTGACTACAGGTCCAATATCCTTTCTTTTTTATGTGACATTGCCATTTATATTACAGAAGAAATAAAAGAGACTTTAGAATGAGACATAACAGAAATGAAAATAGGGCTGAGATATTGTGTAGATATTGTATTGGGGCTAGAGAAGGAGTAAGAGGTGGGCAGTTGTTGGCTTTTTGGAGGAGGTGGGAAGTACTATTTTGGTGGGGTAGTATTGGTATTGTTAACAAAATAAAATCTTTTTTTTTTTGATCTCTCTCTCTCTCTCTCTCTCTCTCTCTCTCTCTCTCTCTCTCTCTCTCTCTCTCTCCAAAGAGAGATGAACAAAAAAGAGGTCAAGTATCCACTGCTATTCCACAAAGCCAGGAAAGTAAAAGTTATTCCCTCTTTTGTACAAATTATCCTAGGCATGGGCACCAGGCAAGCTAAAGCCAGCACTAGTCAGACAGCTAAGCTTGGCTGGCACTGAGCCAGAAATAACTAAGCTATCTTTTTTTTCCTTTAAGCCTCTGAAGAGCTTGTAGGGGGAATGTTCCTCCTTAGGGGGCAGAGGTCTATAGAGTCTGTGAAAAGCTTCTGCACAATCACTGGACCATGCTCTCAGCTTGTAACAACTCCTGTATCCAGGCTGGGGGGCCATCTTGACTCTTGTTGCAGAACTGGTCCTTGCACCATGCTGAGGGGCTGTCTCATGGTTTCCCTTTGACTTCATCTCAGTAGTCACAACTGGAAGATTTCCTCCCTCCACCAAACTGACAAAGGAACCACTTTCTCCCTCCATTCCCACTGTCCCCAACACCTCTTTCTTTGGTTCCTTTTCCTCCCCCACTCCCCCCCCTAGGGTATTAAATTACAGATAGATGTCCATTTAAATAAAGCCTTGGCTATCTGAGAGGGCCAGGAGGGCAGAACTCAGAATAAACTACAACTGTAAATAGGAAGCCATGGATGGCTGTGCTACAAGGGAAATGCCCCTCCTCATCAAGGTCCCAGGTATCCCTTTTACTACAGTGGGAGCTAAACATTGTTCTCTCCTGTAGCATTTACCAGGCTTTCTCTGAGGACTTCACTTCAGAGTATAGTTAACAAAAGTCTTCTTTCTACATCCCTTCCCACTTCTCTATTTTCCACTAGTATATCCCGACACACATTATGGCAAGTCGTCTTTTACATAGTGGCCTCGGTTTTGAAATGAAGATAGAAGAGTCTCAATTGAACTAATATTCAATACAGAATTGTCATAGCCATTGTATTCCCCACTATTATTCAATAGCATCACCTTGGATGAACTCCTTGCCTTTTTCCAAGGAAATCTAAGTGTATTCTGTCATATTTGATAAGTATACCCCATCTAAACTGAGAAATCAGTACTGTGAATACACAATACTGAACAAATATGTATGTCTATACACAAAAATCGTATGTATGATGGGTATGTATATGTGTATGTATGCATATATATGTCTATATACAAACACATATACAATATATGTATATATATATATGCATATAGTATATATAATGATACACATGTACGTATACATATATATCATTATATATGTATAAAAATCAAAAATTTTGGAGCATTTTTAAGCTTTAATAGTTTGTATTAATAAATTATTCTGTTAAGTTTATATATATACATAAGGGTGTGTATATACACATATTCACCTTTTAAAACAGGAAAGTTAGGGGCGGTTAGGTGGTGCAGTGAGTAGAGTGTCTGCCCTGGAATCAGAAGGACCTAAGTTCAGATCCGGCCTCAGACACTTAATGCACACACAAACAAACAAACAACAACAACAAAAAAAGAACCTAGCCGTGTGACCTCGGGCAAGTTACTTAACCCCAATTGCCCTCCAAAAACAAAACAAAACAAAACAAAACAAAAAACACAGAAAACTTAGTGCCCGAATATCAAATATGTTCCTCAATAGCCAAAATGAAAAAAGAAAAACTTTAAATTAGATCTTTACATGGAGAAGGAAATGGCAAAGCACTCTAGTATTTTTGCCAAGAAAACCCAAATGGGGTCACCAGGAGTTGGACATGACTAATCAACTAAGCAATAACAACAAAGATCTTTATAGAGATCCAGGCTTATATGAATTTTATCATAATAAATCTGCCACTGTTTCGCTCTTTTTTTTTTTCATTTCTCCAGCTACAAAAACATAAGAGTTTCTTATCTGATACACAGGATGAGAACAAACTGTCCCATAGATATCTCACAAGGCCCTTCTTTGACCCAGAGTCATAAGGAGGCTCTTTCAATCTATGTTGCTTCCCTACCCTCTACACCTTCCTTCCTCCCCTGAGAATCACTTTATTCCCTAGAAAGATGAAACAGTGACAAAAAAAGAGCCAGTTTACTCTAGAAAGTACAATGGTTTCGGAATCTGAGAACCTGAGTTCAGATCTTAACTCTGCTACTAGCTGTATGACCCTAAACAAGTCACTTAACCATATTCTTGTGCAATCTTAAACCTATAGTTAACCAGTTCAATTTTACACTTCACTCTACTCTCAAATATCTTACTGTCATTATCAAAAACTCCTTCTGTCTTGTCCTACTCCAAACACTGGATCACTCTCACCATCTGACTCCTCAGCTGTTATTCAGGTGCTTTTGAACAGTCCTGTGAGATGTCACACATCTCTGCTGACCAAATCTACCACAAATCTATGTTCAATAACCTTATCTGGGTCCTCACCTCTTCCAGATCGATTGTATCAACTTCCCCTATGATCCTTTCCTCAGTCAGCCAAATGATTAAAAATCTTTTTTAAGCACTTACTAAGAGTCAAGGATTATGAGGAACACTGGGGACACCAAAAATAGCAAAAAATGGTTCTTGCCTTCAGGGAGTCCACATAGAAATGAGGGAGACAAAATGTAAATGCCTAGGCATATACAAGATACACACACACACACACACACACACACACACACACACACACACACACATGATAAGTGAGCAGCAATCTTAGAGAAGTCACTAGGACCTGGGGGAGGTGACTAAGTGATACCTCCAGGAGGAGATGAGATAGAAACTGATGTAGGCAGGAAGCAAAGGTGAAAGGGCAGAGCATTCCATGTAAGCGGGTCAGCCAGTAAAAAGGCACGTAGACAGGAATGTCTTGTGAGAGGAACAAGTAAGCCAGAATGCCTGGATCACAGAGAGTAGGGAGGGGAGTAGTATTTAAGAATTTTGATAAGATATATAAAAGAGCCAGTCTATGAAGAGCTTTAAATGCCAAACAGAATTGTTTATATTTGATCACTGAGGTAATAGGGAGACACTGAAATTTATGGAGTAGTGAGTAATAGGAATAGACATACTTTATTTAGGAAAACCACTGACTATTGAGTGGGGGATGGATTGAAGTAGGAAAAGATTTGAGTCAAAGAGACTAATTAGAAGTGTACTGTGATGGTTCAGAAGAAAAGTCATGAGAGCCCAACAAAGGTGGTGGTGATGTGAGTGGAGAAGAAAGCACATATAAGACAGATGTTGTGAATATAGATATAAGATTTGGCAATGGGTTGGACACATGGAAGGCGTTTTTGAGTGAGAAGTCAAGGATCACATCTTGCAGGCCTGGGTAACTGGGAGGATGATATATCTCCATACAAAAATAGGAAAGTTCACAAGAGGAGAAGGTTTAGAGGGAAAGATATAAATTCTGTTTTAGGTTTTGTTTTATTTTGTTTTGTTTTATTTAAAATGCTTATAACACTAGTCGTGTGACCTTGGGCAAGTCACTAACTACAATTGCCCTCCAAAAAGCAAATGAAATAAAGTAAAATAAAAGTTTATAAGACACCTAGTTCAAGCTTAAAAGACAGTTGGCAATGTATGATTGGAGCTCAGGAGAGAGAATAGGGATGAATATAGAGACCTAAAAATCATTTGTAGAGAAACGATTATTGAACCTGTGGGAGCTGATGATATCACTAAGTGAGAGAGTATGGAGTGAAAAGAGAAGAGGTTTTAAGAAAAACTTTGGGGGACAGCAATGGTTAATGGAGAAGGAATAGTTAGGAATCAGAAGAACCAAGAAAGAACAGCATCATAAAAACCTAGAAAAGAAAGAACATAAAGGAGAAAAGTATGATCAACAGTGTAAAGGTTTAAAAGAGGTCAAGAAGGATAAGGATTGAGAAAAGGCCATTAGATTTGGCAATTAAGAGATCATTGGAAACTTTAGAGAGAGCAATTTTAACTGAATGACAAAGTTAAAAGCCAGATTTCAGAGGGCTTAGAAATGAGTGAAATTGGAGATACTAAGTGCATACAGCTTTCTTAAAGAATTTAGCTGAGAATGGGAGGAGATATATAGGACAGTATTTTGATGGCTAGATCAATGAAGGTTGTTCAAGAATGAAGGAGACATTTATAAGCAGCAAGAGCCAATAGATAGGAAGAGATTAAAAATTATAAAGAGTGGGGAATTATAGCATGTCAATATGCTAAAGTATATGAGAAAGAATGGGAACAGGGGAACATGTAAAGGGGTTAGTCTCATCAAAGATAAAGGCCACTTGTCCAAGATAGGAGTGAAGGAAGAGATAATTTAAAAAAGCTTTAATTTTGTCTGATTTATTGTCTGATTGATGTGATATGAGGAAAAGTGTAAGAGAAAAAGAAATCAGCAAATGACCTCTTTGGACAGGAGTGGAGGGCCACAGATTTACCAACAGGTCAATACAGGGAAGGAAGAAAAGTGTAGAAAATTCAGGAATGATGGCCTGGAGAAAAAGTGAGAGATGGAGTAATTGGTAGACGCAGTGAGGATGAAAATCAAGGTGTGCGGTCATAAGACATAGAGAAAAATGGAATGGTAAAAAACTGTCACCAGTTAAAGGTGTTTCTAAATTCATGTGTATAGAAATAAAATACTTTTGGAATGATGGAAAAACCACAGGTATGATCATTTCTGAGTGACCAAGATAAATTGGAGGAGTTGTGTAATAGGAATTGAAAGGTGAGGGTATTTGAGGAAGCAACAACATGTATTTTTAAGTCCCTGGTAAAAGGGTAGTAGTTGTGGTGGAGAGGAAAATTGTGATCCTAGCACTGAGCTCCCTGAAGAAAAAAAAAAAGAATGTCCTGAAGGTTGATAGATATTCACAACTATGGCAGGTGAAAGACGAAATGACTAAGGAAACAGGTTCAATTTTCCAAGTATATCAATTTATTAAGCAATGCATGACAATTACATAACTAACTGGCCTTTTCAGGCCTCTTCAGCTTTGGCACTAGATCCTGAACACTAAAGGACATAGCTTTTTATGCATTAAAAACAATCAGAGAAGACCAATTAATTAAAAGAAAACAATTAACCAGGGTACAAAATTAATCTGATTTTTAATTGAACGGCATATTAGAGACTTTCCAAGTTTGGAGGGAGAAACAAACAAGTATAATTCCTTGAAATCAGAAAAAGCAATGTTCTACTCACCCCAAGTGCCTATGTTCAACCAAAGGAACATGGAAACAATAGCAGAGTGACCAGTATGGGGCCAGTTATCAGATAAGACATAAGGGTTCTTTGAGATGTATAATTTTGAGAAAAATCTCTACATTGGTTTTTGGATATGACTGAGTTTCTGGTCAGCATAACTTAGGTCCTTAGTTAAGGTTCTCTAAACAGCAGGTAGAGGTGGTATAGCTTCCCAGCTACTCAGGGCTAGGATCAAATAATGCAAAAAAGTTTTCTCACAAGAAAGAAATTGGATTAGACCCATAATTGAATAGAAAGGGAACTGAGCTAGATTTGGAACTGAGCCATGAAAGGGAGTCAGTGTAGTTCATTCATTTCCCAAAATATCAAGATTGGTTAATATCAAGATTGGTTAATAAATTTGAATAGTATGAATTTCAAAGGAGTAAATGTTGGCAGGGTCTTAGATTTTGTCATAGGGAACAAGGAACACCCTCTACAATGATGAGTGCAGGGAAGGGATATGCGAGAAAGTACATTCAGTGATGGAAAGAGTGACTATGGAAGAATTAATGTCAGAAACAATCTAGGTCTTAGTGCCAGAAGATGGAAGGTGTAAGAAAAGATGTAAAATGAAAGAAAATATGCTTAAAACAAATATTCTGGAGGACATACTGGAAAGGAGAGGCATATTTGGGACATTATAGGAATTAAACTGAGGTAGATTGGAGTAAGGGCACGGACAACTGGAAATGGCGAACAGCGCTTGTGAAGCAGCATCTAGAGGTTCAGAATCATTAGTAGAGAAAGAATAGAAAGGAAAAGGAGTTTCCTACCTGCTAAAGGATGAGTCTAGGCAGATTACCAGTGGTTAAAGAGAGGTTAATTGAGGAAATAGGTGATTAGACTGTTCAAAGTCCTCCTCTGAGGTTCAGCCTTATGGTAGGTGGTAATATTGCATCCTGTGAGGCCGTCATAACGGTAGGCAGAAGCAGATGATGGTAGGACCAGGGGAGTTTGTAAGCTTCTCCAGAAAGAGAATGTGGTCATTGGAGGCAGATCCAGCTGGTTGAAGTACGGATGGTGATGATGGAGCCTGGAGATGAGTGTCAGAAGAGAAAAAGGGAAAGGGGTGGTACTTGGGTTCACATTGCTTCTCTAATCATCCATCCAGCTTTTCCTTCACCTCTCCCTATCTACTAGTTCCTTCCTTGTTACCTATAACTCTCCTAAGCCCCTTCTCTCTTAAAAAAAAAAAACAAAAAAAAAAACCCTCACTTGACACTATTATCTCAAGCTACCTTCATACCTCTCCTCCCTTTCTCATGCATACTCCTAGACACACTTGTTTATACTTGTTTCCTCAATTCTTGTTTTCTCAATTCTTAACTCCTTTGAGCCTATCATCCCATATCATGATTCAAACAAAAATTTTCTCTAAAGTTACCAACATCGCTCTCATCTGTCTCCTTTCTGCCCACACCACAGCACCCTCATTGAAACCCTTATCATCTCTTACCAGAACTACCACAGTTGCCTCCTAATTGCGCTCCCTGCCTCAAATCTCTCCTCCTTCCAATCCGTCCTCCACACAGCTGCAAAAGTAGTATTACTAAAACATGAGTCTGATCATGTTGTTCTACTCAGAAGGCTCCAGTCATTCCCTATGCCTTAGAGGAAAAATATAAATTCCTCTCTTTGATATTTAACTTCACAATCTGGTTTGAACTGACCTTTATATACTTCTTACATATCATTCCTTTGCAACTAACTAGTATTCCAACAAGACAAATCTAGAGTACTTTCTGTTCCTTATGCAAAATGTTGCATTTCCCATTCCCTTGCCTTTGTATAGGCTGTCCCAGATGCCTGAAATGCATTCCCTTTTCCTGTTGCTTAGAATATCTAGCTTCCTTCAAGAATCAGGTCAAGTACCCCCCCAACAAAGGGCCTTTCCTGATAGCTCCAACTGCTAATATGCCCCCAAAGTATATTTCCACACATACATATATGTATATGTACGTATGAATAGGCATACAGGTGCATATCTATATACATGTTATATTATAGATATGCATTATATATATACATGTGTGTATAGATCTGCAATGTGTACATCTGTGTATGTAAATATGTGTGTATGTACATATGTGTATGTAAATATATGTATATGCATTTTTCTCTAATAAAATATAAGCTCTTCTTTGAGCAGGGACTATTTTTATTTTTCCACAGTGTCTGACAGATCAAAGGTACAGAATAAATGTCTGTTGGCTGCTTGATTCTCTGTCTCACTTTTATCACAAAGTGGCTAGACTACAAGGCATCTCAGGTCCTTTCTGTCTCTAACTTGATGGTCCTCTCAGCATCTCCTCAGTTGGGGCACACAAAGCACATAAAAGTTGGAGATCTCTTGTAATTTTTTCAGCCCTTCCCCAGGAATGCCCACCAACTATTTCCTGATTGACTCTGGTTTTAAAGACTTTACTCCAATCAGGGACACGGGGTCAAAAGCTATTAAATTGAGTTTTGCCAGGTTGTGGTATATATTACTTAAAACATATTAGTGTTGTTATTGAAGATTATCCAGGATACCTTTGTGGAAAATCAGCCTATTATAAGTCACACTCACATACACAAGTTTCTCACCACCCATGTATAAGGAAAGTAGATCATTGTCTCTGTTTTTCACTCCACTGTGAAAATTTCCAATCTGATCAAGTAAATCTAATTAGCAAATATGGAATAAGTATATACAATATATAAAGGTGGAATCTTTAGGAAATACAAAGAAGATGAAGACAGTTCAAAAGGAATTTATAATCCAGTAAAAGAGACAAGATATCAACATAGGAAAAAATCATTAACAATAACGGATTTAAATAATTGTTCAACACAATATTAGGAGAGATGTGGTTATAAAACCACATATAATTAATTGCGAAGGAAAGAATACAGACAGTAATTAGTTTAGGAATTCTAAAGAGGTAGAGGTCATTTCAATCTATGGTCTAAGAAATCTCTATAGGAATATTAGAATTTCAGTTGTCTCAGAATATGGGCAGAGGTAGAACAAAGGCATTCTAGACAGATAAAATGGCACAAGCAAAAAATATGGAAGACCCAGAAAGGCAAGTTGTATTTGAGAAGCCTGTATGCCTAACCCAAGCAGTTCATGGAGAATAGTCATGAGAAATGAAAGTTAAACAGTAGTGTGAAAGCCAGCTGTAGGGGCTCTGGAATCTCATATTTTTAGTTGACATTGGGGAGCCATTAAAGATTTCTGAGCAAGGGAGAAACATGAACAAAGGAAGATCAGCATGAGGTGTGTGTGTGTGTGTGTGTGTGTGTGTGTGTGTGTGTGTGTGTGTGAGAGAGAGAGAGAGAGAGAGACAGACAGACAGACAGACAGACAGAGAGACAAGAGAGAGACAGAGAGAGAGAGAGAGAGACAGGGAGGGAGAAACAGGGAGGAAAGGAGAGGAGAGGGGGGTGGAGAAGGGAGGGAAGAGGAAAAGAGAGGAGGGGAGAGGAGAAGAGAGGAAAAGAGAGGGATTGCTTTAGATTGTAAGCTCTTTGAGAGTAGCAGCTGTCATGTCTTTTAGTTTAATTAAGTGAAAGAGTTGCCATGGTACCAGAGGTACTTTATAAATCCCAAAAGTAACAGTCACAATGACTGTGAATAATACTAGTTAATGAAAAACTGCCACTACCTTTACAGTATAGCTTACATTGTCTTGTAAATTATAGGCTTTTAGGGACTCATCTTTGATGAAAGTTTCTAAAATGAGCCACACTCAACTTTTTGCCTCATCACTGGTGGGGACATAACATTTAGGACTCTTAAGTATTGAAAAAGATTTTCATTTGTGCTCACTCTCTCCCACAGTGCACTATCTTCAAAGGTCCCCAGATTTATTATTTCATCAGTAGATCGGAGAGAGGAGTTTGTATGAGATCAAAAACATAAGTTCTATGGGAAAGCTTGCAGGTGATAGTGTATAAATTGCCAGATGGAAAATGTCAAAAGTTGGCTTCAGGTCAATGGGAAGATGGGGCAGCATGCAGAATAAATAACAAATGGCTGTGGGTTTCTGGATAGCCAATCCCTCGTACATTCTGCTAATGCACCACAAGAAAGTTGAATTATTGGAACCCCCTGAAATGTTACTGAAATCCATTAACTCAAAATATATGGTGTGTGTGTGTGTGTGTGTGTGTGTGTGTGTGTGTGGTTCCAGTGACAGACTATGCTTTCTGAAAACCAGCCAGTTAAGCAGGCTGACCAAAAGGTGATGTATTTTTTGGCTATGGCAACCCATGAAAACAGAAAAATTCAAAAACTAGTCCTCTAGCCTGTCTGGCATCCTTTTCAAGGATGATAGCAGAGTGGCAAAAAAGGGAGCAGCTTGGTAAGAATCGCACAGGTTTTAGGCTACTTATAAACACTAATTTAACACCTGCTGCTCTAAGAACAAAATAGGTATCCAATGACTGAATGGATCTATTGCTGGGGAAAATTAATGCTATAAATATTAACTTTATGAAAATGAGAAGACAAAAGGAAACTGCAACCAAATGGAAAGATGGCTCATAGGGAAGAAAATATGGTAGTTAGCAGAGCTGACTTCGTTAGGTAGCATTTCCTGGGACATTGGTCATCTTATGTTTCTGTGCTTATGATGAGTAATTGCAACACTTACCTAGCAGAGTTCTTGTGAGAATCAAATGAGACAATATTTGTAAAAAGTGCTTAATGCAATGTCTTGCATATAATGTGCATTTAATAAATGATCATTGGGGTATTCAGGGGGGACTAGCATCTCTGCTGGGAGGGCTTGAGGAGTCTTTTTCAGGGCTGTTCATCCACCTTTGCTGTCCACCTGTCCCCTGCCTCTCAACTGGGGCTCCAAGAAACTATAGCAGGCACAATAGCCATAGCCCATAAACTATCTTGGCAGATGGCCTCTAAACCAGGTTACAGGTAACCAATGGCCACAAACCCATCAGCAAATTAAGGGGATGTCTACCCCAAGCATGGGATGACCTCCCTCACTGCAATGGGCAGCTAAGAATAATTTGTTGAAATTGAAAGGAGCTGAAGCAGGCACTGTGGGGCATTTAGAGCTTAGTCATACATCTAAGATGCCAAGGTCATCCACTGTATCCTGGACCATCACCATCACCATCTTGACTTTTGTCCTGCCACTGGACTATGATAACTCTGGAAGAGAGAGGGAGGCTGATGACTTTAACTTTGCCTCACTTCAATCTACTTCATTCAAATTCAAGATATCACCCCCTGATGTCATTGGTCCTCTTTGAAAATGAAGAATGAACAACATCAATTCCCTTCCCCCTCTCCCTAAACAAACAAACAAAACAAACAAACAAACAAACAAAAAAACATCATGAAGACAGTTGTATTTTACATGCCAACAACCATTACAGCTATAGAGAAACAAGGAAATTCTAAGACCTTGATAAGACCTTCCAAGTTAAGCCAACATATACTTTACTACTCAGTGGCTTCAAAGCAAAGGTATGCATTAGGGAGGGTTGTAGAAAATGTGTCAGGAATTATGGCTCAAGAGTGAAATGTGAATGAGGCCAAATACTTGTTAACTCCATGTGCCTATATATCATGAAGACTTTCTTTAAGAAAAGAATCAGGGGATTAGGAACTTGGCAAGTACTGAATGACTTTTTTTTTAATGAAATTGAATATGGCAAATACTGAATGACATTTTAAAAATGAAATTAATTTCATCTTAGACAGAAAAATATTGGTTAGAATTCGGAGAGCTATTTCCAAATCATTTGTCTGTATATAGTCAGACCATCAACTTATTAGAACAAAGATCAAAATCAATATGAAATTAGATGAAAAAAATGGGAAGATAGGGCAGGCATGCAATTAAAACAACTCCAACTGAGCCTACTAAGACAAGCTGCTGACGCAAAAAAAAAATAATAATGTTAGCAGACTATCACCCTTTCCTAAGGAAGTAAAACCAATGTAAATAAATCACCACAATAAGGAGAGTAAAAGAGTCTAGAAACTGTCTTAGCCAGCAAACACTTAATCTCCTTGCCAAGTGGAGAGTTAACAGCAGCCAAGGGCAACACTCAAATGAAGGTGAAATGAGAATAAAAATTCTTCAGTAAAATTTTACAGGAGAGAATGGAAGATGAAGGGGCGATATTCTGAGTGTAATCTCATAGAATAGCAAGTAGAAGTAGAAGAAAAGATGAGTTTACAAAAAAACTTGGCAAGATACCCAGTAAAGACACACCATCCCCAAAGCAAATTAAGGACAAAACTACAACTGGCATAGCAGTCATATTAAGATATCTAGAGGCCATGATCTATGCTAGAGCTGTCAAGCACAGGACCAGGGTATAGGCTATAGTTGGGCAGACTGCCACACTCCCCAGTGGTACCCAACCCAGACTGAAAAGTAATTGGGAAATGTCTAACAAAAGAGATAAAAATACAGTTCAACATAGATAATATTAGCATGTGGTTTTCTAAGTCGGCATATGGTCTACAGAGATCCTTATGTCATTATGGTTTAACCGCCTTTGTTTCTGCTTAGATTTCACACCATATCACTGGACAATGTACTTACAACATTAAGATCATAGAAGCACCAATGAGACCCAATGATTTTATGGAGGGTTTTTTGGTGACCTGATAATCAGTCAAAAAGTATTTATCAAACTCCTGTCACTGTGGGCTACAAAGACAAAAATGAAACAGTGTGTATCCTCAAAGAACTTAAATTCTAATAGGGAAGACAGGATGTATGTGCAAATATATATAGATATGTGTGTGTATGTATGTCCAACTTCAGATGCTTATTAACTAAATGACCCCTGGTTAAGTCATTTAACCTCTGTTTGCCTTAATTCTCTGGAGAAGGAAATGGCAAACCACTCCAGTAACTTTGCCAGGAATACAGTCAGACACCAACAACACACACACATATGCACACATGTATACGGTGTGCACACGAATGCATATATACCATACACATATATGAATAAAGATTGAACCTGTAAATTCATTGATAGAAGGAACTACCAGAGGAGGAAACTTCCCCAGTCAATGCAGGTCAGCATCTCCTCAGCACCTTAGTCCCAGAGAGATGCCTGGTAGACTGAGAGGTTCAAAAAGTTGACCAGAGTTACTCAGCCAATATGGGCCAGAGGCCAGACTTAAACTCAAGTGTCCCTCACACCAAAGCCACCTCCCTTTCCCCTATACCACACGACTTGTGTACAAAAAGAAAACAAGGCAATTTGCAGGGGTAGGGAAGACCCCAGTTTGGGGAGGGGGATAGAGGAAAAAGTCAGTACAAAAGTATAGAGAGAAGACATTATCCTGTGAGACGTTCAGCAAGAAGGCCAGTCTGGCAGAATCTACTCTTAAGAATAGCAATAATATTTATGTGGAGCTTTAAGATTGCAAAATTCATTATATAGGATATCTAATTTGACCCTTGTGACAACCCTGTAAAATAGATGCTATTACCATCCCCCTTTTACAGACCAGGTGCCTGAGGCAGAGAGACATTAAGTGGTCCAGCTAGGGTCCCATAGCTAGCAGAGGCTAAGTAGCTGAGGTAGGCCTTCCTGCAACTACATCCAACCCTCTCTCAGCTGTGTCACTTAGCTTTCCCTATCCCTCTTCAATAAGCTTTCCTACAAATATTTTTTTTACTTTCTTGCCTCAGTTTTCTCATCTGTAAAATAAACTAGTAAAGAAAATGGCAAAGCACTCCAGTGTCTTTGCCAAGAAAACCCCAAATGGGTTCACGAAGAGTCAGACACGACTAAAAAACAATAATAGCAAGAGGAAGAAAATTCCAGGGTCAGGCCCTAGACTTTGCTATGAGCTTCTTTACATGGGCATAGGCAAGGCTATTTTCCTAGTTCTTCAAAGAAATGGATAAAACACCCTTCCCTTCTGATCCTGCCCTTGGTGTAGGATCTTTTAAATCTAAGAACAATCTGAGAACCATACATGAGTGTGGTCTTAGTTTCACAAAAGTGAGCTGCAAACATCTTTTACAATTTCCTCCCAGTGCCAAGTCACTATCTTGGCTTCTTCTCATTGTGTTCTCCTTTCCTGGTATTACAGTAGACCATCAAGTTCCAAGTTTATATAAATGGATTTTGCTTGCACCAGATCACCCTGGAATCGAGGTTCACAGTCGGCAGAGGAGGCTGTTTTGCATATTCAGCATTCTTCTATGCCCTGGGTACATCATAGGCCCTCTATTAATAAGCTCCTTATCGTTTCTTTTGGGTCTATAGATTTGCTACCCACTCTAAAAAGAGGTGTTATATTCATTGTTATAATTTTTGAGTTTTCACAATTTCCCATCACACCCCGGGCATTTGGACTGCCAGGTCTGCATTACTTTTGGCTACAGCCTAAGTGTGCTATGGCCAAGAAGAAAAGCATTCTTCCAAGTCCAAGTCTGAACCAAAGTCATGTGATTTCTACCTGGATTCTGGCAGACTTACCTTGGTGCCTCTCTTTCTGCACCCCTGATAACCCTAGTGAAAACATAGGGCAAGGGAGTTTGGCTCTAGAGACAGCATCCCTCAAAGCTGCCTTTTCTAGCTCAACAGCCGCCTATTGTTACTTCCTTGCTGACATTCCTCACAAGTTATTAACAGCCCAGCAGAATTCAGAACCTTCTGTTCCTAACACATTCCCAGCACCTTTCATAATGCAAAATTCTTATCAAAAGGCATTTGCAGCTGTGAAAAGAGGTGGGTGGGCTGAATAAATGAATAAATAAATGAATGAATAAATAAATAAATGAATAAATAAATATCCATAGGGATACTAGAATACGCATCCCCAAACAGCCCATTCTTGCTCTTAAAGTAACCCATAAGGGGTTTCCCTTCTTATTTATGCTCAAGGAGATAAATTGTTACAGCACAGAGGAGGGCATGCTGGCTACTCTCCTTTATTAGTGTTTGATTTGGGTTTGTTTGTTTTTTTTAATGGATCTCAACTGGGGATGGGCTGAGGAGGGTGCCAGCTTTTTGTTCTGGGTGAGACCTAATTAAAGTTACTATCTCTGAATGAAATAGGGATCAATGGAGGAAAGTCACAGTAGCAATGTGGATTGGGCAGTCCCTCCCATTGGTCTTCTGTCCATTCCCATGTTCTTTCCCCCAGACCCAAAAGGATTCTTTGAATTGATGGACAAAGGAATGTGGATATACAGGTGTTAATATTATCAGGTTATGGAATACCAAGGGGAGGGAGTATAAGAGAATGGGCTAAGTCACTATGAGTGGATAGACCCCCGGGAAGCTGCTTCTTTCCAAGGACAGCGAATCCTGGAGAATCTCCAAGATATCCCATCAGAACTCTATTATTGACACTGCACCTGCTTTTCTATATTTTTTTTTTCTTTTGGCAATATACTGAAGTAAGAATTACAGATTCTGGCTTCTAGTACTGTTCCAAAATAATAAACTTCCTGAGTGCTTTTACCATCTAAGAAACTGGAGAAGGTTCTCATGGCTAGGGCTTCAAATAATTCCCCCATTTCTTATGCTCACTTATTAAGCAAATGTTTAATAATCATTTAGTATATACAGACAACACTGTACTAGGCTCTAAAAGAGATTCAAGTTTAGATAAGGCATAACCACTGCCTGCAGAGATCACAGTCTAGTAAGGAAGATATGACATAAGAACAGATAAGAATAAACAGTTTTCTGCATTAAGTTCACTAGTGCCTAATTTTGGTAAGGTAGGATTTAGTGCTTGGAAATCTGGACTAATGCTCTCATTTTTACAGAGGAGGAAACAGAATCCTAGAGAAGTGTTGTGATTTGCCACATAGCAGAAACAAAATTCCTATCGTAATGATTCATATCCTCTGATTCCAAATCCAACATTCTTCCCACTACACTTTGATTACTCTGATGACCAGTCATCAACTTGGTACAGTATATTCAGACCAGTCTTTTTTTTTTTTGGTATGGGGGGTGCAACTGAGGTTAAGGGACTTGCCCGGGGTCACACAGCTAGTAAGTGTCTGAGGTCGCATTTGAACTCAGCTCCTCCTGCCTTCAGGACTGGTGCTCTATCCACTTCACCACCTAGATGTCTTTTCAGACCAGTCTTCTTAATTCTAATGAAAAGTATCTAACTACTGGTAAAGTTAAAGTGAATCTATGTGTTTATAAATTCAAACCATATATACGTAGACAACTTAAAAAACATGGAGAAAATACAAAATCTAACAACATAGACTAGAAGACTAACCATGGATTTCCTTGTTTCTGATCCCTCCCTCTGTCCATCCTCCTTATTCCAACCTATTTTTATATCAGGGTCCTCTTATCTGACTCCTATATTCTCTGTCTGCTTCCATTTGTTGTGCCTTCAAATTCCCAAATAAGGATCTGCAACAAGTCTAAATGTTTAAAATGGAGATGTAATATATATATATATATATATATATATATATATATATATATATATATATATATATATAATGGACATTTTGGGTTGTGGAAGGGGTTAGAGGGAGGGAGAGAACTTGGATCTGAAAATCAAAATTAAATAATTTTTTAAAAAGGAGAAAATGAAATAGAGTCATAAAGAAAGATACATTAGTAAGTAATAGAGAGATTAAAAAAGATTCAGATGAACTCCTATCTACCTACACCCCACCTTTTTGGGGGGGACAGTACAATGATTTAATTAGTATAGACAAATCCTAGTAAGGAAATAAATGATCCCTACAAAATAGATGCTCTGTACCTCACAGTTTTAAAAGATGATATGGTATTCTGAGAAGTAAATGACTCGAGCAGGGTCACACATTTAGTATGTGTCAGAAACAGGACTTGAACCAAGGTCTTCCTGTCTTTCTTGACACCATTCCATGGCTGCTGCTCAATTTATGAGTCTATTTTAAAAACATTTTAAAATTTATTATTTATTTGTGTTTGACATCCTTTTCTTTTTAAATTTTGACTTCCAAATTCTCTCCCTCCCTCCCTCACCCACTGAGGCTAGCAATATGATATCAATTATATATGTGAAATCATGCAAAACATATTTCCATATTAGCCAGATTTTTTAAAAAGCAAGAAAAATAAAGTAAGAAAATTATATTTCATTTTGCACTGAGAGTTCATTAGTTCTCTCTCTGGAGGTGAATAGCATTTTTTTCTTCCTGAGTCTTTTGGAATTGCCTTGGATCATTGTACTGTTAAGAGTAACCCAGTCATTCAGTTAGTCATTACAATATTGCTGTTACTGGTCACAATGATGTCCCAGTTCTCACTTCACTTTGTATCAGTTCATATAGCACTTGCCATATGTTTTCCTGAAACCACACCCTCATCATTTCTATTTTTTTTAATTTTCTTTTTAAAATTTATATTTGAATTTATTTTAAACTTAAATACAAATAAGAAAAGGGGGGGTTGTCATATACACAGCAGAACATAAGAGAGGATTCAGCAATAAATATCCAGTTCAAGAAAACTATATAACAAATACTATACATTGCTTTCAAAGCTATCCAACTTCACCTCTTTGTAGGCTTTCTTTTATTCTCTGCTGTGCACATTTTACTTTATTTTTCCCCTCCCTCTCCACCTGACATCATTTCTTATAGTTTAATAGTAGTCCATCACAATCATAAGCCACAACTTGTTCAGCCATTACCCAAATGATAGGCATCTCTTCAATTTCCAAATATTTGCCATCACAAAAAGAATTGCTATAAAGATGTGTGTGTGTCATTTTCTTTTATTTTTTATTTCTCTGGGATATGGACCTAATAGTTGGGTGAAAAGTTTTCTAGCTCTTTGGGCCTGTTTCCAAATTGTTCTCCAGAATGATTGGTCCAGTTCACTACTCCACCAACAATTTATTAGTGTATCTATTTTTTTTTTTGCTCATCCCCCCCCCCCCAAGCATTTGCCATTTCTGACAGGTGTAAGGTGGTACCTCAGAGAAGTCTGTCTTTTTAAACCCAAGTAGAAAATTTCCCATTTGTCCCAATTAACTGTCACTTTATCTGACTCAGTTCATCATTCTAGCCTGTCAAAATCTATTTGTATCCCTTTTCTGGCATCCAGTGTTTGCAGTCCCTCCCTTCTTAATATCACCAACAAATCTGATGAATATGTCACCTTTGCCTTCCTCTAAGTCACTGGTAAAAAATATTTATCAGAACAGGGCCAGATCCCTATGACCCTCTAGTAGGGATCTCTCTTTGTTTTTCCTTCAATTCACTAATTTTTGAGTCTGTTCATTTAGACATTTCTGAATTCAAGAAGCTTTAAATATGAAAAAAGGACAACGTGGATACATAGAGCATGGGGTCCAACATAGCTCACAATGCCTTGTCAAAAGTTGTTCACTTAGGGCACTCATTGCTCTCTTTGGACTTTGAAAGATGCCCACCCATACCAACTAGTGAAGTGTAGTGAGACTGTGAGCCAGAGCATTTGCTATGTATAGACACCAATCAACTTCAACTGCAGGCCAGGTCAAGAACCTATGCTGGCATAGGACACCTCTCATGCCTTTGGGGTCCCAGCTTCTACTGAACTTAATCCTTTTTAGCTCTGTCCTTTGCCTCCCTCCTCCTCTCACTGAGAAGTCTGTCTTCTCCTTCAAGCCCTCCTTCTCTCCTATGGGAGCCATACAGGTGCCTCTTGTTTACCCAATAACAACTATTCATTTGCAGATGCAGGCAGAAGACATCACATAATTACAAGCAGTTCCAAGCTTAGAAACAGGTTGTGTTCCCAAAGTATGTAAATTAGTCTATTGGAACTTAGAATGTGTTTTCCCATAGAAACGATGTTATAAATGGGACTTAGATTCCCAGGTCAACCCACAAAAGTCTTCTTACCGCATAATAGCATTAAGCTATAATATGAATGCAATACAACAAAAATTTATTAAACATCTACAGTGTACAGAGCATTGTTCTGGGCATAAAAAGACTGGATAACAACCCTTGTTCTCTTAGAGCTTACACTCTAGTAGGAGATACAAAAGAAACACAGACAACAATAACATAATATTATATGACAGCTTTAGAGAGGTACAAAACAGAGCATTATGTGAAGTCCCAAGGGCACTAGGGATTATTGTTAACCAGGAAGAACATGGAAGTCTCCTTATCAAGAAGTAGTATTTGAGTTAAGCTAAAGGATGGATAGAAATTTTATAAACAAAGTGGAGGAAGGAAAGCATAGGAAACAGTATAAACAATGGCATATAAGTGGAAAAGAATAATATATGCAAAGGGCAGAGAATAACCTAGTTTGTCTAGGACACAGAGCTGTATTCATAGCCATAACTAGGACAAGGCACCTGAAGCTACGTACCAGGGCATAACATTTGGGGGACATTGAAAGCACTTACAGTCTTTCTATGGTATAGAAACAGCTTAGTATTGTGGTAATAAGTATAGGAAGCTACTGAGATGGACCCCCTATTCTTAAACTTGTCCTGGTGATGGTGTCCCAGAGTCTCACCTCTCTCTCTCTATGGAGGTGATGCTTCCTTCCCAAACCTCCTGCTCAACTGAGGTGCTATTTCTTGTTGTTTGCATGTGTAGTCCCTTTGCCTGGGATACAAAAATCCCCCCAAATCCTATTTAAACAGGTCATACTAGTAACACTATATTACTAATACACAGGAACTAGTAATACTAAGGAATCAACCATTCAAATTCACCCACATCATGAGTTAAATAGGCTGCTGACCCAAAGCACCATTTTTATCATTTTTAGGAAAAGTAGTGTGAAGCCTGATTATAGACAGCTTTAAATGTTAGGCTGAGGAGTTTGCATTTTATCTTAGAGACAATAAGGAAGTTCTGGAGCCTTCTGAGAAGGAGATTTGCATGATCATATTTACACCTCAGAAGAATTATGCTTGGCAGCTATGTGGAGGATTAATTGAAGAGGAGAGAGCCAGAAAATAAGGAGACCAAGTTTGCAATAGTTTAGGCCAGAGATGAAAAGCACTTGGAATCAAGGTGCTAACTGCATGAGTGGAAAAATGGGGATGCATGGAAGGGCTGCTATGGTGCTAGAATGGACAAGGCTTGACAGCTGACTGAATGTGAAGGAAGATGGAGAGGAAAATCGGGGATGATTCTGAGATTACAAACCTAGATGACTGGGAAGATGGTAGTGCCTTCAGAAAAAAGGCAGGGTAGAGTTTGGAGGAAGGTAAGATTTAGAGGGGTAGACAATGAATTCAATTTTAGTGGAAACCACACTAATCACTGGCTATTTAGGGCACATCCAGAAAGATAGGATTTTGGTTGTTCTGAAAATTTTTCTTTGCCTCTAGGATTCCAGAAGGCTCACTTGCTACTACCTTCTGTTGGCACTGGTTTAAATGTACAAGTTACTAACAAATCAGATGTTAATGAACCACCTCAATCCTAGAGGATTCAAGATGAAACATATCATCTCTTTGTCAGGGAGATGATGGACTCAGAGTACACAATCAAAATGTGTGTGTGTGTGTATGTGTGTGTGTGTGTGTGTGTGTGTGTGTGTGTGTGTGTATGAGAGAGAGAGAGAGTATGTATATGTATGCATGTACACAGAGGGAGATCTATTTAGACATGGACAATGCAAGAATTTGTTTTGCTCAACTATGCATGTTTGCAATAAGGGTTTTCTTGCTTTCTCAATTTGGGAAGGGGAAGTGAGAGGTGAGGAGAGAATGATAATGAGAATTTGAAAATAAAATAAAATTTAATTTAAAAAGTAAATAAATAAACCAGGTGTTTATAAGGTAGAGTATCCATTTATACCACAGATGTTATATTCTTAGCCAATTCAATATCACTTTGTTTTTATTTTCCCTCTTGCTATAGACAGCCATCTTCAGATAAAAAAAATTGAGTAAAAATTGTTCTTCAGTGATCTCTCAATTTTTTTTTCTCTGACTCTCCTCTCTGATCCATCCATATCCTGCCCCACCCTTATATACTACTGCTCCTTTTCAGGTACCTTCTGCCTCAATTCTCTCTCTCTCTTTCTTTCTCTTCCTTCTTCCCTCTCTCCCTCCCTCCCTCCTTCTCTCTTTCTCTCTTTGTCTTTCTCTGTCTTTCTCTGTCTCTCTCATCTTACCTGGGGAAAGTTTTGATAAGCTCATTGAGATTAGGGTGCAAATGGGTTGTAGCATAGAATCCTGGAACTAGGGACCGTACCAACCTGATTGGAGCACAGTTCTGCCACTGATAAGTTGGCCAACCTCAAATTCATTTTTGGGTGTGGGATCTCAGTTTTCTCATCTTTAACATTTAAAGGGTTGAAATACATAAGATCTCTTCCAGATGTAAAATCTGATCCTTACCCCTGTTCTGATATTTGTTTAGTTTTGTAACCAAACTTGAAAATTTCAAAAAGGTGGATAATGATATCCCTGACCAAGATCCTAGGATTAGAGCTCAAGAGACTTGATAAGCAAGTAGATCATTCTCCTTATTTTATACAGGGAGAAAAGGAAAGGCAGGGAAGGGGGAAGAGATAGAAGGGAATAAACAATTTTACACAGTGTCTACCATGTGCCTTACACCATGCTAAACACATTTAAAAATCTTATACTAAAATATAAAAAAGGTCAAGATATATAGGAGGAAGCTGAGGGTCAGAAAGGTTAAGAAACTTCCCTGAAGTTATAGAAATAGAAGTAACAGAGCTGGAACTCAAACCCAGATCCATTGACTACAAATTCCATATCCCCTGATTCTCCTACTCAACTAATTAAGGGGTCTTCCTATTGCCTCCAGGATAAAGTCTAAATTCCTCTATCTTCTAAAGAGCTGCACAATCTAGCCCTCACCTATCTTTCTAGCTTCATTGGACATTATTTCAATCAAGTCAAAATGACCTCTCTGTTGCTCTTAGACAACACCTTACCTCCCCTTTCAGTGCTTTGGAATATCCACCTGCCTGTTCCTACCCTCATGCCTGCCTTTTTTCTACCTTCCTCCGAGTCCTTCTTTTGTTCTAACATGCAGCTCAGGCACGATATTTTGCAAGAAGCCTTTCCTGTTTCCTCTCACCTGCTAAGACCCTCCCTTCCCCAAATACCTTACATGTAACCACTTTGTATTTATGCCCTTGAGATCTATACAGCATACATTTTAATATGTACAATTTGTCTCCCCCCTCAGAATATAAATTCCTAGTAAGTAGAGGTTGTTGCATTTTTTTTTATACTTGCACTACCAGGTTTTAACAGTATCAGTCAACAAACACGGATTAAGCCTCTACCATGGTCCAGGCACTGTGTTAAGTGCTGGGGATAAAAAAGAAAAAAAAATAGATAAAAGATAGTCACTTGTTATCAAGAAACTCACAGTCCAATGGTAGAGACAACGATGCAAACAATTATGTACAAACAAGCTCTATACATGATCGATTGGAAAAGATTAAGAGAAGGAAGTCACCAGAATTAAGGACTGAGAATGACTTCATCGGGGCGGCTAGGTGGCACAGTGAGTAGAGCGTCAGCCCTGGAGTCAGAAGGACCTGAGTTTGGATCCGACCTCAGACACTTAACGCACACACAAACAAAAAACCTAGCCATGTGACCTCGGGCAAGTTACTTAACCCCAGTTGCCCTCCTAAAAGAAAAAAAAAAGAGAGAGAATGACTTCATTCAGAAGGTGGGATTTTACCTGAGATCTGAAGTAAGTCCGAAAAGCCAAGAGGAAGAGCATTCCAAAGCATGGGGGACAACCAATGAAAAGGAGATGGAGTAGCTAGTCTGAGCAACAGCAAGTAAGGAGCCCATTGTCACTGGAGGGAAGAATGCAATGTGAGGGTGGGATATTAGGTGTAAAAAAGATTGGAGGGGTGGCTAAGTGACGTGGTAAATAGAGCAACCGCCCTGGAGTCAAGAAGACCTGAGTTCAAACCCGGCCTCCAACATTTAACACTTACTAGTCATGTGACCCTGGGCAAATCACTTAACCCCAATTGCCCTGCCTTCCCCCCTCCAAAAATAAGCAAAAAAAAAAAAAAAAAAAGACTGGAAAGGTAGAGGAGGGGATTAGTTATAAAAGGGTTTGAACTCCCAACAGAGGATTTTATATTTAATCATGGGGGTGATAGTTGAATGTGGGTATGTATATGTATGTGAGAGAGGAGTGACACCATCAGACCTGGGCTTCAGGAAGATTGCTTTGGTAGCTGAATGGATGGGGGAGTGGGGTGAGGAGAGACTTGAGGTCAGGAGATCAATCAACAGGATATTGCAATAGTCTAGGCTTGAAGTGCTGAGGACCTACACTGAGACTGTAGCAATATGAGAGGAGAGAATACTATTCGAGTAAAATAGACAAGATTTTGAAAAAGGCCAGAGATGAGAGGGGGCACTGGGAGCATGGCAGTACCCTCTACAGTCATTTGAAAGCTTGGAAAGAGAGGTAGTTGTCACAAAATAGGGGCTTAATAAATATTTACTGATTGTTTTTTCACTGAATCATGACATCTCAGTTTAGATGTAAGGCTAAAAATGAAATAATGTGCATTGAAATACCTTATAACCACGGAAATAAAAGATAGTCTGACTGGGTTTAATGTGTTACCTTACCCAGCTAAATTTACATTTGAATAAGGCCCATAATAGTCCTTTCAGACACAACCCAAAGGAGTGAGTACTCTAATGAGGAATCCAGGCACCAGGGACTTGGTGAGGGGTGTGGAGAAGAAGGAAAGGTTCCCCAAACCCTTAAATCCCAGCTCTGGGTTACTGGCTCCAGCCACTCCACAGGCCAGTCTATACCAGGGTTTAGCCATCTCCCATCTGTGCTCCTGAGGACTGGTGAGTCAGAGATGATTTCAGCCCAAGTCTCTGAGCCCCTCCAAAGGGTCCAGCCCTGCACATTGTTCTCCCTGCCTCCACTGCCCCCAGCTCCATTTCTATGCTCCATCCCCTCTCTTCTGCTCTATTTTAGGCAGGGCTCAGTTGTTCTGGTGATCTGGACACACTCAGAGGAAAAAGCATAATGACCCCATACAGTTATCCCAGCCTCATCAGACAGCCTGGTGTCAAATGAGGAGGCTAAGCACTCTCGGCCCCCAAAGTGCCTTCCTGTCACAGTATGACTGTCTGGTTTGCCAGGAGTTGGCTCACTCAGGCTCTCAGCTGTTTGTTCTTCCTCTTTATTATGATTCTGGATGAATTTTTATTTTCTACCAAAGCAAGGCATGAGGCACTGACAGTCCAGGATAGCCTTGCAATAGGCCCACCCTTTGCAACCTTCTCCTCCTTCCAAGCTGCCAGGGGAGCTCAAATTCTCTCCTGTAGTCTCACACCCACACCCAGCTGCTCTGTCTGTTCCCCATCCCTAGAACTCCTAATCTGAGAGATGGCTATGGATACCATCACACAGTGCCCTCTATACTCTGTATTGAGCTTCCCGAATACCTTTCAGATATTTTTTTATACACCTAAAAATAATTTGTGACAACTGGATGTTTTTTTTTTCTTAATGAGCTACTTAATAGATTAGAATTGAGCTCTCTTCCATCTCCCTGATTTCTGTTTGTAAAAATGAGAGTAGAATGTGCCCATGCATGCACACATACAAGTATGTGTGTGTGTGCACATACATACAAATAGACACTCCCCTCCCTGTGTTGCTAGTGTTAGCTCTTCCCAGCCCTGAGCCAGGAATATTTCCATTGATGTTCTCTTGCAGACAAAGTAAATGGAAATATTTGATAGAGAAGAAAGGAAGTAGCCATCCTGCTTTCTCTCTTTAAGCTGCTGCCCTTATGCATGGATATATCATACACTAATTCAAAATAAAAAGAAAGACTCCTAAAGCTGAATGTTCAGAAACAACCCCAGTGTGGAAGGAAATCTAGCAGATAGGACTCAATGGGGTTTTTAGAAGGGTTGCATACTCACTCATGATGGGGTTACCACTCATGATCCTGATTCAGGAGTAGTCTTCCCTCATTCAAGTGCATTTTGACTAAATTTCTCTATCTAGTCCCTTCCTTTGGTATTAGCTGTTGTGTAACTTTCAATTGCAGCTCCCTAGGACCACCTTAGACCATGCCTCCCAATAGATAGCAGCTAAAGATATGGGTGAGTTTCACAAATGACCAGTCAATTCAGTATTTGAGAGTCTCAGAGAATCATAGGAAGGGACCTTAGAAGGTATCACATCTCATTTTAGAGATGAGGAAAGAGAAACACAGAGAGGTCAAGTAATCTTCATAAGGTCACAAAGCTAGCAAGTATCTGAGGCAGGATTTAAAGCCAGGTCCTCTTGTCTCCAAATCCAATGCTCCATCCAATATACTTCCTCCCTGCATTTTTAAAACTTTGGCTGAAATAGAGCAGAAGAATAGAAATTAAGAGTAGAAAGGAAACCAGGGGCAAGAGAGGTAAGGAGAAAAATGTGGAGGGTAGAATAACATATTGGGGAGTGGGATATAGATTACATCTTAAATCAAAAGGCAGTTTCTCCATTTCTCACACTTAGATTTCTGACTGCTGAGTTGCCTCTCATGGTTTAACAATTCATTTCAATACAAATGCATTAGCCAACTACTGTGCATACAGTATTATATGCTACATTGAGGGAGATACAAATATTACATAAGAAAACTCTGCCCTCAAAGAGTTTACTTGCTAGTATAGGCTTAAGGAATATACATTAATAACTCTAATAATAGGCAGTGATGTATAAGTGCTTTAGAGAGAAGAGGGAAAAGAACTCTCTGACTCTTCCCCCTTGCAAAAAGCTCAAGGATTCAGCCCAATGAGATTCAGGTAGAAAAAAAGGGGGGATATCCCAAAAGGGTAGAGAAGGGTTTAGCTCCTAGGACACATTAAAATTTGTAAACCTGTCCTAATAGAATTTAGATTGGACCCTACAAGGCAAAATTGAATTTAATTCATGATTTATTACTTTAAATGAACCTTGACTTGTTTAATATTCATTGCTAGTAGCAGAGAAAAGCCAAAATCCTTTAATAAACGTAGGACTGAGAATGGTTCAAACTCAGTCCTGGGTCAATCGGTCTTTTCTTATCTCCCTTAGATAAGAGCCCAAATCACTGTTACTCAGGGAGGTAGCTTACCCCCTGCAGCAGACCTTTCCCAGCTTTTTTATAAAATGCCCTTCTGCAGTTCTCTTGAATATTAGAGATACCCAGCAGATGTGAGCTCGACCAGAGTTGGGAGAGGGCTTCTCAGCCCAGGACTCTGACACAGTCAAGGACCCAGTGGGAGTTGGACATCTTCATGGAAACATTATGGATTAGGAGTCTGAAATCCTGGGTTCCAGTTAGAACTCTGCCACTAGCTGTCTGCTTGACCTTGGAACTCTCGGCACATCCTCATCTTTTAAATAATGAGATTGGACTTTGTGCTCCCTCAGGTCCCTCCCTGGTCAAACATTTGAATTTTCTGATTTCTTTCACTCTAGCTATACTTGAGTACATAGACACCCATTCTTCAGTATCTATGACAGACTTTTCCTTTGTGTGAGAGCAAATGCCTCTTGCTATTTCACTGGGTCATGTGTCTCCCATTAGACTGTGAACTACCAAAGGACAGGAACTTGGTCCTTTCCTTCTTCATTTAAAATTATCCACAAGACCCAGTTCACTAGCCTCTACACAGTGAACATTACACATTATTGATGGACACAGAAGGAATGTGACTGAACCAGTGACTGTCTTTTGTCTTTCCTGTTTCTTTTCCTTTCCTTCCCAACAGAGTCAATGGCCATTCTTCAGACTACCCAGCAGAGCAGAGTTGATGAAATGTGCGTGCTCTGGCCACAGGGTGGCAGCAGCCATTGGCATGGCTATTGGATGCCTTTCCACTGGCAGAATGAATCACCTTCTAAAGTAAGTGTCCATCCTGTCCCCTGGTTGTATTTACTGTTTGGCATTGCTTCCTCTGACACACCTGAGCTTCTAAATACAATTTGGGAGAAGAAAACAGGAACCAACTGCGTTTTGGCAGAAGGATGTGATTAAAGGGCAGGCAGGGGTTAAGGGGAAAGATTCTACCCTCATGAAAGATTTAAAAGCTGCTAATCCCCTTATACTAGGAGCAGCTTCATTCCTCTGTCAGGCTGGCCCAGATGCCCCTGGTTGCTATATTAATGCTGCTACAGATTGAAAATGTTCTTTTACTCCTAGAAATCTGGTAGAAATGGCACCTGCTTATCCCCATTCCAAGCCCAGCAAAATACAGCTTTCATCACTTGATAGTGTACATGGACAGCCCATGCAGAGACACAAAAATCAATGGGCATCGATCCCTAAGCCAGGAATTCATAAACTCCTTTAAGGTCACCGATTGATTTTTGACTTTCTGTAAGAGAAAAGAGTGACTCCAGACCTCTCCTTTCACTTCTCCCTCTTCTCTCATCTGCACAGGCATACGTACCTGTAAACAGCCTCCCTCTCCCATTCTCTTTCCTCTTTCACAGGCACCATCAGGAATGATGTGCTCAGAGGTACAAATAAATACTTCTACAAACCTAACACTTTAAATCTTATGATTTATTTAATCTTCAACTTTTGCAGGGGTTAGAGGATTGGGGAAAAGTCAGTGTGAAGAATAATCATGAAATCATAAAATCTCAGCAATGGAAAAGACTTGGGGCACAGGGCATTTAGTTCATTCCTTCTCTGACACTTAACTCTGGATAAGTCAATGCCTTTCTAGTCTTTAGTTTAATCAATTAAATGAGATGAACTAGATGACTTCTGATGTCCCTTCAAGTTCTTAGTCTATGATTTCTTTGAAACTATAGGGTTATAATTAGACTAGCTGGGACCTTACCCCAGCATGCCAAATGTATAAGGGCTATTCTCTCCAAGACCATCTTCTCATGTCTCACAGTTCTCTGCCAGTACTATGCCACAGCCCTATTTCCTCTATCCACCACACAATTGAGTTCAAAATCTCACTGAGTCATATACGACCTCCCATTTGCATGCTTCATTATTGGCCAGGCAATCGGCCAATAGCACTACAGGCACATTCTCACCTCACCCTTGGATTGAGATTGTTGTTACTGTACCTTCTCCTTTCCATATTCTACTAAGGATTCAGAAGTACCAAGATAATGGAAACATGTCTACATTCTCTGAGGGACAAAACCACCCCTGCCCTGGGACTAGGGAGACCCTCATCAATACCACTTGTGGGGCAATGAAAGAAAAGGCTAGTATGTCATGAGGTAGAATCCCAAGACTTTCCTATACAACAGTTGAGATTCTCCTAACACAGCCCCCATTCTTCTTTCTCTCCAAAAACAATGGTCATCTAATCACAGGCCTTGGAGGTATCCTTGGGGCCACCAAATACTCAGCACGGGACAGTGTACTAGGGTCTATTCCCCACATTGGGCCTTGTGACCTAAACCAAGAAGTTTTTATCTGCCCTGCTCTTCATAAGTTACTAGTTACAATTATGTCAGCTGATGGCCTAATGGATTCATTCCTTTTACAGCAAAAGCCAAATTGAACAGTTTAACCTCTGCTTCAGAATATCTAGTGATAAGAAACTCATTCCTTAATGAAGCAGCTTGTTGAATATTTATACAGCTCTGATTGTTAAAAAAATTTTTCCTTAGTTGTATCAAAAATTCTACCTATTGGTCCTAGTTCTTTCCTAGATTCACAGAGGATAAACACATAAGCCTTCATATATTTTAAGATATCTGTCATGTTCTTCTTAACTCTCCTTTTTTGTTGACTAAAATACCCCCATCTCCTTCAATAATTTATCAAATGGCATGGATTGTATTGCAATTTGGTCAGCCTCCCATTCCTACTTCTTAATTAGCTCCTCTTAAAATATGATGCTCAGGGGTGGCTAGGGGGCTCAGTGAGTATGAGTGTCAGCCCCGGAGTTGGGACAACCTGGGATGGGATCTGGCCTCAGAAAATGAGCACCCACACATAAATAATGACTGGCTGTGTAACCTTGAGCAAGTTACTTAACCCCAATTGCTTTAAAAAATATGATGCTCAGAACTTAACTTGTAAAGGAAAAAAATAAGTCCTGACCAGGTCAAAGCATAAGAAATATAAACTCACTTGTCTTATATACTCCACTTCTCTTAATGTTATCTGAAATAGCATCAGTTGGTTGTGTCTATTAGGGAACAAGTCTATTTATAACACAATCCTAAATAATGAGCTTGTCGACCACCAAAAATCCTAAATCATTTTACATGACCTATTTTCTAATCACATCTTTCCTATTCTATATTTTTGTAATTTATTTTTTACCTAAAGAGTAAAACTTTACATTTTTCTATATTAAATTCAAATATGAAATAGGGTAAAGGTCTGATCCCTTCAGTACACAAATAGATTCTGCCCTTCAAGTTGGCATCAGTGCCTCCTAGTTCCAGAAACTGCCTTTTGTAGAAAGTGGGATTTGAGCTGAGTCTTGAAGTAGGTCATGGATGCCATGAATGAATGAATGAATGAATGAATGAATGAATGAATGAATGATGAGTGAATGAAACATTTAAAAGCTTACTATGCCACAAAATTAAAAGATGCTTGCTCCTTGGAAGAAAAGCTATGGCAAATCTGGACAGTATACTAAAAAGAAGATCAACAAAGCTCAAGATAGTCAAAGCTATGTTTTTTCCAGTGGCAACTTATGGTTCTGAGAGTTGGACTATGAGGAAAGCTGACCACCACAGAATCAATTCTTTCAAATAGTATGCCAGAGAAGACTTTTGACCCTTAGACATCAAGGAGATCAAATCAGTCAGTACTTAAAAAGAGATTAACCCAATGAACAAATGGTTGAAGGATGTGAGCAAGCAATTTTCAGATGAAGAAATCAAAGTTATCTATGGACACAAGGGGAGAAATGTTCTATATCACATTGATTAAAGAAATACAAATTAAAACTCTGAGGCACAACCTCATATCTATAAGTTTGGCTACTATGACTATCAACCAGAGAACACTGGCCTCTGATCTATGGATGGTCAGAGCCAAACAGGGAAGCCTAGAGACATGAGAGCCAGGACTCAAGCAATAGTTCAATTGCAAAGGAAGGCATATGACTTACATGTAAGAAAGGGATCTAGAACATGTGATGGGACCCTGTCCCTAGTGGGGGTACCCGAGCCAGTGTGAGAAGATCTCAGTATTTATACCAATAGCTATGGAATTAGCTGTGACTCCGATAATAAGGGGTAACAACAACAATGAGACAAGTTTGATTCACAGCAGGGCTTCATGACTAGAACCAGAATCCAAGCTTGTCCAGTGCTTGTCTGAGCTCAGAGAATACCTGGTGCTAGTCAAAGCAATGTAATAATTATGTGATTGTGCCAGAGGGTAAGTGCAAAGGATTGTTGTTATACAAAACTCAGGGCACAGCTTGCTTGCTGGGACATAGCTCTGGTAAACAATTTGTCTCCTCATATCTTGACATGACAAAGAAAGGAAAATGACAAATATCAGGGGAGATATGGAAAAATTGGGACACTAATGCACTGTTGGTGGAATTGTGAACTGATACAACCATTTTGAAAAGCAATTTGGAACTAAAGTGCAAACAAATTGCACACACCATTTGATCCAGAAATATCGCTACTAGGTCTGTATCCCAAAGAGATTTTTTTTAAAAAGAGAAAAGAAACTATATGCACAAAATGTTTATAGTAGTTGTTTTGTGGTAGCAAAGAAATTGAGGGATGCCCACCAATTGGGGAGTGACTAAACAAGTTGTGATATATGAATGTAATGGAATACTATTGTGCTATAAGAAATGATGAGCAGGTGGATTTCAGAAAAACCAGGAAAAAGTTATATGAACTGATGCAAAATAAAGTAAGCAGAACCAGGAGAACACTATACATAGTAATAGCAGTATTATATGATGGTCAATATGAATGATTTACACATCCTCAGCAATAGAGTTATCAAAGACAGTTCCAAAAGACTAATGATGAAAAATGCTATCTACTTCTAGAAAAGAATCTGACAGAGTCTGAATACAGAATGAAGCAGACTATTTTTTGCTTTTTTTTCATTTTGTCTGTTTCTTCTTTTACAACATAACTAATGTGGTAATATGTTTTACATGATTGCACATATATGGCCTATACCAAATTGCTTCCATTATTAGGAAGGGGGAGGTGGTGGGGAACACAAGAAGAAAATTTGGAACTCAATTTAAAAAAAAAAAAGAATGATAATGACGAAGTGGGACTTATAACAGGAATAAAGGGATGGCTCAACATGAGGACAACTAAACTGACTGTATCAATTACAAAAGTGTTGAAAACAATGATTCTATCAATAGATGCTTTAAAAAATTTTGACTAAATATAATACTCATTCTTTTTTTTTTCCAACTGCTTTATTAACTTCTGGTTTACATCATTCATTTGAGCCAGATTTTGAGTTACACTTTTTTCCCCATTTTTCCCAATCCCACCACCCCAGAATAGCAGTACCACAGGATATACCCTCATCCAATCTTCTCTCTTCCATATCTTCTCCCATACCTCCTTCGACTTTACCATTAGGGCAAGGTGAATCTCTGTGCCCCAGTGCCTGCATATCTTATCTCCCAATTACATGTAAAACAGTATTAATAATAGTATTTATATATATTTGAAACATTAAATTTTAAAATTTCAAATTCAAGATCCATTCCTTTAGTCCCTTGTCACCCACTCCCTTTGGGAAGATAAGTGATTCAGTATGTGTTGTAAATGTATAGCTATGCAAAACATTACCATAGTAGATATATTGAAAAAGACTGGCTATATTTAGTTCCCACCCATCCCACCCCCAACCTGGTCCATCCCCTACTTTGATCCTGTCCCTTTTCAAAAGTGGGTGCCTCCAACCTCCCCTCCCCCAAGCATGCCCTCCCCTCCATCATCCCCCGTCTCATTCCCCTCCCCCTACTCTCCTGCAGGGTGAGATATCACATTTAGTATGTATGTCACTCTCTCCCTGAGCCAAATTCAATGAGAATATGGTTTTGCCTTTTTGCCTTCCTGTTCTTCACTTCCCCTGCAACTACTTCCCCTTGCCTTTTCTACATGAGATAGTTTACCCCATCCTGTTTCTCCCCATCTCCTCTTGCCACATTCCTCTCTTGCCTTTTAACTTCACCCCTTAAGTATCATCCCTTCCCAACAAATTCGACCTGTACCCTCTATCCATGTATAACTGTAAACATATATACACTCATTCACATATGTATTCATATGCCCATACACCCTTCTATAATTATTTTCATAATAAGAAAGGTTTCATCAATCACAGTTATTGTTTTTCCATGTAGGAATGTAAATAGATCAACTTTGATAAGTTCCTTTTGATTACTTTTCCCTGATTACCTTCTGAAACATCTCTTGCTTCTTGTGTCTAAATGTCAAATTTTCTATTCAACTCTGGTTTTTCCTTAAGAATGCTTAAAAGTCTTCTATTCCTTTGAATGACCATATTTTCCCCTGAAACAAGATAATCAGTTTTGCTGGGTAGGTGATTCTTGGTTTTAATCCCAGCTTCTTTTCCCTCCAGAATGTCATATTCCAGGCCCTTCAATCCCTCAGTGTAGAAGCTGCCAGGTCCTGTGCTATTCTCATTGTGTTTCCACAATATTGAAATTGTTTCTTCCTGGCTGCTTGTAATATTTTCACCTTGATCTGGGAATTCTGGAACCTGGCTATAATATTCCTCAGAGTGTTCTTTTTGGGATCTTTTTCAGGAGGTGGTCTGTGGATTCTTTCAACCTCTGTTTTGCCCTCTGAGTCTAAAACATCAGGGCAATTTTCCTTGAGAATTTCTTGAAGGGTGATTTCTAGGTTCTTTCTTTGATCATGGCTTTCGGGTAGTCCAATAATTTTTAAATTATCTCTCCTGGATCTATTTTCCAGGTCAGTGGTTTTTCCATGAGATATTTCACATTGCCTTCTAATCTTTCATTTGTTTGGATCTGCTTAACAGCATCTTGATTTCTCATAAAGTCATTAGCTTCCATTTGCTCCAGTCTAACTCTGAAGGAATGAATCTCCTCAGTGAGCTTTTGAAATTCTTTTTCCATCTGGCAAATTCAGTTTTTTTAGGCATTCTTCTCCTCATTGCCCTTTTGAGCCTCTTTTGCCATATGAGTTAGTCTACTTTTTAGGGTGTTATTTTTTCTCAGTCAGGCTGTTGACTCTCAATTCATACTTTTCCTGCATCCTTCTCATTTCTCTTCCCAATTTTTCCTCCATTTCTCTTATTTCATTTTTAAAATCCTTCTTAAGGTCCTCTATGGCCTATAATCTGCTTGTATTTTCATTTGGGGCTTTTGGTGCAGGATTTCTGACCTCACAGTCCTCCTCCTGTCCCCTGCTTCGATCCTTTTTGCCCCCAAAATAGGAGTCTAATGTTGCATTTTTCTGTTTATTTTGTTTCCTTTGCCTAGGCATGTTGCCACTTAATTACTTGACTTTTGGGCTTATTGCCACAGTAGGACTCTGCCACCAGACAGGGGAGCTTCTCTCCCAAACGTTGGGGTTTTCTCAACTGCCGGAGGTATTAGTTGTGTGCTCTCCCTGAAGCCCCCACACACTCTGGCAAGCTGGACACACACCCCAAGACCTGCACCCCAGACCACAATCCAGATCCAGGGAGGTTAAAGCAAGAGTGATTACCCCCCAGACTGATCACCAGATCCCCCTAAAGTCTGCAGGCCAGGAACTGAAGCTGCAACTGAAGCTGCAAAATGGCAGCTTTGCCATGGCTCCTCAGAGGCTTCTTGCTCCCAGGGAAAGAAGCTGACATGTTCCCAAATACTGGTCCCAAAGTCCATAGGGAACTAAGATCTTACTTTGTCCTAGGCATCTATTGTTGGTAATTCTGGAAAAGCCACAGCTGCTGGTGTTCTGGTGTCCCTTGAGCAGGCTACTGTTCTGGCCGCCCTGGGGCTAAAACCTCTGACTCACCTTATCCTGGGCTTGGCTCCCAGAACAATGTGCGGGCTACTCCCTGCTGGGCTGCTGGGCTGTCCTCAGTGGGAGGTTAGCTTCTCTGTGTCGTTCTGTGGGTGCTGGAGCTCCAGAGGTTGTTCAGAGTCCCCTTTAACGTAATTTTCAAGTGGTGTGGACTGGAGCACTGTGAAGTTCTGTTTCTACTATGCCATCTTTGTTCCACACCCCCCCCAATACTCATTCTTATTAAAAAAAACACTTAAAAGTGTAAGTACAAATGGATTTTTCTTTAAAATGATTGGAAGTGTCTACCTAAAACCATCAGCAAGCATTATTTGTAATGGAGATAAGCTAGAAGCCTTCCCTATAAGATTAGGATATCCATTGTCACAAGCATAGCCATTGTCACCAATGTTATCTAATATTATATTAGAAATACTAGCAATAGCAAGAGAATAAAAAGACATTGAAGGAATCCAAATGGGTAATAAGGTAATAAAACTATCTTTTTTTGCAGACATTATGATGACATACCTATAAAAGCCTTAAAATTTAATTAAAAAGTTAGTGGAAATAATTAATAATTGTAGCAAAGTAACTAGATATAATATAAACCCACATAATACATCAGCATTGCTATATATCACCAACAAAACCCTGCAAGAAGAGATACCCCATTTAAAATAATTGTTGAGAGACTTTAGGGG
Organism: Gymnobelideus leadbeateri; assembly: GCA_011680675.1. Taxonomy (NCBI): domain Eukaryota; kingdom Metazoa; phylum Chordata; class Mammalia; order Diprotodontia; family Petauridae; genus Gymnobelideus; species Gymnobelideus leadbeateri. The sequence goes on from WOXC01012287.1 coordinate 98,494, forward strand.
GCCAAGACAGAGGAGTAAGGAGCAAATCACCATAACTCTCCCATATTCATCTCTAAGCTCCCATAAAATGCTATGACCAAAAAAAGCCTGAAAGAGCAGAATTAGCAAAAAGAAGGGGTAAAACAATTTTTGAACCCAAGAAACTTGGAAGACTGGCAGGAAAGGTCTGTCTAATTTGGGTAAAAGAGGAGTGTGGTCCAGGACAGGAAGCATCCCAGCAAGCCAACAGCATGTGCCACCTCAGCAAACTTTAATCCTGAACTCCAGTGTGATGGAAAAGGAAAAAGTCAACAGCAGGACACAAACACACACACACACACACACACACACACACACACACACACACACACACATACTTCAGCATAGCCAAGGGAATAGGCAGACTCCTCCTCTGAGAACTGCCATGTGCTTCAGCATTGCCTGGGGCAAAAACAGATCTTCATGTGCTTCAGTGTATCCCCAGAGAAATGTGGAAATACACCCATCACTTTCAGCACATTCCAGACACCAACTCTAGTACCCTGGCTCAGCACCAGGTAATCTACCAGACCCTACAATCTCCAGCACCACCAGCCACTCCTTACCCCACAGGGAAGCACTGTGTAGCACCAGATATAAGAATCTCCCATGGGTATCAAGGTAATGTAAGTGCAGTACCAGGTAAATAGTCAGGTCCTTCAGCCCCTGCCACAAGAAGCTGGAGAGAGTGCCCCTTCCATCCAGGAAACAGAGCTCAAATTTAAAAGAAAGCAGAAAAATCCAAAGAGAGATGAGCAAAAAACCAATAACAACAAAAAAGAAAGTTATGTTAACAGGGAAGATCAAGACATAAACACAGAAGAGAACAGCAATGTCAAAACTCCTATGGGCAAAACCCCAAAGAAAAAAGGGATGTGGTCTTAAGCCCAGAAAGAACTCATGGAAGAGCTCAAAAAGGAGATTAAAAGTCATATGAAAGGAGGAAAATAAAAGTTGGGAAAAGAAATGAGAGTGACACAAGAGGATGATGGAAAAAGTCAGAAGATGGGAAAAAGAAAACAACAGCATAAAAAGTAGAATTGGCCAAATAGAAAGTTAAATTAAAAAGTTAACAGAGGAAAACAACTCCTTAAATGTTAGAATTCAGCAAGTAGAATCTAATGACTCTATGAGACATCAAGAATCAATCAAATAGGGCAGAGCCAAGATGGTGGAGTACAACAGCACTTCCAAGGTGCTCTGCCCCACACCACCTCCAAACTACATAAAAGGGGACTCTGAACAACTTCTGGAACCCCAGCACCCAGAGAACAACACAGAGAAGCTAACCTCCTGCTGAGGACAGCCCAGAAGCCCTGCAGGGAGGACCAACGCAGTGCTCTGGGAGCCGATAGCCCAGTGAGGAGAGCTGAGCCCAGTTTGGTGTGAGCCAAGGTTTTAGCCCCAGGGCAGCCAGGCCAGCAGCTGGCTGGAGGGACCCCAGAACACCAGAAGCTGTGGCAATTCCAGAATTATCAACACAGACATGCCTAGGACAAAGTAAGAGGTTGGTGCCCTATGGATTTTGGGACCAGTATTTGGGGAACTCGGCAGCTTCCTCCCCTGGGGGTGAGAAGCCACTGAGGAGACATGGCACACTTGCCATTTTGCAACTCCAGTGGCAGCATCAGCTCCTAGCCTGTGAAATGTAGGGAGATCCAACAACCAGTCTTGGAGCTTAATCGCTCTTGCTTTAACCTGCTTGGATCTGGATTGTAATCTGGGGGGAGGTCTGGGGTGGGTATCCAACTTTCCAGAACCAGAAGCTGTGAAGACCCCAAATTTTACGATGGAAGCTCCCCTGTCTGGTGGCAGAGTCCTACTGTGGCAACAAACCCAAAAGTCAAGCAATTAAGTGGCAACATGCCTAGGCAAAGGAAACAAAATAAACAGAAAAATGCAACATTAGACTCCTATTTTGGGGGCAAAGAGGATCGAAGCAGGGGATAGGAGGAGGAGTGTGAGGTCAGAAATCCTGTTCCAAAAGCCCCAAAGGAAAATATGAGTGGGTTACAGGCCACAGAGGACCTTAAAAAGCAGATAAGAGAAGTGGAGGAAAAATTGGGAAGAGAAATGAGAAGGATGAAGGAAAAGTATGAATTGAGAGTCAACAGCCTGACTGAGGAAAACAACACCCTAAAAATAGAATAACTCAAAGGGCAAAGGAGGCTCAAAGGAGCAATGAGAATAAGAATGCCTTAAAAAGCCAAATTTGCCAGATGGAAAAAGCATCTCAAAAGCTCACTGAGGAGATTCATTCCTTCAGAGTTGACTGGAGCAAATTGAAGCTAATGACTTTATGGGAAATCAAGATGCTGTTAAACAGATCCAAACAAATGAAAGAATAGAATGTGAAATATCTCATGGGAAAAACCACTGACCTGGAAAATAGATCCAGGAGAGATAATTTAAAAATTATTGGACTACCTGAAAGCCATGATCAAAGAAAGAACCTAGAAATCACCCTTCAAGAAATTCTCAAGGAAAATTGCCCTGATGTTTTAGACCCAGAGGGCAAAATAGAGGTTGAAAGAATCCACAGACCACCTCCTGAAAAAGATCCCAAAAAGAAAACTGAGGAATATTATAGCCAGGTTCCAGAATTCCCAGATCAAGGAGAGAATACTACAAGCAGCCAGGAAGAAACAATTTCAATATTGTGGAAACACAATGAGAATAGCACAGGACCTGGCAGCTTTTACACTGAGGGATTGAAGGGCCTGGAATATGATATTCCAGAGGGCAAAAGAGCTGGGACTGAACCCAAGGGTCACCTACCCAGCAAAACTGATTATCTTGTTTCAGGGGAAAATATGGTCATTCAAGGGAATAGAGGACTTTCAAGTATTCTTGAGGAAAAAACCACAGTTGAATAGAAAATTTGACATCCAGACACAAGAAGCAAGAGATGCCTGAGAAGGTAATCAGGGAAAAGAAAGCAAAATGAACTTATCAAAGTTGAACTATTTACATTCCTACATGGAAAAACAATAACTGTGACTGATGAAACCTTTCTCAGTATGAAAACAATGGAAGAAGGTATATGGACATATGAATACATATGTGAATGTGTTTATATATGTTTACAGTTATACATGGATAGAGGGCACAGATTGAATTTGGTGGGAAGGGATGAGACTTAAGGGGTGAGGTGAGAGAGGAAAGTAGCAAGAGGAGATGGGGAGAAACAGGGTAGGGTAAACTATCTTATGTAGAAGAAGCAAGGAGAAGTGGCTGCAGGGGAAGGCAAGAAGGCAAAGAGGTAAAACCACATTCTCATTGGATCTGGCTCAGGGAGAGAATGACATACATACTAAATGGGATATCTCACCCTGCTGGAGAACAGGGGGAAGGGGGATGAAAGGGGGGACGATGGAGGGGAGGGCATACTGTGGGGAGGGGAGGTTGGAGGCACCCACTTTTGAAGAGGGACAGGATCAAAGTAAGGAATGAACCAGGTTGGGGGTGGGATGGGTGGGAGAGAATTATAAGCAGCCTTTTATAATATATCTACTATGGTAATATTTTGCATAGCTATACATGTACAATACATACTGAATTGCTTATCTTCCCAGACCGAATGGGTGACAAGGGGGAGAGGGAATGGATCTGAAATTCGAGGTTTTAAAATTAAATGTTTTAAATATATATAAATACTATTATTAATAATATTTTGCATGTAATTGGGAGATAAGATGTTCAGGCATTGGGGCACAGAGACTCACCTTGCCATAATGGTAAAGTCGAAGGGGGTATGGGAGAAGATATGGGAGAGATCAGATTGGATGAGGGGATATCTTGTGGGACTGCTATTCTGGGGGGGTGGGTAGCGGAAAATGGGGAAAAATTGTAACTCCACATCTGGTAGAAATGAATGATGTAAACCAGAAATTAATAAAGCAATTGTTAAAAAAAAGATTGTCTGTTCCCAAACTTTTAAAATATAATTTTATTAAACAACAAAAAATAGAATCAAGTAAATTCAACAGAATGAAAAAAATAGAAGAAAATGTAAAATACTTCATAGGGAAAAACAACCAACCTGGAAAATAAATTCAAAAGAGAGAATGTCAAAATCATTGGACTACCTGAAAGCCATAATCAAAAGGACCTGGAAAATTTCTTTCAAGAAATTATCAAGGAAATCTGTCCCGATACCCTGGAATCAGAGGGAAAAATAGGCATTGAAAGAATCCACCAATCTCCTCAGGAAAGAGATTTAAAAAAAAACTCCAGGCAACATTATAGCCAAAATCCAGAATTATCAAGTCAAGGAAAAAATACTGCAAGTGGTCAGAAAAAACTCAAATATTGAGGAGCCACAATCAGGATTACACAGGACTTAGGAGTTGCAACATTAAATATCAGAGGTCATAGAACATGATATTCTGGAAGGCAAAGGAGCTAGGACTACAACCAAGAATCATATACCCAGGGAAATTAAGCTTAATGCATCAAGGGACAAAAATGGTCATTCAAGGAAATGGGAGGATTTCAAGCTTTCAAGGAGAAGACCAGAATTAAAACAAAAATATGATCTCCAATATCAAGACTCAAGAGAAGCAAAAACAGGTAAAAAATAAATTTAAGGAAAAGAAAATACAAGGGATTCAACAGAGTTAAACTCTTTACATCCCTACATGGGAAGATGATACTTATAATTCTTAAAAATGTTATCAGTAATAGTGCAGCTAGAGGGAATATATACAGAGAGAGAGGTTACAGGTATAAGGTGAATTAAAGGGAATGACATAAAAATAATTAAAATATAAAAAAGAAGAGTACACTGGGTGTGGAAGGAAGGGAGAGGTATGAATGGGGTAAATTATTATGTGTAAAGAATAAAAGATCTATTACATTGAAGAGGAAAGTGGAAGGGTGGGAGACAGACATTGCTACAACCTTACTCTTATTAGTATCGATTCAAAGAGGGAATAGTGTAGACAATCAGATGAATATAGAAATCTATCTTACCCAACAGGGAAGTAGAAAAAGAGAACATTAAGTAAAGGAAGGGGGCTGACAGAAGAGAGGGCAGATGAGGTGGGGAACATGATAGAAGCAAAACTGCTGAGGAGGGAAAGGGTTAAACAGAAGAGAGGATAAACAGGAGAAAAAATAGGATAAATGAAAATACACAGTCATCTTAACTGTGAATGTGAATGGGATGGACTTTCCCACAAAACAGAAGCAGATATCAAAGTGAATCAAAAACCAGAATCCCACAATATGTTGTTTACAAGAAATATACTTACAGCAGCGAGGCACACAGAGTAAAGATAAAGCCCTGGAGCAGAATCTAATAGGCTTCAGCTGAAGTAAAAAAAAAAAAAAAAAAAAAAAGTAGTAGCAATCCTGATCTCCAACAAAATAAAAGCAAAAGTAGACCTAATTAAAAGAGAAGGAAGAAAACTACCTCTTGATAAAAGATACCATAGATAATGGAGCAATATCAATACTAAACATATATGCACCAAGTGGTATAAGCATCAAAATTTTTAAAGAAGTTAAGTAAATTACAGGAAGAAATAAACAGCAAAATTATACTCATGGGAGACCTCATCTGTCCCCTCTCAGAACTTAATTAATCCAATAAAAAAATAAACAAGAAAAGGCTTAGGAGGTAAAGAGAATATTAGAAAAGTTAGATATAACAGACCTTTGGTAAAAACTGAGTAAGAACAGAAAGGCATATACATTTTTCTCAACAACCCATGACACCTACACAAAAATGACCATGAATTACAGCACAAAAAAGCCTCAAAATCAAATGTGGAAAGGTAGAAACAGTAAATTTATTCTTTTTGGATCACAACAAAATAAAAATTACATTAAACAAAGGGTTATGGAATAGTAGGTTAAAATTAATAGGAAACTAAATAATTTAATCTTAAAGAATAAGTGGGTCAAAGAACAAATCATGGAAACAATCAATAATTTCACTAAAGAGAATATCAGCAATGAGAAAACAACTATAAATGACCTATGAAGAAAGATGCTATTCATATCCAGGGAAAGAATTCATACATAGAAGTATGCATAGTATATTATGGTTTTAACCTTCTTAAGGGAGGGATTTGGAAGGAGGAAGAAAGAAATAAAAAGTGCAGCGCATAGAACAAAAAAATAAACTGAGAAGGAAGCAAAGAATAACAGGGTAGCTTTGAAAATTATGTATAGTACTTATTACATATTTTTTCTTTTTTTCATTTGAACAAATTGAGAAAGACAAAAAAGAACAGTTCCATGTACACAGCACAACATAAACAGAGGATTCAATATGTAACCATTTCCATTTCACAGTTAACTTTTTTTTAATCATAATTTTGATGTGGCAGAGAGATATTCCATGGTGATGAGACCCTTATGTGCTAAGTGAAATTCCAGAGTGAAACTGCAGCTGAGGCTTAATGTTTGAAGTGAGTAGTATAAAAACCAATGGGATAAAACCAGAACAGAATAAGGAAAACAAGGCAGAAAAAGGGAAACAGCCCTTAAAATATGAACCCACCCATTCCTCACAGTATGGACAAAACTTATTCCATAAAACTGGTATAAAATCCCAGGGACTAAGGATTGAAAGTGGCCTCAGATTATCTAGTCCAATAGATACTCTGAAAATAATTCCTTCTCCCTGACAAATGGTCATCTAGGCTTTGGTTAAAGACCTCTAGTAAGATAAAATCACTAACTCCACTCCCTCCAAAATTTTTATTTCATATTTGGCTAGCTCTAATTGCTACAAAAATAATTTTCTGTACATTGAGCCAAATTTTGTCTTATATTTCAAAAGAAGTATAAACCATTGACCCTGCCCTGAAGGAATTTACAATCTTGGAGGAACTTACACAATTAGAATGTAGTAAAATATTACATAAAATGATGTACCAATTATGATTTTGTATTCAAGGAGTGGTCAGTATAGACATCAATAAGGACAGAATTATATAGTGAGAATAGACTGGATTGAGAGTCATCAGCAATAGCAAAATCCATTTAATAAAAATATGTACTGTACCAATCTAAGCACTGCAGTTTGTCTCATTCCAGCTATATAGAGTAACTTGCCTATAAAAGAGAAAAGTATACTCTATATATTTGAAAGGTACAAATTATTTTTCCATGAAAGTGAAAATCAATAAAATTAGTGCCTATATAGTGATGGATGCAGTCCTATATTACCTTAAACCTGGACTATTGCAATAGCATGATAGTTGATCAACCTTATAGCTCTTCTCATTGCAGTATACCTTTCAGTCAACCACCAAAGTAATCTCCTTAAAGCTCAGGTCTAACCATGTTACCCCAATCTAATAATCAATAGAATCCAGTAGCTCCCTGTTGCCCCCAGGATCAAATTTTAAATCTTTTTTTGTTTTGTAAAGCCTTTAATAACCTTCCCCTTACTAGTCTTTCAAGTCTTCTTATACCTTACTTCCCTCCATGTATTCTGCAATTTGGTGATATTAGTCTCCTTCCCTTCTATGTGAGACTCCATTTCCTCACACCTGATATTTTCACTTACTATGTCCATTCCTGGAACTCTCTCTTCATCTTCACCTCCTGGCTTCCCTGACTTCTTCAAGTCTCAACTAATATTCCAACTTCCACAAGAAGCTTTTCCCTTTCCTCTTTAGTCTGAATGCCTTCCCTTGAAATTACTCCCAGTTTATCCCCCTTTATATCATTTTACATTGTTGTCTTCTTTATGAGTTCCTTAAGAGCAGTTTTGTCTTTTTGTTTGCTTGTTCTCCCTGTCTGGAACATAGTGGACACTTAACAAAGGCTTGTTGACTTGACTTGAGGATTGTTTATATCACTTTCTGTCCAGGATGAGCCTAAAGCAATATGATTATTTGGACTTAGCCACTCTCTTTCTCTCAAATAAAAACCATACAGCCATAGGATCTGCTCAAGATCATAGAACTGAGAGGTTGGAAGGCATCTAGTACAGTACATCTAGTCTAACTATTGTCTATACTGGAATCCCCTAGACTGTATCTCAGAGGAGTGGATATTCAGCCTTTTATCCAGCCTTCATTTAAAACTCCTCATAAGGGGGATCCTACTAGCTCAGTTCATTCCATTTGGGGAGACTTCTAATTTTTCAAACATCTTTTCCTTATATCATGCCTGAATCTTTCTCTCTATGACTTCCACACATTATTTCTAGTTCTATCTTCTAAGCAGAATTATCTCTAGATAGCTCACCTATAACAGTTTAACAATCATATCTGCAAGGTCTTTCAGTGCCATAACATGATTCCAAAAATATGTACAACACTGAATAAGAATAAAAGAGCCAGTAAAGATTTGTTGAATGAACAATGACTGGGTGGGCTGACTTGATAGCTTAACAGCTCCAGATTAGTGATTCATCTCTGCTAATGTCAGCAAAAGATATATTTTAAAAGAGTTAAGTTGCTCTTCATAATGTTATCACCAAAGGATATTCTCCAAATTTCTCATGCCGCCCTTAGTAATTCAGAATTCAAGAATTATGGAATGTCAGTCAGATCTGAAATTGATCTTAGAAATCATTCAATCGGGCGGCTAGGTGGCGCAGTGAGTAGAGCATCACCCCTGGAGTCAGAAGGACCTGAGTTCGGATCCGGCCTCAGACACTTAACCCACACAAACAAAAACCTAGTCGTGTGACCTTGGGCAAGTTACTTAACCCCAACTGCCCTCCAAAAAAATAGAAATCATTCAATTGATCCACTTGTTTTTATAGGTGGGGAAAATGAGGCTCAGAAGGTTCTAGACAGTCCAAGATCCCCCACAACTAGGATTTGAATAAACCCAGATCTTCCTGAATCTAGGTATAGTTTCAGTCACTATCTCTTCTTATTTTTTATTATTTATTTGTTTTTTTTAACAGTTTTTTCTTTTTAAATTTTGAATTCCAAGTTCTCTCCCTCCCATATTTCCTTCATTCACTGAAAGGGCAAAAATAATATAATATCATTTGTACCTGTGAAACCATGCAAAAGATATTTCTATATTAACCATATCACTAAAAAAGAAAAATAAATTAAAATATAAAGTGAGAAGGTTATATTTCAATTTCCACTCAGAGTTCAACTGGAAGTAGATAGAATTTTTTCATCATAAGTCCTTTGATATTATTTTAGAATACTATATTGAACAGAGTAGTCAAGTCTTTCACAGTTGATCATCATTATAACCTTACTGTTACTGTACACAATAATCTTCCCAGTTGTTCTCACTTCACTTTTCATCATTTCTTATAGGTCTTGCCATGTCATTGTTTGTTTGTTTGTTTTTTCCTGAAGCCACCCCCCTCATCCTTTCTCATGTCACAATAGTATTCCATCTTAATCAAAAGTCACAACTTGTTCAGCCAGACCCAATTGCCCCTAAATTTCCAATTTTTTGCCACCACCAAAAAAAAGCTGCTATAAATATTTTTGTATAGATAGATAATTTTTCCTTTTTCTTTGCTCTCTTATTTCTGGCTCAAAGGGTACGTATGGTTTTACAGCCCTTTAGGTATAGTTCCAGATTGTTCTCCAGAATGCTTGGATCAGTTTCCAACTGATTCAGAACATTTTTTTCACATGATTATAGATAGCTTTGATCACTTCTTCCAAAAACAGCCTATTCATATCCTTTTACCATTTATCAATTGGAGAACAACTCTTATTTTTATAAATTTGACTCAATTATTTAAATATTTCTTTATTAGAGGAACTGACTGCACATTTTTAAAAATATTATTTCATTATCTATGGTACCTTTGAGCAAAATGTGGTTTCCCTGATTATTTTTCCCTGATTATCTCTTTCAATTAGGTCTATTTTTGCTTTTACTTTGTCTGAGATCATGATTGCCACCCCTTTCTTCTTCACTTCAGCTGGAGAATAATAGACTCTATTCCAGGTCTTCATTTCAACTCTTGTGTGTCTTTCTGTTTCAAGTGTGTGTCTTATAAATGGCATATTATTGGATTCTGATTTCTAATCCATTCTGCTATCTGCTTCCATTCTATGGGTTAACTCATCCCATTCACATTCTCAGTTATGACAGTAATTGTACATTTCCCTCCATCCTATTTTCCTCTGTCCTCTCTCTCTCTTTTTATCCTGTCCTTCCTGAAAAGCCTGGTTTACTTCTGACCTTCTCACATAATCCACCTTTTTCTTGCCCACCACCAATATCTCTTATCCATTTCCCCTCCCATTTTCCTATTGGGCAAGATAGATATCTATACCTAACTGAGTGTATAGATACATTCTTCCCTCTTTGAACCAATTCCAATGAGTGGGAGTTTCAAGCTTTGCCCATCTTCCTCCTCTTCCCCCTTCACTATGAAAGTTCTTCCTTGTGTACCTCCTTAATGGGAAAAAATCTGCCCTATTCTATCTCTTCCTTCCCTATTCTCTCATTGCTTTGTTCTTTTTCACCCCTATATTCTTTTTTTCTGGAGATCATCACAATATGTCCTACATCCATGCCCACTATCTATTCAGACTCCTTCTACATGTCCTTATTATGGTAAAGTTCTTAGGAGTTACATATATCATCTTCTCATATAGGAATGTAAATAGTTTATCTCCATTGAGCCCCTTATGACTTCTGTTTCATGTTTACGTTTTAATGCTTCTCTTAAATCCTGATTTTGAATGCCAAATTTTCTCTTCAGCTCTGGTTTTTTCATCAGTTATACTTGAAAGTCCTCTATTTCATTAAATATCCATTTCCCCCCTGAAGGGTTATACTTATTTTTGCTAGATAGGTTATAATCTTGACTTCTTTGTCTTTTGGAATTTTATATTCCAAACTCTCCATTCTTTTAACATGGAAGCTGCTAAATCTTGTGTGAACCTGAATGCATCTCCATGATGTTTGAAATTCTTCTTTCTCACTGCTTGGTATATTTTCTCTTTGTCCTAGAAGCTCTGGATTTTGGCTATAATATTCCTGGAAATTTTTATTTTGAGATTTCTTTCAAGGGATAATGAGCAGATTCTTTCTATTTCTATTTTACCCTCTGGATCTGAGCTATCAAAGAAGCTTTCCTTTATAATTATTTGAAATATGATGTCTGGTCTTGTTTTTAATCATGGATTTCAGGAAGCCTAAAAATATTCTTAAATTATCTGCCCTCTATTTTCTAGGCCAGTTCTTCTTCTGATGAGATATTTAACACTTTTTTACTATTGTTTCATTGTTGCAACTTTATTGTTCCTTGAAGAATCATGTAGTCATTAGCTTCCAATAGCCCAATTCTAATTTTTAAGGAATTATTATCTTCAGTGAAGTTTTAAACATCTTTTTCCACTTGTCCAATTCTGTTTTTTAAGTTCTTTTCTTCAGTGAATTTTTGTGCCTCTTTTACTATAGAGCCAATTGAAGGTGTTATTTTCTTCAGTATTTTCCCCCTTTTTACCAAGAAGTTAGTCCTTTTCATAATTTTCTTATACCATTATCTTTTCTTTTTCTAATTTTTCTCCTCCCACGCTTATCTCTTTCTTTAGCTCTTCCAGGAGTTCTTGATGGATTTGGTCTAATTAGCACTTTTCTTTGAGGTTTTGCTTGTAACTTGTTTCACATTGCTATGTTCTTCTAAGTTTATGTATTGGTCTTCCCTCCCACTATAGTAGCTTTTTGTAGTCAAATTCTTTTGTTGTTGTTGTTGTTGTTGTTGTTGTTCTTGATATGGTTTGCTCATTTTCCTGGCCTATTTCTTCACTTTGAACTTTATGTTAAAGTTGAGCTCTGCTCACCTAAAGGTGGGGAGGCACTTTCTCAACTTTTAGTCTCTTTCATGCTAGTGTTTTCAGAGTTAGTTCTGGAGGTCTGCAAGTTTTCAGTGCTTCCAAGCTTCTAATTTTGGGAGAGGTGTGGTTATTGCTGTCCTGGTCTGTGCTCTGGTACTTACACAGGAAGAGTCCTTGCTCCCCTGCAGCTGCAAGTACTAGTGCTCCTCTTAGCTCTGGAACTGTGATTAAGCTCCCTTTTCCCTTGTGACTTATCACAAGCACTCCTCTTCTTCCTCTTATTACAACCCCAAATTTCTTATGTGCAACAGAGTTGTCAATTAGTTTCAACTATACCCAGTGCCAGCAAAGGGTCCCCTGTAATCTCTTTCCGATCAGTTGTCCAACCCCTTTAACTTCTCTGGGCTGAGAGCTCTGAGAGTTGATGCTTCTGTTGCAGTTTCCTCCAAACCCACCACTGGTTCTCCTGCTGCACTCCAGGTCTATACCGTGCCCCCCCTCCCCCCGTTATATACCTCATCTGCATGCCTCCTTAGTTGTTTTAAGCTGGAAAATCATTTCCTTCTTGGTTGTTGCTGGCTCTGCCACTCCAAAACTTGACTCATGACAATATATTAAAATTGTTTGGAGGCAAATGTTAAAGAATTCAACTGGGTCCTGTACTGTACCATCTTGAATCTACCTCCTCTGTTCTGCCAGTACCTCTTCTTAAGAAAATGATTTTCATATACTTAGTATTGCTAATATGAGTCAGCATAGATAGTTTCTTAATACAAAGAGATTATGTTACAAAATTTCATTTGTAATTGTGCAGCTCAGAAAGCATTTTCTTAATAGAACAACCTTTTTTTAGCATAGTGGTATAAACATAGTGGGAGCACAAAAAAGCTTGTTAAATAAAAGGATGGCTGAATGAGACCTATATGGATATATAGGTTCCTCAATAATGGAGATATAAAACAAAGATGAAGGCAAGCACATGTAACTGAAGATAAATATATAAAAGAATGGCATACTGGGGCGGCTAGGTGGCGCAGTGAATAGAGCGCCGGCCCTGGAATCAGAAGGACCTGAGTTCGGAGCCGGCCTCCGACACTTAATCCACACAAACAAAAACCTAGCCGTGTAACCTTGGGCAAGTTACTTAACCCCAATTGCCCTAAAGGGGCGACTAGGTGGAGCAGTGAGTAAGAGTGTCGGCCTCGGAGTCTGAATGACCCGAGATCAGATCCGGCCTCAGAAAATGAGCACCCACGCATAAATAATGACTAGCCGTGTAACCTTGAGCAAGTTACTTAACCCCAATTGCTTAAAAAAAAAAAAATAAAAAAAAATAAAAAAGAATGGCATACTCCTAGAAGAATGTCTAGAAAACATTTAGTGTTTCTAATATTTGTGATGAAAGTTAGTGTCAATAAAAAGTACCTGCTTAGCTATGTTGGAGCCAAAGAAAGAACAGAGAAGAATGAAGACTCCTGCTGGGGCAACACATGATAACCAGTACAGTATATAGTAGGACTATCCTTTCCTTTCTTCTTCATGTGATCATTCTATTAGTATAGCCCTAGTTAACAGCGTTTGTTTTCTCATAATTACACCATAGTCCTGATACATACCTAGAGCTAAAATAGGATCAATTACAGAAAGTATACTACTCAACTATTTTGCTTCTTTTCTCTCTATAAGTGGGAAATGGAGGTTCAGTGAAAATTAATTGGATTTAGAGTGTGAGGAATTAGAATGAAGTCTGACTTCTGCCACTCTACCTGGGTGACTTTTAGAAAGTTATTCAGCATTTATTATGGCCCTCAACTTTCTCACATGTAAAATGGCTAGATTGAACTATATTATATCTAATATCCATTTCGATACAAAATCTTTCGATTTTTGGACTGGGATGTTACCTTTAGGAAAAGATAGAAGAAACTCATAGAGACAGCACAAAATGGTTAATAGAAACTGAAGAGATTGTAAAAGGACACTTAACTGTCCTCAATGACTTTGTCTTGAAACTCAAATGAAAAAGTCTTGATTATTAGTGGGGGGAGGGGAAAGTGTAGGTGTGATTCTGGGGGCACTATTAGTTATTTTTGAAAAGTCTTGAAGAACAGAAGAAATGCTACAGTATCAGGAAGATGTTGTTCAGATATTTCAAAGGGAAAGCACATAGATTCCCTTTACTATAGGCTAGTTAATTTGGCAAAATCCTGAATAATGTTATCATAGCTAGTATGGAATCAGGAGTTAGCAAAGTTCAAATCTCATCTGTTTGTGACCATAGGCAAACCACTTAACCTTCCTAAACTTTAGGGTTTTTTTGTTTTTTGTTTTTGTTTTTGCTTTTTGGAGGGCAATTGGGGTTAAGTGATTTGCCCAAGGTCACATGGCTAGTTTTTGTATTAAGTGTCCCAGACTGGATTTGAACTCAGGTCCTCCTGACTTCCAGGCTGGTGCTCTATTCACTGCACCACCTAGTCGCCCCCTAAACTTTAGTTTCTACACACACACACACACACACACACACACACACACACACACACACACGCGCGAGCGCGCGCGCGCCCCACCACCACCACCACCACCATACCACACACATCCTAAAAGATAAAAATTCCTACCCCCCAAAATTCCTGAAGACTTTTGTTTATCATTAATAAGGTTCTTTCTTGGCTTAGTGTCAGAGGCTAACAAAGGAAAGAAAACAATTAAGCTCTCTTCAATATAGCTATGTTGGGGAAGGATACTAGGAATTCATTTAAACAAAGAAAAAAATGTAAATATGTTGCTTATATGTCACCCAGAAGATGGTCTGATATTTGCTGATTACTTTTGAGGGAACCAGGGTGGTTGCTCATTCCCAAAAGGTGTAGAAAGAAGAGCACGGGTCTAAGGCCCTGGATGCCATTTAATATTGAACAGCATCTCTGGGGACTAGCTGGCCTTCTTTGAAAGAGTTAGTTGACCCTACTGGTAGGGATTTGCAGCAATACTGAAGCTATAGGTACAGCCTGCTTTGAGTCTCACTATGGAGAGGTAGAAAAGTAGGGGCAGGTTCCAGGACTTCAGCCTGGCTCCCTGTGGACAGCCCCAGGAGTTCACATCCAAACCTCACTCTTTTGTCACTACCTTCTCAATAGACCAGGGCAATCAGTAGCTGTCCCTAGTGCTGAAAGGGAAACACTGGTAGATTGCTCAGCAGCATTTCAGTCACATGATTCTTTCCATGCTGGGCTGCTCTATTAGCTCCAAATCAAGATATTCAGATGATACAGTGATAGACCCAGGCATCAAGCTCTCCTCACCCCCTAAGTGAGTGTGGCAGATTGTGCCTGTATTGGCTACCAACTTCCCTGTCACTCTCACAAGCCTAGTGGTGGCAAGACCAGCTTCTCTCTGAATTCACAAAGTCCTTTTTATCCTCTGGCTCAAGTCCCATGGTTGTCAGCACCTGTCTGTTTGAGCCTGGGGCTCAGCTGTGCCCAACATGTTCTCTCTCATTAGCAGAGTCCCCCTGCTGGTGGGTGGATATGAAGCAGGCAAATAGCCCAGTCCTGAGGTAGCTCCTGCTTCTTTCTAACCTTAAGAGGCTCCAAGTTTCCAGCCTCACTGCCTTAAAACTACTTTTAGTCTCATTGCAGGAATTCTGATAGACAGTCATGCCTCACCTCTATCTACCACCCATCCCATTTTCCATAGGTTTTTGGTAGGTGCATTAAATACTCCATGTAAGAATCATTCATGTCCTTATAAATTATACATAGGCAGAGTTAGGTTGATCATGCCTAGTCATAGCATCATAGATTAGAGATGGAAGGGACTTCAAAAGGCATCAATAACAATAAAATCCTAGATTTTACAAATAAGGAAAGTAGGGCCTGGAAAGGCTGAACTGTAATCTCTGTACTTCAAGTAGTCCTCTTCCCACAATGACCAAAAGCAGAAACGCTATAGGTGGTAAGTGAGGAAGAAGGTATCTCTTTCCACCCATTTAGTAAAATATAGAATTGTAGACATGAAAATAATCCATATCAAACCACTCACATTTTACTAAAGTGACAAAAACTAGCTCACAACTAATTTAAGGAACCCACATGGGATGATGGAATAAATACTGGGATTCTTTAGTGTCAGAGAACCTGCCTTTGAGTCATAGCCTTGCCACTTATGAGCTGTGTGACTTTGGTCAAGTTATTTAGCCTCTCTTGGCTTCAGTTTTCTTGGCTATAAAATGAGAATTTTGGACTTGATGATCTCTGGAGTCCCTTCAAGTACTAAACCTATGATACTATGATCTAACTAGCAAAAGGTCTGAAATACTTATATCACAAGTCTAGAAAAAAAAATAACTATTCTTTCCCCTGTTCAAAACACAAACAGAAATGGGTGAAATTAATTTTTATTTTCTGTCCCACCTAACTTCCATTACTCACATATGTGCAAGCTGCCATTATTCATTCATGACCTGATTTCACCTGTGTAAAAATGTTATGAGACAGATGAAATGTCCAAACAATCAGTAGGAATATATTGAACCTTTTCTTTACACATGGCATAGATGTGTATGTGTACAAATAGATGTATGGGTATACACACATACACACAAATACATACACATTCATACCAAACTGAGGGATACAGGCCATAAGCCCTGTAGAAATTTGTCCCTCTCACTCCCCCCTCTTGTTTTTTTTTTTTTAAAGAAATCAGACTATATTGTAGTGAAAAGGCCGTGTGTAAAATATGGAAATTCAGCTAAACCTGGCAATATGGGCTTAAATTTTTGTTATCTTCTTGACATTTACCATATTTTTCTGTGTCCTCAAAATTTAGGGAGTGAAAATTTATTTTAATATGAATTTGAGTTGCAGTGTGGTATATAGTAAAGAGCTGGCCTCAAAACCAGAATGACCTGGGTCCAAGTCTTATCTCTGACATATGCCCACTGGGTTACTCTGGACAAGTCACTCAATGTTCTAGGTAAATCTCTAAGACTGGAAGTTATAGAAGATGGCATTGAATACATACATTAGCTTAGGTAAAATTTTCATTTTTATTATATTGGCCCTGCCTACCCATGAACAATTAATTTTTCTCCAATTATTTAAATCTGATTTTCTTTGTACAAAAAAGTTGGGTTTTTCATAATTTTGTTCATATAGTTCTGGTACTAATCTGTATTGTTAAGAGTTTTCTCACCTTTGAGAATCATAGGTTGGATGTCTGTTCCTATGAATTAAACAAATACCATCTTAGCAGTTTGTTATTTATATGATCTCAGTAAAATCAATCCTTCTCTCTAGGCTTCAGTTTCTTTATCTGTAACATGAGGGGGATGAGATGGATCATTTCCAAGGTTTCTTCTAATTCAAATAGTCTTGCTTTCTATAATCCTAAAATTAAATTAAATTAAATAAGCATTTATTAATTTTATTATATACAAAACCTTACAGGGTTTTGAGAATATATAAAGACAAAAACAAGGTAAGACTTGCCTTTAAGGAGCTTATATTCTAGAAACTTGTTGAACAAAATGACAGTAACATAATTCATTCCAAAGCCAAATAGAAGTTTATTTAGAATGATTTGATGCTTGAGATAACCTGGACCTTACAGATTATTCAAAATCAAGATCTATCCTAGACCCTGTATCACATACCACAATCATAGCAAGGCAGGAATTTTAGCCTCCCAACTGTACTGGTGTGTGTGTGTGTGGGGAGGTGTTACTTGCACTAGGGATAAGAGAACCATTGAAACATTACGTACTTTTATGCTTCCATTCTACTGGATACCCCTGTTTTTTGGCTCAATAATGCCTGTCAAATTCTTGAGAGATCTAGCTGGAATACCCTGAGTGGAAGCACCATGGGAACAGCCTGTTCAGTCTTACCTACTGTTTTCCTTCCTTGTCTGTTCACTTGCATTTCCCTTCTAGGACTCCCTTCCCCTGGGGTTTATTCCAAAGAGAATCTATTATCCTTTATTTTTTCTTCTAATGTCCCTAGTTATAGTTCCAAAATCATACCCTAGGGACTTGATTTGTTATCAGGCAACACAAGTGAGCAAGTTACTCTTTGGTACAAAACAACAATTCACATAGCTGGTTCAGTTTGGTCCTAATGGGTGCCAATGCCTCCTGAGACACAAAAGGCCAGGGAAGGGAAAATGGGAATGCTTTTCTATCAGATCTTTGGAAGAAATAGCAAAGATACCAGTGGTACTAATTAGAGGTTAAACCTTGAATTGAAGAGTAGGAGCACAAAAAGAATCATAGAATTTGGAGCAGGGAAAAAATCTTAGAGATCATCTTGTCCAGTAGTTCTCAAAATGTAATCTTTAGACCCTTGGGGAGCCCTAAGACCTTTTTTTCAGGGAGTCTGCAGGTTCAAAACTGTTTTGATAATGACACTAAGGTGTTATTTGCCTATTAAAATGTGCCTGCCTTTTCCAACCACACATTTCCATCTAATCCCTTTTCCTCCCTTTTTCCAACTCCATGGATTTTCTTCATATACTTCAACCAAAAGAACAGATTCCAATGGGCTTAATACAGAAATAGATAGGAGAATCTATCTTCTATTACGTCAGACACTTACAGAGATTTGAAAAAATATATGTAAAACAATGACATTTCTCTTATTAAATTATTTTATTTTGGAAAAATATATTCATAAAAATGTAATTTATATCAATCTGTAATGTGTGTTATTGTTATTTTAATAAATCAATAAATATTTTAAAATTTAACAGTGTAAATTTCTAACATGATAAATATTGATAGATATAACCTATCTATTGAGTATTTGAGATCCTCAAAACTTGTTTTTTGGAGGGGGAAAGGTAAGACAATTGATATTAAGTGACTTGCCCAAAGTCACACAGCTCACATGTCTGAGGCTGGATTTGAACTCAGTTCTCCTGACTCCAGGGCAGGTTTTCTATTCACTACACCACCTAGTTACCCTGATCCTCAATTCTTTTTAAGAATATAGAGAACAACTTTGAGAAAAACTCATCTTATCCCACAGAGGCCACACAGAGCAGAAACAGGATTCAAACTCATGTCTTCAGAACACAGATTCTGGACTCTTTCTACTGTTGACTCTAATTCCTGCTGGATAAATAATTGGTTGGGTTTTTTTTTTACTTTAATATTTTCTTAGTGTATTTTCTTCCTGCTCACTATGAAATCTGAGGTATGCAGCCTTTCTTCCCAGGGGGAAGATTAGCAAGAACAGGGAAGAGACTGGTAGCTGTGCAGTTTTTTTTTTCTCTATTTTGACTAAAAACAAGATAAAAGGGAATAGGCTTAAATCACAGCAGAGTCGATTTAGGTCATGCATTAAAACACGTTTTGATCCTCCAGTCATCTTGGAATAGAGTAACAAGTAAAGATCATGGATTTTGAGAAGACATACAAGATCATCCATTCTAACTTCATCATTCTAAAGTTTAGGAAACAGAACCGGAGTAATCAAATAGCTTTTCCAAGATCACACAGTCAATCAGATGAAGATCCAGGATTTGAACCCAAGTACTCTAACTACAAATACAGAATTATTTTTCCATTATTTTCCTCTGGAGACTTTCAAGAACAGGTCAGACAGTTGTGGGTCTGTAAAGGTTTAAGTTGAGTATAGCACAGCCTAGAGGCAAGGGAATGGATTAGCTGACCACCAAGGAGCCCTGGGATCTTCCTTGCAGTTGAGCTAAGGAAAGCTTCAAGGATGAAGCCATCCCAACCAAAACAGACCAGGACCTCTTGCCCTCTTTGATACCTTTCCTACTCTTGGATTTTTTCCAATGGTAGCAGCAGGCACCAGAGGCTAATTGCTCCAAAATAGCTAGTCTCCATTTCAGGGTGCTGCTTTCTTTTGCCTTAGTAGCTGGCAAATGAATCCTCACAGGGATTATAATAACCCTGTCCTGGCTGTGTTCCCTGGAATCTTGGCCTCTTTCCCTGGCACCTATCCCAAAAGGGCTGAAAATCTCTTAGTATTTATCCCCTTGAAGATTCCCCCTGCCTTCTTGGCTTCAAGCCACTTTCCACACAGACAGCAGCTTCCACTATTCCTCCATGGAGTAGATTATGCCTGAGGCTCTGCCCCCCCGCCTCTCTCCAATTGCTTTCCTGGTCCCTGTTCTTCATTTGCACAGAAGGCAGCTGCTCTCTTTCTACTGAGAGCTGCCAATCCAGGATTCACTCTTCTATTGCCTCCTGTCTATTCTCTCTGTGGATGTTTTTATTCATTTCCAATAGAATTATTTTATTTCTAGAATGGCTTTCCCACCAAACAGCCTAAGGCACTGAAAGAAGAAACAAGAGGAAACCTTCTACTGAATGGAAATCCCAACAGCCATAAAGACAATGAATATCCAGAGATTGATTTCCCAAAGTGCTAACAACCTATTTGTCCACTCTAAAAATTAATTTAAATTCCTTAAGGAGAGGCGATTATAACAATCACCTTTTCCCCCCTATCCTGAACCTAGGTTCTGGGTTCATTTTAGTGTAGAAAGAATAATATTTAGTGAGGCTACTAATAATCTTACTTGTGTAACTTACCACAGGAATCTTTAAAGAAGAAGAATTCAGTGGATTTAGTTACTTAATGTATAAGTGAATACAGGTTATAGGCTATTAGATAGTAATGTTAATGAGGTTAAGATTTGAGGACCAATCTCCATTTGGGTCAATTATTTTCATTCTATTTTAGAGTGCCTAGCACATAGTAAGCACTTGGTGATTACCTCTTGAATTGAATTCAACTGAATTGAATTCTAAGGCCACTGACCTCATTCCTTCTTCTAAACAAATGGCTTACAAGTTGTTTCTAAGAAGAAATAACAAGACAGATGTATCAGTGTTTCTGGTAAAGCAACCCAAAGAACACGCCTTCCTGGAAGCACTCTATATACTAAATAAAGAATATTTTATTTAAATAAGTCCTTCCAAATACTATACACAGTTCAGAAAGAAATTCATGCTTCCCTCTACAAGCTCTCACTCTAAGCATAAGAACAAAGAAAAAATTAAATGCAGGCACACATTTACACACCAAGAAAAAAGGTTAAAGTAATAATCCTTTCCTTCTTGCTTGAGTTCCCTGTGTTTTCTACTGTAATGCAGGCCAGCTGCCTCACTGATAACAATATTGCTTTGAAATGCCCTTTGCCAAAGCTCTGTTGGCACACCATGGCAATTCAAACACAATCATAATAAATAAACAACAGTAATTAAAGCATCATATAACAGATCACATAAAACCTTTGGTCTGAAAGCCAAATAAGTGGCATTGTTACAAGTGGGTAGAAAGGGAAGGGACAGCATGAAAGTATGGATAACAGAACTGTTTTTCTAAGTAGAAATTATGATTCCTGCCCCCCTCAATTAATTCATTATTTCTCTCAGCCAGGGTCAGATTGCATTCCCTATGTGTCAGATTGCCTAGAAAAGTACAGGTGAGGGTCTTAAGATTGAGATGGAAGATGCTGAACAATGGAGATTGATATGTGGTCAGGAATAGCTTGGTTGCTTTATAGACCAAGCAAGAAAAACAGAAAGAGCAAGGGTTCAACAGTCACCCGCATTCTGAGTCAGACAACCTCTCTGCAGCAAATACCCGAAAAATCAGTGAGAATCAGAGTTTTCCAAGGAGCCTGCTACTAGCCCCTGCTTCATTCCTTTTCACTTCTTGCACTTTTCAGGTGTAATGAGTAGAAGGAAGAAGGGAAGGTTCTCTCACAAGTCACAGTAGAAATCCTTCGTTGCCCTGATCACGTGAAATCAACAATTCCACAGTTAATAGCTGATTGACTTCCTCCCAGTTCCCTGCCTCAGAAGGTGGAAAGAAATCACCTTCACCCAGAACAATTGTTCTATCTTTGGTTTGTGGGATGATGGGGTGAGTGATGTGGGGATTATTTTCTGATCAATGCCAGCAAGTAGTAATCATCTTGGGAGTGATCTGAAGAGTTTGCAGGAAGATTTTAGACTATGCTTAGCAGGGGGTAGTCATTACTAGTTAAATTGGCAAAGCTCTTGGCCAGGCCCAATTTGTTTCTCAGACTTCAAGAAACAAGGAATTCAGCTATCTTAATTCTTGCAAAGCCATTTGGATTTGTGTGATGGGAAGGATCAGCAACAAAGTTTGTCCATGTCCATGCTACCAGAGTGAACAAGTCTTCATTTTATGTACCACAGATTATAAAGAGGGAGACTTTTTTTAATAAGCTAAAGATACTGGTTGTAGGATAGGGAAGGTGTGGGAAATATGTGGGGAACAGAAGGCTCAGAGTCCTGTTAGGCTGTTAATAACTCTAGAGGTGTTGTCAGTGAAACTACAATAGATGAATATGAAGCTGGAGCCGACCATACCACATGGGGCTTTCTCAGCTCATCTGTTTTCCATAAAGGAGAGATCTTGTCTGGAAATGGTTGTAAAGTGGCCTGAGACTATGTGTACCTGTATAGAAAAGAGCCCTTCTGTTCTTAATCCTGAACCCCAAAGATACAGATTGCTCCTCGACCTAAGAACATTCTGGTTCCTTGGTTTTCTTCTATTTACTCCTCTCTCTTCAGTGCTGACTTTGCAAGCTGATGGGGAGGGTGTTGACTGCAAAGTACTTAGCACTTTTTATATGGAAAAGGTGTTCCATAAACTTAAAATGTCATTATTGAGAACTGTTTATTAGGAGCCAACACTATTTTGCTAGCTAAAGTAATTCCTTGAGGAAACAGGAAAATGATACATTTTGATCCCTGAAACACCAGTCTAATATTTCTTAATATCATTATCAAAGCCAACATTTCCGCAAAAGAAAGTGGAGCCCTGATTGGTTGCCTACTGAAATCAATCAATACAGTCAGTATATAACAAACATGCCTTCCTATTCTCCTCTGCTGATTCTCATCTCTTTTTCTTCCTCTTGAATAGCTAGGGAAAAAAATGACTCAGCTCTCATGTCTAAATAGGTATGTGCCTCGGCATAACTTTTCTTTCACTATACCACAAGACAAATGCTGTGCACTCCATGTGTCCCCCTTTTCAGACTCATCATTTTCCTTATTCTTCCAGGAGGCTTTTTCCATAGTCATGCTCTCCCCTCAACTTCAGCCCCCTCCACCAGGCACCTCACTGCCTGTCTGTCCACTTTCTTGTTCCACACAGCTTGTACAATTCAAGGAGAAACAAGGAGTCGGCATGCAGAGATAAAAAGCCAGAAAAGATGAGCAGTCATTTCTCAAGATGGAGATGGGCATTTGGAGTCCAAGAGAACATTATTCAGTGCAAGAAATATCTTGCCAGTGGTTTTTATGGGTTTCTTGAGTCCAAGATAAGCAAGAAGTCGTGCTGGGAACAAATGAAGGGCTGTCATATCGATTTGGGGGAATCAACAGGAGAAAGGTTCACACTAGGCAGTTCAGGAATATTAGCAGTTGGAGTCAGGGGCATGTGGAAAGGACAGCTCCTCCCCTGTACCTGGCAACCTGGTTGTATCTATCTGACAACAGAGTTACCCTACAACTGTCTAAACTAATAGGTTTAGCAATGGTACAGATATCCAAAAAGAATCCATGTTTGGTTTTGGAAAACAGGGGGCAGAGGAGAAGGCAGGTAGAAAAGATATACCTTAGAGGTGGAGCCAAGAAGGTGGCATAGAAACAGGAAAATTCCATGAGCCACCCCCCCCACAACCACCTCAAATACCTATAAAATATGACTCTAAACAGGTAGTTTTGGGGGTTTACAATGGAGGGGAAGAACAGGAAGGCAAAAGGGAATGGGTCAACCTCACTCTCATTAAATTTGGCTTAAGAAAGGAACAACATACACACTAAATTGAGTATCTTGCCCTACAGGAGAGTAGAGGGGAAGGGGATAAAAGGGGGGGATGATAGAGGGGAGGGTAGATTGTGGGGGGAGGGTAGTTAGAAGCAAACACTTTTGAAAAGGGATAGGGTCAAAGCAGTAAACAGAACAAGTGAGGGGAAGGAGAAGATGGAAGTAAATATAGCCAGTCTTTCACAATATATCCTCTATGGAAATGTTCTTGCATAACTACACATGTACAAGCTATACTGAATTGCTTATCTTCTCAGTAAGGGTGGGAGACCAGGGAAGAAGGGAAAGAATCTGGAATTCAATATTTTAAAATCAAATGTTTAAAAAAATTATTAGTATTAATATGCAACTGGGAAATAAGATAAACAGGCACTGGGGTATGGAGATACATCTTGCCCTACTGGAAAGTTGGAGTGGGATGGAGCAGAATATAGGAGAGAGTAGATTGGGGAAGGGGGTATTCAGTGGGATTGCTGTTTTGGGGTAGTGGCCAGGGGAAAGATGGGGAGATAATTTGTCACTCAAAATCTTGTGGAAATGAATGATGTAAACGAAAAAAAAAAAAACAAAAAATGTTTAAAAAAGGAAAAAATTAGATTGCTAATTATGCTTTATTAGAAAGGATATTAAGGGGGGGCAGAGCCAAGATGGTAGAGTAGAAAGAGCACTTCCATGGCACTCCAGCCCACTCCACTTCCAAACCATGTAAAAGGTAGACTCTGAACAATCTCTGGAGCTCCAGCACCCACAGAATGACACAGAGAAGCTAACATCCTGCTGAGGACAGACTGGCAGCCCAGCAGGAAATGGCCAGCTCAGAGTTCTGGGAGTGGCCAGCATAGTGCTCTGGGAGCAGCCAGCACAGCTCATTGAGAACCAACATCGCCCAGGCCTGCATGAGCCTCGGTTTTAGCCCCAGGGCAGCCAGTCCAGCAGTAAGCTGAAGGAACCCCAGAACACCAGCAGCTGTGGCGATTCCAGAATTATCAACACAGATATGCCTAGGAAAAAGTGAGAGGTTAGTACCCTATGGACTTTGACACCAGTATTTGGGGAATGTGTCGGCTTCTTCCCCTGGAGAAGCAGCTAAGGAGACTCGACACAGACGCCATTTTGTAGCTTCAGTGGCAGCTTCAGCTCCTGGACTGTGAACTGTAGGGAGATCCAGCAATCAGTCTTGGGGGGTAATCACTCTTGCTTTAACCTCCCTGGATCTGGATTGTGGTCTGGGGGGGAGGTCTGGGGTGGGTATCCACCTTGTCAGAGCATATGAAGGTTTCACAGAGGCCACCAAACTAATACCTCCTGAAGTTGTGAAGACCCCAATGTTTGGGACAGAAGCTCCCCTGTCTGGTGGCAGAGTCCTACTGTGGCAACAAGCCCAAAAGTCAAGTAATTAAGTGGCAACATGCCTAGGCAAAGGAAACAAAATAAACAGAAAAATGCAATATTAGACTCCTATTTGGGGGGCAAAGAGGATAGAAGCATGGAACAGGAAGAGGGCTGTGAGGTCAGAAATCCTGCACCAAAAGCCCCAATGAAAATATGAGTGGGTTATAGGCCATAGAGGACCTTAATAAGGAGTTTAACAACCAAATAAGGGAAGTGGAGGAAAAATTGGGGAGAGAAATGAGAAGGATGCAGGAAAAAGTATGAAATGAGAGTCAATAACCTGACTGAAGAAAATAACACCTTAAAAAATAGACTAACGAGGGCAGAGCCAAGATGGCGGAGTAGAAATAGCTCATCCAAGCCACTTTGCCCCCAGACTCTCCCCAAACTATGTAAAAGGGGACTCTGAACAACTTCTGGAGCCCCAGCACCCACAGAACAACACAGAGAAGCTAACCTCCCACTGAGGACAGCCCAGCAGCCCTGCAGGAAGGACTAGCGCAGCAGTCTGGGAGCCGGCAGCGTGCAGCGCGCAGAGCGTGGGGAGCCGAGCTAAGTGGAGCCCAGGTCCCCGTGAGCCGAGGTTTTAGCCCCAGGGTGGCAGGGCCAGCAGCCGGCTGGAGAGACCCCAGAACACCAGGAGCTGTGGCGACTCCAGAATTATCAACATAGACATGCCTAGGACAAAGTAAGAGGTTAGTGTCCTATGGACTTTGGGACCAGTATTTGGGAAATGCGTTGGCTCCCTCCCCTGGGGGCTAGAAGCCGCTGAGGATACACGCCATTTTGGAGTTTTCAGAGGCAGCTCCAGCTCCTGGACTGCAAATTGTAGGGAGATCCAGCGATCAGTCTTGGGGGGTAATTGCTCTTGCTTTAACCTCCCTGGATCTGGATTGTGATCTAGGGTGGAAGTCGTGGGTGGGTTTATAGCTTGCCAGAAATGGAAGTTGCCCCCCACATGTTCGGGATGAAAATTCCTCTA
This sequence comes from Gymnobelideus leadbeateri, assembly GCA_011680675.1. Lineage (NCBI taxonomy): Eukaryota > Metazoa > Chordata > Mammalia > Diprotodontia > Petauridae > Gymnobelideus > Gymnobelideus leadbeateri. Next base: position 124,476 of record WOXC01012287.1, read on the forward strand.
TCTGGCCTTAAAGCCATAGTGTGGCAACAAGCCCAAAATTCAAGTAATTAAGTGGCAACATGCCAAGGCAAAGGAAACAGAAAAATGCAACCCTAGACTCCTATTTTGGGGGCATAGAGCGGGAAAAGGACTGTGAGGTCAGAAGACCTGCTCCAAAAGCCCCAGGGTAAAACATGAGCGGGTTGCAGGCCACAGAGGACCTTAAGAAGGACTTTAAAAATCAAATAAGAGAAGTGGAGGAAAAATTGGAAAGAGAAATGAGAAGGATGCAGGAAAAGTATGAAATGAGGGTCAACAGCCTGACTGAGGAAAACAACACCTTAAAAAATAGACTAACTCAAATGGCAAAGGAGGCCCAAAAGGGCAATGAGGAGAAGAATGCCTTAAAAAGTCGAATTTGCCAGATGGAAAAAGAATCTCAAAAGTTCACTGAGGAGATTCATCCCTTCAGAGTTAGACTGGAGCAAATAGAAGCTAATGACTTTATGAGAAATCAAGATGCTGTTAAGCAGATCCAAACAAATGAAAGATTAGAAAGCAATGTGAGATATCTCATGGGAAAAACCACTGACCTGGAAAATAGATCCAGGAGAGACAATTTAAAAATTATTGGACTACCTGAAAGCCATGATCAAAGAAAGAACCTAGAAATCACCCTTCAAGAAATTCTCAAGGAAAATTGCCCTGATGTTTTAGATCCAGAGGGCAAAATAGAGGTTGAAAGAATCCACAGATCACCTCCTGAAAAAGATCCCAAAAAGAAAACTCCCAGGAATATTATAGCCAGGTTCCAGAATCCCCAGATCAAGGAGAAAATACTACAGGCAGCCAGGAAGAAACAATTTCAATATTGTGGAAACACAATCAGAATAGCCCAGGACCTGGCAGCTTCTACACTGAGGGATTGAAGGGCATGGAATATGATATTCCAGAGGGCAAAAGAACTGGGAATGAACCCAAGGGTCACCTACCCAGCAAAACTGAGTATTTTGTTTCAGGGGAAAATATGGTCATTCAGTGGAATAGAGGACTTTCAAGCATTCTTGAGGAAAAAACCAGAGTTGAATAGAAAATTTGACATCCAGGCAAGAGAAGCAAGAGATGCCTGAGAAGGTAATCAGGGAAAAGAAAGCAAAAGGAACTTATCAAAGTTGAACTATTTATATTCCTACATGGAAAATCAATAACTGTTACTGATGAAACCTTTCTCAGTATGAAGAAGGATATATGGGCATGTGAATACATATGTGAATGTGTATATATGTTTACAGGTATACATGAATAGAGGGCATAGGTTGAATTTGGTGGGAAGGGATGATACTTAAGGGGTGAAGTTAAGAGGTGAGTGAGGCATGAGGCAATTGGAGATGGGGAAAGATAGGGTGGGGTAAACTATCTCATATAAAAGAGGCAAGGGGAAGTGGTTGCAGGGGAGGGGAAGAACAAGAAGGCAAAAAGGCAAAACCATATTCTCATTGAATTTGGCTCAGGGAGAGAATGACATAATACTAAATGGGATATCTCACCCTGCAGGAGAGTATGGGAAAGGGGGATGAGAGGGAGGATGATGGCGGGGAGGGCATGCTGGGGGGAGGGGAAGTTGGAAGTACCCACTTTCAAAGAGGGACAGGATCAAAATAGGGAATGGACAAGGTCAGGGGGTGGGATGGGTGGGAGGGAAATATAAGCAGTCTTTTACAATATGTCTACTATGGTAATGTTTTGCATAGCTATACATGTACAACACATAATGAATTGCTTATCTTCCCAGACGGATTGGTTGACAAGGGAGGAAGGGAATGGATCTGAAATTCGAAGTTTTAAAATTAAATGTTTCAAATACTATTATTAATACTATTTTGCATGTAATTGGGAGATAAGATGTTCAGGCATTGGGGCACAGAGACTCACCTTGCCCTAATGGTAAAGTCGAAGGGGGTATGGGAGAAGATATGGGAGAGAGCAGATTGGATGAGGGGATATCTTGTGGGACTGCTATTCTGGGGTGGTGGGTAGGGGAAAAATGGGGATAAAAATTGTAACTCCACATCTGGTGGAAATGAATGATGTAAACCAGAAGTTAATAAAGCTTTTGTTTAATTAAGAAAGAATATTAAAATTAGCCTTACTTCTATGAATACACATCAACTCAGGAAGAAGTAAGGCATTAGGAAAGGACTGCTTAAGATTTTTAAAAAATTTGTTAATGATAATACATAAATGAGACAATCAATTCAGAGATAATTAATGCATTATTTATCATATCATGTATATGAGTTATTCATGGGGCAGCCAGGTGGCACAGTGAATAGGGCACTGGGTCTAGAGTTAGAAATATCTGAGTTCAAATACAGCCTCAGATACTTATTAGCTGTTTGACTATGGTCCAGTCACTTAACCCTGTGTGCCTCAGTTTCCTCAGCTGTAAAATGAGCTGGAGAAGGAAATGACAAACTACTGCAGCATCTTTGCCAAGAAAACCCCAATACCCATCACAAAAAGTCTGAAATTACTGAAAAACAACAACAAAAATATGACAATTCTTTAGGATAAAATACAAAGTCCCCTCTCTTTACCACTTAAAGCACTTTACACTCTTATCATTCTGAACCGATTTCATGTCATACAACTAAACTGACATTCTCATTGTATCCCAAATATGAGAGTGCATCTCCCACTTCTGCATCTTTGAACTTAGTCATACCTAAAGGACACTTTCTCTTCTCATTCATCTCTTAGAATACTGAGCTCCTTTTAAGAATCAGCTAGAAAGTACTACATTCTATTTTTCTCAGTTGTTAGTGAGTTAGATCACACTCACACACTCCAATACACATACAGAATCTGTTGTTATTCAGTCATTTCAGTCCTGTCTGACTCTTCATGACCTTTCTTTTGGCAAAGATACTAGGGTGGTTTGCCATTTCCTTCTCCAATAAATACATTTACACATATGTATGTATGTATGTATACATGTATATATTGTGTATGTATGTATAAATAAAGAGAGAGGGGGAGACAGGGAGAGGGAAAGGAGGAGGGGAAAGGGGAGGGAGAGAGAATATACATACATACATATATATATATATATATATATATATATATATATGTTACATTCTCCTGGGAGTTGAGTGCCAACATATGTGTATATGTGTATACACACACACACACACACACACACACACACACACACACACATATATATATATATATATATATATATATATATATATATATATATATATATATATATATATATATATATATATATATATATATATACATACGCACTCAACCCCCAGGATAATGTAAGCTCCATGGTGGCAGAATTTATTTTATTCTTGTCTTTGCTTAACCAGGGTTAGAAAAATGCCTTACACATGATAGATGTTTAATTAAGGCTTGCTGAATTGAATGGAACCTCACTGGTTAACTAATCCACTGGTCAGAGACTTTCAAGCATCACCTTTGTCTGACAAATCCAAAGGTTTACATGTGGGAAATGATAGGAAGCCTTCATGCAACCTTACACACTGTATTACTCTTCACCTAGACTAACAAGTGGCTTATAGAAGGTGAACCATGGACTCTTTTTATTGTTTCATAGACAAATAGCCCTGGCCATGGTGAATGACATGCAATTATCAAATTAAAACAGGATGTTGTGCCCCCTTCACCCCGAGTGCCAGGGATGTTGTTGTACTAATGACTTTTTTTCACTTGCTGAGCATAAATACTGAGTAATCTACATGGGTATGTAATTACTGGGGAATCATAGATACTTATTAATAAGTTCTCAGGAAGGTAAGCACCAATGAAAATAAACAGGTAGTTATCAGGGCTGAAGCAACCAAAGAAAAGGAAGATGGGAAGTGGCTAGAACTTTAATTCTTATCTCAGATCTAATTAGAAAGGTGTTTTTTTAATTCAAGAACATACACTGAAGTTGGTGAGAGAGAGACAGAGACAGTCAGACACAGAGACACAGACAGACAGACAGAGAGACTGAGGGGGAGGGAGGGAGGGGGAAAGAGAGAAAGAGAGAGAGAGAGAGAGAGAGAGAGAGAGAGAGAGAGAGAGAGAGAGAGAGAGAAGAGCTAGTAATCTTGGTTTCAAAGTCAGGTAGAGAGAACAAATGCAGAAACATTATAATATATGACGCCTTCCCTGATCCACTCAGTTGATGGTGCATCACACTTTCTAATTCTATCCTGTAACACATAAAAATTACCTTGATTTATTTTGTATTTGTGGCATCCTAAAAGTCATGGTGCAGTTTTAAGCTATCATAGTGCCCAGATATAGCAGGTGGTTAATAGATGCTTGTTAGTTGATATACCAGAAAGAGAAATAGGCTAAGAGTAAGGAGATGTGGCTTCCAGTCTGGACTTACCATTGAATCTTCCTGTAATACTAAACTAATTGTTTACTCTTTCTGGACCTATTTCTTCATCTGCAAAAGGAAGCTAATAATACCCTCTCTGACGACCTCAGGGACCCATACCCCCAGAGCTATCAGGCTCAGAAAATTGCTCTTTCCAGTGAGGGTAAAGGCATGACCTAGAGGGCACTCATCCAACCCAAATATGGTGATGTTCCTTTAATACGCACTAATACTCCAGTTGTTCAGTATAGTCAATTTCTCTGATGTACTCTTCCATTCCATTTTAGCTATATGCAAAAAAACAGTCACACTTGATTTTTTTTCATTTTCTACAAGTATTCAACTTTCATGATCAAGAACTTGAAATTTCCTTTGTCTTATCATAATCACCCACCATTCCATCTCTCCCTGTCTACCTCCTTCCAAATCTATTCTTCATCCTCACTGTGATGTATAATCTATTCACCCCTTAATAATTTGCCAGGCCATCACCCCTACATTGGCTATAATCTCCTTCCTTCCCCATCTTGACCCTTTAATGAACCAGTTCAACACTTCATTTTTCTCTACTTTCTAATCCCTTATTCCCTCAATTTATCCACATTTACCCATTAGTGGATCCTGTAATCCTTATCTGATATCACCCTCTATCTCTCCTACCCTTCTTGGTTAAATTACTTGAGGAAGTAATTTACATTAGGAATGTCAACTTTCTATCCTCTAACTGGCTTCTAAACCCATCAGAAATCTGGTTCTTGGAATCATCATTCCATGGAAACTGTTCTCTCCAGTTACCAATAATCTCTCAAATCCCATATTTACTATCCTTTCCCTAATGCTGATGCTTCCTGATCTCTCTGTAGCCTTTGACGTTGTTAATTGCCCTTTTCTCCTGAATATCTCTCCTTTCTATGTTTTTCATGATATTTCTATATCTGGGCTCTCCTCCTACCTGCATGATAGCTCCTCTTTCTCCTTTCCTACTAACTGCATTTGAACATCCCAACTTGTATCCTACCTCAGGGACCCATACCCCTAGAGCCATCAGGCTCAGAATGTTGTTCTTTCCAGTGAGGATAAAGGCACAACCTAGAAGACACTCATTCAACTCATAAGACTTCAATAAACATGGTAATGTTCCCTTAAATGCACCAACATATCGCTTCCTTGGTATATTCGATTTCTCTGACCTACTCTTCTATTTCACTTTAGCCACATGCAAAGATAGATATGATCTTTTTTTTTTCATTTCCTCAAACTCAAAATGCCCAAAACCTTATTTTTACCACTCCCTAAGTCCTCCCTTCTTCCCAACATCACCATTACTACCAAGGGTACCAGCAGCCTTATAGATACCCAGACCTTTCTTTAAGTTTAATGCCATTCTCAGCTTTTCACTTGCACATATAACACATATCTATGTTTCCAAATCTTGTCATTTCTATCTTCACATCATCTTTTATATCCCCTTCTCTCCACTTACCCTAATAGAGGTGCTCAAAACCTCTGGCCTACACTATAGAAATATCTGTATAATTTATTTCCCTTCCTCAAGTCTCTTTCCACTTAGATCCACCCCCTCTCAGCTACCAAAAGAATCATCCCAAAGCACAGATCAAACCATGTCTCCAGCACCCCAACTCATACTCCAATAACTCCCAAATAAAAAACAAACCAAAAAAAAAACAAAACAAAACCATCCTTCTGATTGGCATTTCCTTTACAATCTGTCTTCTTCCTAAACTTTCTAATCTTATACTATACTCCCTTCCTCACACTCTATGATCCAGCTACATTTGCATTCTTGCTGTTTATCACACATGACACTATCTTCTAGTCTTGTGCCTTTGGATTGATCATCCTTCATGCTTGGAATGATCTTAACTTCTGGTGTCCCTGGCTTCCTTTAAGACTTACCTCAAATCCTACTTTCTGGAGATAACTTCCCATGGTTCCCACTCCCTACCCTACCCCACTGCTATTCTCTTCCCTCAAGATTACCTTTCCTTTAGACAGCATATATCTAATATATACATAGTTATTTCCCCATTAGAATGTGCATGACTTGAGAACCAAGCTGTATTTGTCTTTCTTTATATCCCTGATGTAAGTGTTTAATAATTGTTTGACTGATTGACCCTTCACCAAACTTTACCATCTTCCTCTTTTAAAGTCACTAAAATGTGCTGCTAAACTGAGATAAAGTCATGCAATTCTGCTGACAGTATCAACTACAAATTTATATCATCTAAACTCAACAGGACCCTCACCAAAGCAAGGTAATACTTTCTACTCCTCCCTGATTCTGTTTTCCACTCCACTCTCTACAATGAGTTGTCTAAATCTTCTCTCCTCAATCATCCAACATCACATCTCTCTCTCCCTCTGTGCCAAGTCAAGGTCTTTGCTAAATTTTTATTGGGGGTGGATAGAGGTAGTGGAACAAGGCTATCTACTAATTTCTCCTCTTCTCCCTGATTCACATCTCACATCTCCCTGACACCACTGTTTACCATTTCTTCCTTTACTCTAGTGTCTGGTTGATTGATCCCTCATCCTGACCTATATCTTTTGAACCTATTAAAATGTACTGTTCAGCAGAGATAAAGTCCTGCAATTGTGTTCACAGGATCCACTACAAATTTATGTTATCTAAACTAAACTAGAACTCACTAAAACAAAGCAATCATTTTACTGTACCTCCTATCATATAACCACAACCTTAGTTTAAATCCTAATAACCTCTTTCCTCAATTATTTGGGGATACATTTGCCTCAATGTATCCTCAACTCAACTGATAAAGTGATTTTCTTAAAGCATAGGTGTAATTATTTTATTCTCACCCACTCAGCCACTTTACAGACTCCAGTGGATTCCTATTGCCCAGATAGAAGGATGAATATAAACTCTATATAGTATTTTGAGTCTTAACCTTACTCCTTCCTATTTTTCCAGTTCTCTTTACTTCATGCTCCTTCTCACAGTCTGTGTTCCACCCATAATGAACTATTCATCATTCTGCTCATATGATGTGCCATTTCCTGTCTCCATGATTTTGTTTTGTCTGTCCACTATGCCTGGAGTGAACTCACTCCTTACTTCCATCTCTTAGAATCTCTGGTTTCTTTCTAGACTCAAATCAATCAGCACCATCTTTGTAGGACCTTCCTTGGTCCCATCCACCTACCCACAGTTACAATAAATATACTCACTCCAAAAACCACCTTGAATTTATTTCAAATATACTTATTTGTATACATGTGCAAGCTATTGGAATAGAAGCTCTATGATTAGGGGGGAGGAAACTGTTTTACTTTTGTCTTCCTATTCCTGGCATTTAGCACATTATCTGCCACATAGTAAATGCTTAATATATGCGTGTTGATTGATTCTTGACTGCTCTGGAAAATCTAAAGCACTTTCTAAGGCTTTTACTTCAATTTAATTAGCAAACATCAACCAATACCTAATATAGACAAGGCCCTAGTTTGTACTATAGTGGGTTATGAAGATAAAAAGCAACAGAATCCCAGCACTCAATGAGCTTGTTACAGTCTAATTGTGGAGACAAAATACATAAATGAATGATACAAGATAGATTGCTGTAAGTGTAAATGAGAGGTCAAAAAAGTGTAATGAGAAAATTGAGGCAGGAAAAAATCATTTTCAGCTGTGAGGGGGCTTAGGGAAAGCTTTATGGGGAAGGTAACACCTGAGTTGGTCTTTGTAGGATAGTAAGTGTTTCAATAAACAGGAATAGAGATAGAGGGAGTTTAATCTTGGCATGAGAAATAAAATGGGCAAGAGCAGAGCGTAGGGTAATCCCTCCTAGACATCTCTAAGGTAGTACCTCCTATGAAGAAGAAGTCAGCCATCTCTGCCTTCCAATGAACTCCCTGAGGGAGAGCCAGAAGGCAGCATGTGCCCAGCAGACCAAACCTTCACCACCAACATTTTGATTGAAACACAGACTGTATAAAGAAGTTTAGTATGAGAAAAGTTTGGAAATACAGATTGGAGTCAGACTGTGAGAGGTCTTGAGTATCAAGATGAGGAGTTTATCATTTGTTTAGTACAGTAGGGAGATGCTAAAAATTTTAGAATAGTGGAGTCTTAAGGGGATAATTACAATCTAATGGTGTGGTGTCCTGTATATGTCATGAAAAAAAATTAAGGAAAGTGGCAAAAAAGGCTAAACTAGGCATAGAAATTGCCATGGTAGGAAAAGTAGCAAAGGTTTTCTCATATTTTCCTCTCCTTCCCCCCTGTTAGCGTATGTATCTATTTATTTGTCTGTATGTATACACACACACACACACACACACACACACACACACACACACACACACACTGAAAGCAAGAAATCAGAGAGAGAGAGAGACAGAGAGAGAAAGAAAGAGACAGACAGAGACAGAGAGAGAGGAAGAAGAGGAAGAGGAAGAAGAAGGAGAAGGAGAAGGAGAAGGAGAAGGAGAAGGAGAAGGAGAAGGAGAAGGAGAAGGAGAAGAAGAAGAAGAAGAAGAAGAAGAAGAAGAAGAAGAAGAAGAAGAAGAAGAAGAAGAAGAAGAAGAAGAAGAAGAAGAAAGCATATTAGTCATGCTGAGCTTAGGGTTGTGGCTAAAACACAGAAAATCAGTGACCAAAGCTGGGGACTTCCAAATATGTTCCAAACTTCATTCTGAACTTCCACTTGCTCCCCTGAAGTCATTTAAAAACTGCCCCCACCCCATATCCTATAAGCTAAATATTAAGGACTTGAGTAGAATGAATCAAATACCAAAAAAGTAAGGGTGAGGAAAGGAAGAGTTGTTTCTAGATATCCCACGAGGACCTCTCCTTGTGAGAGCAGAGCCAAGCCTGCTTACTTCCAATGCCATTGCCCCATTTTATTTCCCCTGTTCTAGTGATAAAGTTAGGCACAGAGTAGTGGGAGAAACTTACCAAGCAAATCGGTCTGGTAGGCTACTAAGTAGAGCCTAATTCTTTATGTCCAAGCCACTTAGGCCAAGAGCCCATAAGCTCTGAGTGAGCAAGCATCTTTGTGTTCCCAGAAGACTGTGTGTCTTTATCTTGTTGTACAGATGAATTTAGGCTGATGCAGCTTTACTTTCTTACCTGTGTAGTCATGTGCAGACACAAATGAACTTAATTGACTTATATTAAAATTCCCTGGTTTTAAGGAGTATAATCTATCCAATTAAGATAGCAATCCATAGACTTGTTATGGTATTTAGAGACAAACATTCACAAATAAAGGTGAATCTGTGAGTATTAAATGGAAACAAAATTATTTTTACAATAAATTTCCATAATGTATTTGTACATATATTTTGAAATATAACATTTTAAAAGCTTTAAATTTCACTAGGCAGAGCCCATCTAATGCAGCTAATTAATCAAATTAGTTTATTAAATGAGTAAGAAATTATTCTACATGATTTTTAATCATCATAAAGTTATAAACCTAGAAGTACTGGATGGTTTAGACATCTTTCTAGAGGTAAGGGTGGGGACAACATCACCTTAAGATATTCCTCCAAGCTCTGTGGTTCTCTGAAGGTGGGAAATTCATCCTGCCCATGTAAATTTTGTATGTTGAGACTCTCTCTGGGAAGCTTCTGGGATTGTGTTCACAGATACAGTCACTCACATAGTGTTCTTTCTCAAAAAGGTGAACCTGGGCAAGTTTATGTAGATGTACCACCTTGAGAGAGAGGTACAGATCACATTCAAATCAGCGCATATTTCCAGAGTTCCTCCCGACTACAGGGGATTGTTCTCTAATCCATAGCAGAGGCAGTGATATCTAGAAATTCTTGTTGGAACATTCTTAACAAAAAGTATAGCAAGTATAGGGACTTTGGGTAATACACATAAATTTAAGGGGAAAGGAAATAATTTTCTTTGAATTGTCATTAAAGCACATTAGCCCCAGTAGTAGTAGTACCATCTTCCCAGACCACTTATCCTGTTTCTTACCCACCCCTCACCATCAGAGAAAAGCAACATCTGTGAAGAAGTCAGACATACCCAACTGCCAACCAACTTGCATTCACAGGGAAGGAAATTCAGCCTCACTGAAACAGTAAGGCACCATGAGGGAGAAAGAGAGAGGGGAGAGGCAGCATGCCTTAGAACAAGTCAGACCGCTAGAACCATCTCTGCTCTGATCTTGAGATAGAGAAGACAAGAGCTTTCAGAATAGCACTCCTTCCAGCCCATTGTCCTCAGCCATTATCCTGGTTCTCTTAAGCACTACAGCCACAACTACTGAAGTCTGAAAGTTCTTATCACCAAAGTCCTTGGTACTCTCACTTGATTCAACATCAGAAATTCATGTGATTTTATCAGTGGAAATGATATTTAAAGAAGGGCTATTACCATCTACTTTGTCACTACACCCAAAGAACCATGAGAATTTTCCAAATGACTACAACTGAAACTTTTCATGTGTGTTTTCTCATTCATTAGAATGTGAGCTGTTGGGGCGGCTAGGTGGCGCAGTGAGTAAGAGCGCCGGCCTCGGAGTTGGGATGACCGGAGATCATATCCGGCCTCAGAAAATGAGCACCCACGCATAAATAATGACTAGCCGTGTAACCTTGAGCAAGTTACTTAACCCCAATTGCTTTTAAAAAAAAAAGAAAGAAAGAATGCGAGCTGTTTGAGGACAGTGGCTGTCTTATTTTTCTATTTGTGTCCCTAGCAGTCAGCACTGTGCTTTGCACAAGGCAACTACTTAGTAAATCATTCATTCATTCAATTTACTCGTTCATTCATTTAGTGAAGGGTCAGTTATAACACTTTCTCAGTGTTCTCTCTTTTCCTTTTGAATGGGTGAAGGAGGAAATAACCTTTCCTCTTTGATTTTCTGGGCAGAATTTCTGTTTCTATTTGGTCATCTTCTACTTCTCTGATTGCTGGTCTACTGTACAATTTCAAAAATTAAGAATTATGCTTAAGAACTCTCCCCAAACAGATAGAATTAGCACTTAGGCTAACATCTGTTCATTCTTGAATTATTGTGGCATACAAATGTGGAATACAATTGTGGTATACGATGCATTTTAAATATTGCTCAGTTGTTTGAAATTGGTGAACTCTTGTCCATCTTGTTAATTCTTGGGACTGTCATATCTCAGATATACAAGTTTTGCTTAAATATTTAATCTGGTGATTTGGGGTGTAATCTATTTTCTTATCCAAGTTTGTCACCCTTCTTGATTTTATTGTTTCTCAATTTCATGATGAAATTAGAAGGCTATATGGACTTTGCTTAGATTGTGAGCTTTACAACTCTACCAAACTTCATAACGTCCCAGATCTTGATTCCATATTTTATGTAGACTATGCTAGTCTACATAAAAGTCCTTTCAATCTACTAATTTTATGAAATAGTGATATTGTTTATTCTTCTTATTTTACTAATAAAGAAATTGAGGCACAAAGTAATGATTCACATCTACCAAGCAAACCAAACTTTTAGACTCCTGAGAAGTTACTAGCTCTCTAAAATTAAGCTTGTGTTTGCTAACAAGATTCTTAGCCCAAGGATATACAGTCTCTAAATGTGCAAGAAACCAGAAGACCTACATGAATCTCTGCAATGTTCTGTATCCTAATAAAAAGCTGGGACAGAACTCCACCCTAGTGAAGAACTGAGTTTCATTCTGAACCTTACATAAACTTTCTGAACCTTCCAATAAATATTAAACGTCTACAAATTGACATTGTCTCTAGTGTCATTACCCACCTATATAATCTCAATTTTTTCTCAGGCACCTACAAACTCCTTTTTAAAAAGGGGAAATGTCCTGTTTTTGACCAGTGTATTCCAAAAACTGAGTTTAAATTTCACTTAAACCATATCTTCTTTTCCCCAGCCTTTATCCCCTTCAGTCACCAAAAGGGTAAACTATGGCATCTCTATCAGTCAGATGGGCAATCACCCACAGAAAAGCTGGCATCTCTTACAGGTCTCCCAAGTTTTCCTACAAGTATGCTTTCAAAGCCACTATATAGGAATGTATAGAACTTCATATAGAAAAAACAGGAATTAGAAGAATGGGAGGGGGGGAAGGGAAAGGGAGGGCTATGTTTCTTTTTGTCATCCTGTCTTTTCTGCTCTTCCCTACCATACTCTCCCCCAAGGGGTTGTGGGGGAAGGGAGAGGGAAACAAAAAACAAAACTCTCCTAGCCCCTTGTCCCTTCTGCATTCACAGCTTAATTGTGGTAGTTGGCAGGCCCTACAGCAGTGCATTGTTAGCAGAGGGGATCCACTGAGCCGCCACTCCAAATGTCACCAACGTGCCCACAGGTAGCATGCCCGTAAGACATTTGTGGCTTTGATTCCTCAGTAGAGGTTTTTGTTCTGTCATGTAAAGACATGAATTGCTAAGCATTTGTTCTTGTATTTCTGTGTCAATGGCAATTATGGAGAGATTGTTGGCTTACTTTCCAATTTCAAAAGTTATGATCCTTGTATACTTTAGAGAAAGAAGGGGCTGGAAATTTTTGCAAAGTAGGTATTAGGTGAGACACTGGGAGATGTTTAAGAGGAAAAATGAGGTTCTTAGTGATGAACGGAATCTGGTAGAAGATAGACACTGCTAGGACTCAACTAAAGCCCCTTTTCAGGCTCCAGAGGCTTTCCTGAAGGCAGCTATGGGTGAGAAGACAGGTGAGAATGAGCAGGAAGTGGCCTAGGCTTGGGACCTGAGTCAATTCAGTTGTTTCTTTGCCATGTCTATGACCTTCAGAAAATCATCTACTTTCTCTGGTCCCCAGTATCCCCCGTTCTGAAATGAGGGCAAAGTGACTTCCCTGCCTCCTGGGAGGAGGGAAAGAATTGACTGACATATGCAGAGATGAAAGATAGTGAGTGTGGAAAGGCAAAGAGCCATACTACGCCCACGAGCATGGAAAAGTTTTCTTGCTCATCCATAAGCATCTCCACACTTAAAAAAAAAATCCTGTTATAATCCCACATACCACCAACTGTGGAGTATAAATCCATGTTTAAATTGCAACAAATTCATAAAATAAGGAGCATTTTAAATTTCATTTTGTCAATAAACCTGGTAATGGAAATACCAATTTGAATGGAAGATCCCCCATACCCCTCCCCAATCCAAATTGAAGTGACTCCATATGAATGTTGTTTTCCATTTTTAAATGTAAGTTGTTCTTCTATGGTAGTACTAATTTCCTTCATTTCCCCGCTCATTTCCCCCTGCCTGCCCCCAACCCACATACATACCCCATGCCTATCTTCTTCTCCAACCTGTGGGGGGAAAAATGTTCCTTTCTCATGGATGCTTTTTGGTTCTTGGGAAGTTAAACTCATTTCTCTTGCGATTGTTATAGTATTTCCTGTTATAAAACTAATACCAAACCATGATAAGTATAGTGCAAGACAACCTGTATAGAGATAGCAGTCAGACAAACATGGGAGCCCAGGGATTAGTTACTTGATGGAACTGTGATGAAGATCTAAGGATCTTGAGGTTTAATTCTATCTCCACTAGACTGTCCAGATTTCACATTCATAAACTAACCTAATGTCAAGGTCTGGTCATAAATAAAGACCAAATAGTATTAGAAATCAAACTATCAGAAACAGCTATTTTTATCCAGGAACTCTATACCACCTTCCAAGACAATATTTTGTAAAGGAGGAATCAATTTATCAATGAGCAACAAAGAATCAGCTCAGCTTTGTCCTCATTTTTTTAGTCTCTAGTCAAGGTAACAAGTATCTGTTGAGTGAAGATACTATGTCTGCCTTGGTGCCGATGGAAATCCATGGGCAGTGTATGACCCATTTCCTTGGGGAGCTAATGAGGATGTCCCAAAGCTGAAAATGTCCAATGCTTCCCAATGATCAGTGCCTCTTCTCACGCAGGAATTGTGTCAATCATTGCATGGCTAGTCTTCTATTTAAAGGGCAAGGAACTATAGCACCACAGTATGAGGAACCAAAGTGTAGAAATTGCAAACTGCGGCTATACGGAATAGTTATAGGTTCCGTTTTGGTCAATTTAAGAGATGAATCTTTGCTCTTAATACTTAGTTCCAACCTGCTTCACTCCCTAGGCTGGCAAGGCTATTTCTTTCCACCCCTGGTCCCTGCCAGTTATCTAGTTACCATTCACCAGGTTCAGGCAGAGGCGGTTCTTTCTGATAGTAGTTTATCGCCTGAGATGGTTGTTCTCTCTTCCCTTATTCCAAGGGCCAGAAATCTTCCTGCATCATTTCCCCCACTAGGCATCCCGCCTAACTTATATCCACAAACTGCTTTCTCCATCTTCCTCACTGTATAATGTGAAACTCTCTATTTGCTTCTTTCTTTTCCCCTTTCCTGTCCTATTCCTGATCAATTTCCTTTCTTTCACACATCTCTGTACTCTTCAACAACAACTATATCAGCAACAACTTGTTTTCCTCCCCCCTAACTTTTTCTTTCCATTTCTTGTTTCATTTCTGGCTCTTCCCAAATGAATGTTTGCAAGTATACACATGTATATTCAATACTCTTAAGAAAGCGCTGGTCTACTTTTTAAAACACAGAGCCCACATGTAATTGAGAATGGATGCTATTTGTCACAGAAAGACAAGACTAATACATAAGAAACAATTAGAGAAATGGCCAAATGAGATAGAGGATATAAAGCACTTTGCAATACTTAAAACACTCTATATGTGCCAGTTACTATAATTACTAAGAGAGCAGTTTAATATGCAATATAATCCAGTGTTACATAGTTTCAGAGGATAAGTGTTATAGGAATTTAGAGAGGAGAAAATCCAGCAGGAACCAAAAGGGTTGGTAAAGGTCATATGGTAGATGTAGGACTTAAACTGGATTTTGAAGCATCTATAGATTTAAATATGTGGATAGAAGGAATAGAGGCGATGTGAGGTAAGAGGCTCCCAGAGGTAAAGATACATATACCATGTTTGTGGGACAGTGGAAAAAAAACTTATTAATTTGAGGGAAAAATAGGGAATGTTTGTTCAGTTCAGTGGACTTTTATTTAATACCTACTATGTGCAAAACTCTCCAAATAGTTTCCCTAGCTTCTTTCAGCTCACAGCTAAAATTATACCTTCTGGGGTGGCTAGGTCACGCAGTGAGTAGAGCACTGGTGCTGGGGTCAGAAGGACCTGAGTTCGGATCTGGCCTCAGACACTTAACACACACAAATAAAAACCTAACCGTGTGACCTTGGGCAAGTTACTTAACCCCAATTGCCCTCCAAAAATAAAATAAAATCATACCTCCTACAGGAAGCCTTTCCTGTTCCCCTTTAACTCTAATGCTTTCTCTGTGTTGTTTATTTGTAATTTCTTCTGTATAATGCTTCTTTTTTTGTAAATAGTTGTGTATATGTGGCCTCCTCCATTAGACTTTAAGCTCCTTGAGGGCAGAGACTGCCTGTTGTCTTTCTTTGTATCCCCAGTACTTAGTACAGTGCCTGTAGTAGTAGTTGTACACACTCAACAAATGTTAATTGACTGACTGACTGCTTTTTTACATTTTAATGAGAGAGAGGAAGAAGATGTTGCACACAAATATATACAATATAAGAAAAATGGAAAAAATGGAAAAAATGGAGAACACTGAAGACATAGGGATAAGGAAAGTTGAAGGGAGGGTGGAGTAAGGCTTCATGGCAGGGGAAATACTTGCATTGAATCTTCAAGGAAATCAAGGATTTGGAGCAGCCAAGAAGAGAAGGCAGTGTATCCTAAAAATAGACTTATGTGAATGCATGAAGTTAGGAGATGAAATGCCAAGTTCAAGACTAAAAGTCCAGGCTGGACAAAATATAGAATAAGTAAAGGGGTAGAATATGATCTAGACACAGAAAAGGAAGTTTAAATCCTCTCTCTGCTAATTCCTATCTGTGTGACTGAGCAAATCATTTACCCTCATTCAGCCTTGGGTTTCCTCATCTGTCAAATGGGGATAAAAATATTACCCGCCTTACAGGGTTTTTGTGAGAATCAAATGAAATAACAATTCATAAAGTACTTTGCAAATCTTAAGGTGTGATATAAATGTCCTTATTTTGATTATTATCCTCATTATTAAATATTTATCAAAGGTCTTAAATGTCAGACAAAGGAGTTTGTATTTTATCCTATGGGAGATGGACAAAAACTTTTAGTGATTTAAAAAGAATGACATGGAAAGAATTGACTGTAAGAAATATTATTTTGCCAGTGATATAAAATGTAGAAAAAGAGAGAGAAGAGGTTAGAAACCAAGAGTCTGAGAAGGAAGGCATTATAATGGTCCAGGAAAAAGAGGATAAAGAGAAGGTATATTATAGATGGTAGGTAGCTAGGTTTCTTGGTGGATAGAGCCCTGGGTCTGGGGTTAGGAAGACTTGAGTTCATACCTGGCCTCAGACACTTGCTAGCTATGTGATCTTGGGCAAGTCACTTAACCTGTTTGCCTTCTCTGCTACAGAAGGAAATGGCAAACCATTCCAGTATCTTTACAAAGACAGTATGGTCCATGGGTCCATGAAGAGCTGGACATGTGACTGAACAACAGTGTAGATGGTCTCTGTTTCCTCTGTTGCAGACAAAGATATTTGCTGAAAAGATGGGGAGACAGATGAAGCACTTACTGGGGAATGATAAGAGAAGTTTTAGAATAGCCATTGAACAAAAGTTACTAGAGAATCAAAGTTTTGCCACACATGAGTAAGGGTCCAGTTGAGGTCTGATAACATGCATTTGTAATAGACCCCCATTGGCAGGGCGGGGTGCCTTCCTCCAGAAATATCAGGAGCATGTGCCAAGAAGGCAGATTGCAGGGGCGGCTCAGAGTTGAAGATTGCAATTGAGTGAATGGAAGCAAGACAAGGAAAAAAAAAAGAAGGAATTAAGCTTAGTTGAACTGGACAAGCAGAGGGTCAGTAAGTACCCTTTGAAGAGAGAACTGAAGGCAAGAGCTGAAGTAATAAACTGAGAGAAAAGGGATGAATAGGAGGAGTGGATATTGTAGTGAGGATCAAGAGTAAGCATAGAAGTTAGAAAGGGGGAGAGATGTAAAGGCAGAAGATTGTGATCATAAAGGGGAAATTCTGAGTTCAAAATCCAAAAGATACCCGAGATATGATTGATGTTGGTTGAGTCAAAAAATCAAATGCAATTTTGCCCATATTAAGAGAGATGATGGGTATCACAATGAAGGTCACAGTCCCACTGACCTTCCTTCATGTCTGTAGTATTATGTTCACTTCTGAGCAGCACACTTTAGGAAGGCCATTTAAAAGCTGGAAAATATCCAGAGATGTGCAAACAAAATGGTGGAAAGCTTCAAGAGCATTCCATGGGAATATCAATCAATGCTAATGGGAATGTAAAAACCTGAGGAAGAAAGGCAGGTAGTTATCTTCCAAGTATTTGAAGGTTGACCACCTCAAAGTATTTAAATGTTTATCTATAGTTCTCTTTTCAAGGCTACTAGGAGGGGCAGTGAAAGGAGCACTGGGTTTGGACTCAGGAAGACTCATCTTCATGAATTCAAATCCAGCCTCACACACTCACTAGCTTGGTGACCCTGGGGAAGTCACTTAACCCTATTTGCCCCAGTTCCTCATCTTTAAAATGACCTAGAGAAGGAAAGAGCATACCACTCCAGTATCTTTGCCAAGAAAACCCCAAAAATGGGGTTACAAAGAGTCAAACACAACTTGAATGGTGGAACAACAGCATCCCCTTTTCCCTAAAGAGGAATTACATTTTCTTTAAAAAAATTCACCAGAAGATAAACCAGGAGTAATGGATAAGATCTACAAAGAGGCAAATTTAAGCTTGAAGTAAGGGCAAAATATTCTGACAGTTATACTTATCTGAAAGTAGGGTGCTTTGGAAGTTAAAGGTTGACTTTCATTGAACCTTTTCAGGGAGAGACTTGATCACCATTTGTTGTATATGTGGGAAGGGAATTTTTGCTCAAATATGAATGATAGTTGATGACATCCAAGGTCTCTTCCAGACTTGAGATGATGTTATTATGTAATGGAATAAGATGGTGGCAGTAAGAATGGAGAGGAGACGTATTTAGGAGAAAGAGTCAATAAAACTTGCTGTATAATAGCAGTGAAGAAGAAGGAAGGAGTCAAGATCTTGATGTCCCAAGGCTTCCTATCTCAGGTGAGAGAATAGTGCTAGGATGGTTTCCAAAATGGTGAAGTGGGAGGGTATACAGTTGACAGAGGAAGTGTAGTGGAATATTAGGTATATGAATCCTATTGAGAGACTTGCTGAGAAAGCTGCAGTGTCTGGTGAGTTCTATGATTCCCATGACATAACACTGGAACCCCAAGAACTGAACAGGAGAAATCTGCTCTGTCCTCTGATCATTACCATTTTTAGGAAGCACTTTGCTAGCGTATTTCTAGGAAAGCAAGGAAAAGTTGGTAGGACAGGGAGGTTAAGAGAAAAGAAGAAGAAAATCAAATCCAACTAGATCTCAGCTACCAGGAAACATGGAACTCTTATTAAAAAGTTGAAAGGTTGAATTGCTTATCTTCCCAGTAAGGGTGGGTGACAAAGGAGGAAGAGAATGAATCTGGAATTCAAAGTTTAAAAATCAAATTTTTAAAAATATATAAATACTATTACTAATACTATTTTACATGTAATTGGGAAAAAAGCTATATAGCCATTGGGGCATAGAGATCCACAGTGCCCTACTGGAAAAGTCGAAGGGGGTATGGGAGAAGATATGGGAGAGAGCAGATTGGAGGAGGGGATATCCTGTTGGACCACTATTTTGGGGTGGTGGGTAGGGGAAAAACAGGGAAAAATTGTAACAAAATCTGGCAGAAATGAATGATGTAAACCAGAAGTTAATAAAGCATTTGGGGAAAAAAATAAAAAATAAAAAAAAGTTGAAAGGTCTAACCTTGATTCCAGAGGACAGATGATGAAATATGCCTTCCTCTTTTAAGTAGAGAGGTGGAGAACTACGGGTACAGACTATTTCATGCACAGTCAAAAGTTTTCATTATATTAATGTTTTTCTTCACTCTTCCTTCTTTCTTCCTTCCTTCCTTCCTTCTTTCATCAAAGATATTGATGTAAAACAAAAAAAATAGAACTAAATAATTCATATTAATAGCTAAAATGCACATAGATGATTTATGATTTCATTAGCATAGAGAACTTTCAGATGAGCAAGCTCCCTCTACCAAAGCAGGTACCCTTCTCTACCCTTACAAAGTTGCCTCAAGCATTGAAAGGATAATTGACTGGTTCAGGGTCTAACAGCCAGTGTGTTTCAGAGGCAGGACTTAAACCCTGGTCTCCCTTCTCTATCTACTATATCATGGGGCTACTCAATAGCTGACATAGTATATAAAATATTTTAAATATATATGATATATATATATATATACATACATATGTGCACACATATTACCTCATTAGATACTAAAACAACCCTATGAAGTAGAATGGACAGGACTTTCTATGCTCATCTTAAAGATTTGTAAATTAGGGAGCTGATAATTTAAATAATTTGCTTAAGATCCCCCATCTAATAAATGGCAGAGCAAATCTTGCTCTAAATCCAATGTTTTTTCACATTATATCACACTGCCTTTCTTCATTATGAACACAAGTTACCAGAAGGATCCCTTCTTCATACCCTGTCTCCATTGTTTTGAGTGTATTTACTTCTAGAGGGAAGCAGGAAGAGCAGGATGAGTTTTGAAGGCCCTTTCTAATACCCAGATGCCATGTTTGGGGACAGAATGTAGCTTCTGTGTTTTGTTGCCTTACTCAAACTCTCAATTAAAACCCACAAATAATGAATAGCCTTCCAATGTCTCTCTGGCTAACCATCACAGTCTCTGAAGGCAAACGACACACCACCTGTCATCACAAGGGGGAAAAAAAAGCTCATTGTTGATCTTTGTGTCAAACAAGCTGCAGAGAACTGTATCACACTCAGATGTGCTATAGCATTCCCTCTCCTACAATAATTAGATTCTTTTTGTGCTATAACACCCTCGCCCTCATGGGCTCTCAATGACATTGGGGATGGAGAACCCCCAATTCATCATCCCCTCCCCAAAGCCCAGAAAAGATTACCTGGCTGAGTGGACTTGCTTGGGTGATCAAGTCCAATGTTCTGAGGCCATTCTTCTTGCTTAAGGGGAACATTTATTCAGAGCAGGACTATTAATTAAAACTCTCTGATGCTAATTTTACTGCCAACTTAGAAGATTCTTACTACATTTATTTTCCAGGTAATTGCTGATTATACAGGAGTTCAAATGGATGTCTTTTTTAGATGGTGTAATAGATCAGAATTATAATGGTTAGATTCAGTCCCTCCTTTAAATGGTCCCCTCTCATTCTAAAATCTACAGGTGCTTCCTACCTTCAATTATACTGAGATCACTGACAGCCACTTCTCTCTGAATTTTTCGGCCTCTCTATCTTTGATTCTTTTCTTTATAACTGCATCTCCATTCTCTCTGTCTCTCTCTCTGTCTCTCTGTCTCTCTCTGTTTGTCTCTGTCTCTCTGTCTCTGTCTCTCTGTCTCTCTGTCTCTTTGTGTCTCTCTCTCTCTTTCTCTTTCTCTCTCTCTTTCTCTCTGTCTCTCTCTGTCTCTGTCTCTGTCTCTGTCTATCTCTCTCTGTCTCTCTCTCTGTCTCTCTCTCTGTCTCTCTCTCTGTCTCTCTGTCTCTGTCTCTGTCTCTGTCTCTCTCTCTCTCTCTCTCTCTCTCTCTCTCTCTCTCTCTCTGTCTCTCTCTCTCTCCTCTTCTCTCTCCTCTCTTCTCCCCACTCCTTCTCCTTCCCCCACAAGCATGCATCAATATACCATCTTGAAATGGAGAGCGCAAGTCTAAAATTACTATTCTTTCCTGGTATACCTCTACCCCACCTCTATTTGTGCCCAAGGAAAGGAAGAAGAAGAAAAAAAATAGGTTGATTGGGAAGAAAAAAAATCTGTCCAAATCTGAAGCATGCTTTGGCTAAAGGAGGAAGATGACAACAAAAGAAATAAAATTGCTTTCCTTGGAAAAAAAGCAATCTGTTTTAGGGGATAGGAAAATAATTTGTCATTTTTCATGCAGCCTTAAGATGAAGGGTTTCCTTTTCCACCACCACACTTCTTACTCACACTTACTAGTAAATGGGGTATTCAGGGAGGATTAGCACCTCTAGTGTGAGAGTTTGCCAAAGTTTTTTAGGGCTGCTCATCCACTTTTGGTGTCCATTTGCCATGCAACTTTTACCTGTGGCTCCAAGAAGCTGTAGCACACACATCAGCCACATAACAGTAAAACTATCTTGACAGGCCTCAGAGCCCTTGGTAAGTTAGGGGGATGTCTACCCCAAGCATGTGAAGACTTTCCCCAGCAGAATGGGTGGATGTCTGAGAACAATGTATTCCAAAGGCCATGAAGGTAGCTGAAGCAGGTGTGGGGTGCTCAGAGCTGGGTCAGTCATTGAAGATGCCATGGTCATCTACTACATCCCTGGCTATTGCCAGTCATTTTGACTTTTATCCTGCTGCTGAATTTTGATGACTCTAGAAGAAAGAGCAAGACTGATGACTTTGTGCAACTCTGACCCACTCAAATACAATTCATGCTCAAGTCAAGACATCACCTGTAATGTCACTGGTCCTCTTCAAAAACCACAGTGTTCTCAATCTTGACATTTGAAAACCCATTTCCCTGTCCTTTCTCTCATTTACTTCCCTACTAGGGACTGCAGACCAGATGATGTCATTATTGGAAGGCAATCAGGAGCTTACCCAGCAACCTGTAGAGTAATTAATACTTTTTGTGGGAGCTAGGAGGTGGAGAAATGGAAGCATCAAAGGTCTGAGACCTTGGAAATTCACCCTTGTGGCTTAGCATCTTGGAGGTTTGCCCATTCTTGTGGGGAATGGTGATCTGATCCTCTTCCGTACCTATAGCTTCGGTTCTCTTTCCCTTTACTCTGCAGATGAACCCAGTCTGAGGGCTATGACTAGCCTGCTAAGCTCATAGTAGGAATAAAACAGATGAAGACCCCAAAAGGGAAGAGAATTGTTGGTCTCATCCAAGGTTGCTGCTGATGTGTGGCAGGGGAGCTGAGGAAAAGAGGATCTCTGCAGGGGTCTCAATGTACTTCTAGGGGAGAGAGTGTGGAAAGAGTAATCAGGAGTCAGGTAAAGGGTTTGAAAATGAGCTCAGTCACTTATAAACTATGTAGATATGGAGAAAAAGCATTGGATTTGTTGTCAGAATATCTCTGAGAATCAGCCTTTTCTTCTTCTTCTCACCTCAGTGACTGAAAAATTCATTTTGGCTATTTGGATCTCAGTTTTCTCATCTGTATAATGAAATGACTAAAATATAATTCTAAGATCCCTTCTCATTTAAGATTCTGATTGCATGATGATGATTCCCCCAGATCCTCTTTCTCTTCATCTGTAAAGTAAGGATAACTAGGCAGCTTGGTGTAGTGAATCCAGAGCTAATCTCAGAGTTAGAAAGGGGAAGGGAAAGGAAAGAAAAGAAATGAGTATTTATATAGTATTCATATTATATAACATAATATTTATATGGGTTATCTCATTTGTCCAAGAAAGACTTGGGTCTTATTTAACAAGTCATTTAATCTCTTAGTGTATTTCCACAACATTTACTTTTGATTGTTTTGTGGTTTTTTTATCTACATTGTTGTAGTCATTCTGTATATTCCATAGCACTTAGCACAGAGTTGGCACTTAATAAATATGTATTGATTAATTGGTAGTATATTATTTATTTCACTGTGTTGGGTTGTGGTTTTTTTGGTTGTTGTTTTTGGTTTTGTTTTGTTTGTTTGTTTGTTTTTGGCTCTGCACTCCCCTTCTTTATGAGCTTGTACTTTTCATAAATGCTTTTATTCACCTAGAGTTTTTGTAAAGGACTGGGAGGATCCTAAGAATTTGGAAACAAGCCAAATCCAGGTGTTCCAGGAATAGAGCCATATAAATGATTATGAAAAAGAGGTCTCCAAGGTTGAACCCCATCTGTGTGAGTCTAGAGTTGCAGTTTTGAGGCATGGATTACATTAACATGTACCAAAAATATCCATAAGGATCTCTATATAATACTTCATTTTATGTCTATTCACCTTTTTTATACTATCCTTTGGAGTATTTATAGAATATAGATTATCTCTCAACAGCCTGTCAGTCTGACAGCATCAGTTTATTTAGCTCTCACCATGAACCTTGTACTGTGGACGATACTGTAGGAAACAAAGAAACAGGAAATAATGGATTCTGTCTTCATAGACCTTATGGCCAATTTGGGAAGACAAAGTTCACATACACATCTAATTGACTTAGAATCACATCAACAAGCATGTATAAAGCAAATATATAGATGTGGGCTCAGAAGTATTTGTCAAAAGGAAAGGTTCTGAAATGGGTTTTGAAAGAAGGTATGAAATTGTAGGAAGGGAATACCAGGCAGAAGGAAGAGCCCACATGGAGGCAGGGAGAAGCAAACAAGCACATTGCATGAAGAAACTTAAATTTATTCAGGGGACAGTAAGCAGCACCTCTGTGTAAATAGATGAGATACTCCACTTACACATGACCTAAGCTTACCTAAGTATCTCAAATGAGTAGAAACCAACAGAATTAAGAATTCTTCCACTCCAAAACTGATATATAAAAAATGCATTGGTTTCTATGTATCTGGAATACCCTGGTCACTGTTGGCCACATTAGGTTAACAATTAAATAAAACATACACTCATACATGGAAGTATGAAGCAAACTGTGTGATTCAGTAAATCAAAGCAAATATAGTATTCAGCTTCATTCATATAAATATGATGTCCTGCCAATTGTCCTGGTTGGACTACATATAGAGAATTGTCTAATTTTTGGTATCACATTTTAAGGATGCTTGCAAACTGGAGATTGGCCACAGGAAAGCAACTAGGGTCAAGGTATGGTATGCCAAGTATGCTTTTTGGAACATCACTGAAGTAACAGGTGATGTTATCTTATAGAAAAGAAAATTAAGTGGGGTTGCAGTGGGGTTTGAAAAGGGCTAGACTCAGTCAGAAAGATCTGAGTTCAAAGTCCTATCTCTTACCACAGGCAAGTCACTCAATCTTAGTGCCCCCCAAGCAATTTTCTGAGACAATAAGATATAACAGAGTTTCCCATATGATTATTCACTATATCACAGTTTATGATACTATGTGCTATTTCACAATAGGGGTTTCTCACAGTAATAAATCACTTTTCTAGAGTAATGAATCCTCCACCAAAATCCTTGTCTGTTGTTTCATTATGGCTTAATGTTTCTTAAAGACTAGTCAGTTACTTGGGTACCCAGGTATATAGTTAATTGTGGTCTTAGGTAACCAGCTAATTAGGCACTTAAGCACATGGGTGCTTAAGTAACTGGATGATTACTGAGGCACTTGGGTACACAGATATTCTATTTAGGTAGTTGTTTAAATACTTAAGGACAAAGGCATTTAAATAGACAGTTAGGTTACTTAAGTACTTAGGTGAATGGGCACTTAGGTAAATAGGCACATAGGTACTTAAGTAATTGAGTACATTGGTACTTAGTTACATATATACTTTGCTAAATATGTTGAACTTGATTGAACTGATTTAAACTGATTAAATTTATTTGGTTTGAACTGGCTTGAACACAGGTATTCAAGTAATCAAGTGATTAGACAATTAGATATTTGGATAATTAGATATGTAGTCACCTAGGTAAGTAGATAA
This sequence comes from Gymnobelideus leadbeateri, assembly GCA_011680675.1. Lineage (NCBI taxonomy): Eukaryota > Metazoa > Chordata > Mammalia > Diprotodontia > Petauridae > Gymnobelideus > Gymnobelideus leadbeateri. The sequence goes on from WOXC01012287.1 coordinate 149,642, forward strand.
TATGGCACTTAGACACTTGGATGTAAAGGTGCTTAGGTATTTAGGCATTTAAGTACTTGGGCACATAGACACTTAAGTAATTAGATAAGTAGGTACTTGGGTACTTAGCCACACAAATACTTAGCTAGTTAGGTAATTATAAACTAAAACACTTAGGTACTTAGGACCTGAGTATTTAGAGACTATGGCACTTCTTAACTAGTAATTAGATACTTAGGACTTCATTTAATTAGACCTCACTCTTAAATACATAGTCACTTTGGTAACCAGTTACTTAGTTAGGCACCAAAATAATTAGTATTTAGGTACATAGGCTTTTAGATACTTGGGTACTTAATTACTAGATACTTAGGTAATTAGGTACTTAGGAGCCTAAGCATTTAGATACTTCGTGCTTGGGTACTTGGATACTTATGTTAGGGTCATTTGTACTTTTAAGTATTCAGATACCTGGGAAGTTCAGTACTTATATGATTATTAATTAAGCACTCAATCAGGTACCTAGACATTTAAGTATTTAGGTAATTAGGCTCTTATATACATAGTTTTCTAGGCACTTAGACATTCTTGTCCTCTGAACTCACTGGTTCTCACTAAGCTAAGATTGTTTCTCTTGAGCTTGTCCCCTGTCACTTTTAGCCATGAGGGCCTTAAGTCCTTTCTTTTTGTTATAAACCTTACCCTATGATACTATTGGAAGGTTACTTAGTTTCCCTCAGAGTTTCTAAGTTCCTTTTACTCTTAGATACAGAGTCCTCATGGGAAAGGGCTCCTCACATTCTTTTGGAGGAACTAATTATATTTAGATAGACAGTACTTATTGTATCCTCTAAGCTCTATAAAGCAAACCTATACTGTATGCTTTTTGTTATTTCTAATCTTAATGTGAAAAATAAAGTATATAAAATTAAAATCACATAGAGCAGGGAAAGAAAAGGTTTGAGACTTCCCTGGAAAATACCACTTTTTTCTTTAATTTTTATTGATATCTCTTATTTTTACATTACATACATTTCCTACTGTATCCTTTTTCCCCACACCAAAGAAACATCTCTTAGAGCTAAAAAGAAAAAAGAAAAAGAAAAGAAAAAAGACAAGAAAAAAGGAAATTGGTTCAACAAAACTAAACAACATAACAACCAAGTATAACATATGTCAAAACACAAAATCTTTCATCTTAGAGGATGAAAGGAACTTCAAGGTCATCTGGTCCAACCTCTTATACAATGCATGAATTCTGCGTGCCATATCTCTAATGGGTGGTTATGGAGCTTCTGATCAAAAAAATTCTCAAGCACAGTGGATAGCTTGGCTCAGGTTAGATGAAGCCTTGGGGGCTGGTGACCAGCCCCTCTCTTTGACCTGACACTGTAGGTTGCCTAGGGTTCAGATCTGGGAAAGCCTGACTTCCGGGTAGAGGATGTAGGCAACTTAATTCTCACATTCACTGATTCACAATCCTACTCTGTATACTCCAGGACCAATACTATTTTGGACTCCATTCTATTCCCCAAAAGTGTAGTGTGAAGGAGGAGTTGAAAACAAAAGGCACCCAAAGCATCATTGAATCATATGAACAGGATAGGTCACTTTATTACCACTTTTTAAAAATGGTGATAAACATAAAAGAATCATGGTGTGCATGAGCAGAACTATTTAAACAGGATTCAGGAACTCAACTAATTCCAGTCTTTTGGGATGCTGGTAGCAAGCCTCATCAAGACATAATTCAGTTTGGCAATTCTGCTAATTAGCCATTTTATATTCTCCCTCTATATAGGATCATAGATTTAGAGCTGTAAGGTACTTCAGAGGCTGAGTCCAACCTCATCGTTTTATGGATGAGGAAATTAAAACACAGATCCCAGAAAAATAGAGCTAGGAAGTATCTGAGGCTAGATTTGAACTCATGTCTGGACTGTAGAATGGCGTTCAAAGAGGACAGGATTTAGAATTTGCATTCAAATCTAAGTCTACTAACATTCACATTTAACTATTCAGTCCAATTAACATTTTTGAACCTCAGTTTCCTCTTCTATAAAATGGGGATAGTAACATGTGTACTCCCCAACTTACAATATTTCTGTGGGGAAAACATTTTGTAAACTAAGTATTCTATAAATGTGAGTTATCATTTCTTCCTTGTACTCCATTCCCCCAATTATCTTTCTTTTTTCTGCTTTTATGAATTGTGGTCACCAGAGCTATAGAAGCCTCCCATTGTCCCTGCTGAAACTGAAAGGTGTCATGAAGAGAGCTGTCAGGTCACTGACAGACACCTGGTAGGGATGCTGAATGCACCATATGAAGGACGTTACATTGATGGCAAGGTAGGGAAGCAGCAGAGACAGCAGCCGGCAGGAGCAGAAGCCCCACATGGACTAGAGTTTTGTCAGACAGAAAAGTGAACGGTATTCTTAGAAGCTTAGGCAGCTCAGGGAGAAATCACTCATGTGCCAACTGGCTCCTGCATAAATTGTTTTCTGGACAGGTTGGCCTTTTTTACCTAGCAGGGGATGTGCTGCCACTGAGCCCATTGACCAAGTGGCTGACACTCACTGAGTTCTCTGTGACCCTAAAGCTCCAGAGGAGAGAGATCAAGATCTGAAATAATCATCATTACCGTCATTATCAACAAATCTGTATTAAACAATTTGAACATGGAATAGAATCCTTTATCTCTCACACTTCATTTCATCTCTACCCCCACCCCCACCTGAAGCCAATACTAACACCCTGCCCCCAAGCGACCTAAGTGAAGCATCTCTGCATGGTCCTGGCACCTGCCACCTAAATAAAACTGCACAGGTTCAGCTAATTAATAATTAATCCATTCGCCAACAAGCATTGACCGGGGCCTGTGGTGTCATTATATTCGAGTTCTGGTGTGGATTAAGGATCTGTACCGTGCCTCAAATAGCTGAAGGTACATAGCTTCTCTGAGCCTCAGTTTCCTCATCTGTAAAATGAGGATAGAGATGATAACTTACACGGTTGTTAGGAGGATCAAATGAAATAATGTTTGCAAAGAGCTTTGGAAAGCTTAAAGTACTACATAAATGTGAGCTTAAATAATCTTATTAATAACGTCATTACTATTTGCACAAACCCATGTTTGGTATTGTGAGCAACATGTAAGATGTAAAGGAATCTATATATGGCCCTAATGTATATCCAGGTTTAATTTTTCTCATGTGCTCCAAGTATGCATTGCCAACCACCTGCTGGCCCAAAATAGAACTTATCTATTCATCGCCTTCCCATAATATATCTTTCCTATCTTCTTAGGGCACCATTTTCCTTCCAACAACCTAAGTTTGTACCCTGAGAGTCAAGAGACTTTCCTCTCCATCACCTCCCCTATCTAATCAGTTATCAGTTGTTGTCCATTCCACAAACACTCTTTCGTCTTCTTCTTCCTACTAACACAGATTTTAGCCTAGTGGAAAACCTATACATTCCACTCACATAGGCCTTTATCACTTCCTACCTGGACAATGGTAATTACCTCCTAATTGTTCTTCCTTAGTTTCATTCTCTCCTCTTTAATCCATCCTCCATATAGCTACTGAATTGATATTCCTAAGACAGAACTGACCACATCTTTATTCTACTAACTACCATGTATCCCTGTTTCCTATGTGATAAAACAGAAAATTATAAGCCTGGCTTTAAAAACCTTCACACTATGACTCTCTCTTCCATATCAGACTTATTTCTGATTATGCTCTTTCAACTTACTCTCCCCGAGCCACTAAAACCTTCTATCTCGTGCCACCTTGACTTTGCCCAGATGACCCTGCCCACACTTCTGGAACTCCTTTCACCCTCAACTGGCACAATCTCTGTCTTCTGGCAAATCCCAGCTCACAGGTCACCTCCAACCTCAAAACCTTTTCTGATCCCCCAAGTTGTTAGTGTTCATCTCATTTTGAAATTATTTTGTGTTATTTTGCATAATCTTTGTTCTTATTTATCTATTGCCCAGGGGAATAGGAAATCCTTTAAGGAAAGAATTACTTTCTTCTTTCTTTATATTCCCAGTACCTAGCACAGGGTGTTCCCCAAAGTATGTTCTTAATAAATATGTGGTGAATTGAAGCGAATGAATGTGTTTCAAGGATCTGAAAGTCTAAGGAAGTATGGTGTCATCGTCAACATCATTATCATGAAAAGGTGTTTATTAAGCACTGGACTATGTGTCAGGCATGTATATGGGGGCAAGTAGGTGGCAAAGTGAATAACGTGTTGAGACTGGAGTCAGAAATTTGGCCTCAGACAATAGCTGTGTGACCCTGGAGAGGTCATTTCCACTCTGCCTCATTCTTCACCTGTAAAATAAGCTAGAGAAGAAGATGGCAAACTACTCCCATATCTCTGCCAGGAAAACTCCAAACAAGGTCATGAAGAGTTGGACATGACTGAAATGACTCAACAGCAACATGTGCCAGACATTACTAAGTTCCTGTTTCCAAGGAGCTCAAATCCTAATGGGGGAGATAATGTGCAAGCTAATGGGGGACATAATGTGCAAGCAAATGTGTATAGGCTGCCTTCCATGCCAATGGAAGGTCATATCAGGGAGGAGACACTAGCAGTGGATGAAGGGGAGGGGAGGGTTCTAAAAAACCTCTTTCAGAGGTAGGGGTTTAGCTGAGTTCTGAAGGATACCAGGGAAACCAGGGGGTGTAGGTGAGGACAGAAAGAATTGTAGTCAGCCAGTGAGAAGATGCAGTTAGTAAATGGAGTATCATGTACCTGGAACGACAAAAATGTGGAAAGAAGTCTAAAAAGGCTAGGAAGGTGGGAAGAGGACTGACTACAAAGGGCTTTAAAAGCCAGAGAGGATTTTATATTTGATCCTGAGGTAGTAGAGTGGTACTAAATGAAGCTAATTGAGTAGGGAATGATAATGAAAATCACTTCGACAGCTGAGTGGAGGATGGAATGGAGTGGGGAAAGACTTGAGCCAAGGAGACCTGGCAGTACAGTGCTGTGGTGGAGGAGAGAAGATGAACAGTGAAGTGGCAAACTGGTTGATCCTGTTTAGGAATGCGAAAAACCTTCTAAGAAAGTGAGATCAGTGTGGGCTGATATCCCTGGAGAAGCTTGCATGGAGGAAGTGGGTAGCCACATGAACAAAGGGTCAAAGGTAAGAATAAGCACGACATCTACAATGAGACCAGGAGGTAACCTGACAGGAGAGAGAATGCAATGTTAGAAAGCAGGAATAAATAAGGTTGAAATAAGTAGCCAACTAGGGTACTTTAAAAAATATATTTTTATTAATTAATTTGTTTTTAGTTTTCAACGTTCACTTCCACAAGATTTTGAGTTCTAAATTTTCTCCGCATCTCTCCCTTCCCCCACCCCAAGACAACATGCGTTCTGATTACCCCTCCCCCCAATCTTCACTTTCTTCTATCACCCCCCACCCTTCTCTAATCCCCTTCTCTTCTACTTTCCTATATAGATTTCTATGTAGGGTACTTTGTAATATTTTTAAATGTACATGTTTAATGCAAAAAGTGTCCACTCAACACAGCTCCAAAGTACTTATTCCATATTTCATCAAGTTACATTCATTACAGTGAAGGCTCCAAAGCTCCAGTGGATTGAGACACATAGTGGAGCACAATTTTCCAAGCTTACCTGGGCAACAAAAATGTCGCACTCTGACTCTAACCAATGGCCAAGTTTATTTGGTATTTCAAAAAAAAAATATTTATTTTCAAACAAAGATCCACTTTTTCCCTCCTCCCACTCCTCTCACCCCAGATTAGAAAGCAAGAAAAACAAAGTCACATTACAAAAATGTATAGTAAGCAAAACTAATTCCCGAGTTGGACATGTCCAAAAAATATTTCAGTCTCCAGACTGAGGTGGCTAAGCTTTTCAAACTTAACTCCTCTGGAATTACAGTTGGTCATTACAGTATTGTTATTGTTGCATAATCTTTTCTCCTGCTTCTGCTCACTTCACTTTGCATTAATGTTTACAAGTCTTTCTGAAACCATCCCCTTCCTCCTCTCTTATAGAACAATAGTGTTCCATCACCTTCATTTACCATAGCTAGTTCAGCCATTCCCCAACTGATGGGAACGCCCTCTGTTTCCATTTCTTTGCCACCACAGGCACAGCAGCTGTAAGTATTTTTGCGCATGTGCAATGCCCCAGAGTTTAAAAGTTAATTGGGGATTTATGCATCTGAGTCCATGCACTCAAGCCCATAACTGACACGGAAGAAAATTTGCAGGAAAGGCTTCGTGGGTGTTTTAGTCAAGGTAGAACTATCATCCTGGCTACATCAAGATGGTTTTCCTTTATGTCATCTGAGGCACTGCTTTCCTCAGCTTCAGTGGGAGGGAGCGTGGGTATCTATGCAGTTAGGTTCAAATAAGGGCATATCTGAAATTATATCCCCTCCCCTTTTAAAAATTAAAAAAAAAATAATAACCACGAATTAGTCCAGCTGGTGAAAACAAGTTCAAACACAGAGAATGCAGAGGCATGGAATAAGGCACTAGACTGACCTGATGCTATTTGGGATTGGTTTTAAAAAGCTAGACAATTGAAGAGCCAAAATAAATAGGAAGCTGCCTCCATCACCTCCCTCCTCCACCCCCCCTCCAACATCAACTGTTACCAGTGACTCTGCCTTCCATCCAATCTCAGTGCCTGCCATGACCTGAAGGGGGATGGGGAGGGAAAAGAGAATGGAAAGTAGGGGTTGAGAGGGGACCAGTCTCTGTGGGTTTGCCAATGAAACATGAAAACCGAGGCTCCAAACACACTCATCTTCAGAGAAAATGATCCCTCGGGCACTTCTGGCAAGTGTTAAGCTGTTAGCCTTGCATCCTAGCTCAATTCTAAAAATGGATAATTAAATTCTATCTCTCTAATGAAATTCTCCTTGTCGTTTACACTGCAGAGTTTGCTCATGGAGTTATATAGGAGACAGAAGGCTATGGGGTAGTATTCAAGCATACACAGCAGACCAGTCTAACAGAGAGGAAAAGAGGTTGGGTAATTACCTAATATACACAGGTGGGTAGCTAAATGGATAATTTAAAAGTACATTAAGTCAGAACTCAAAAAAAAAAATTCTCACTTCTACAAACAACTGTAGGTTCTCTCCTTTTGCCTTCTGATCAACCCAGATTTCCCTGATAAGTGCCAACTTCCCACTCCAATTAGTGTGTGAACTTGCTGTTAGTTCAAAGATTGAGACCCATTTATTTAAAAGAGAGTAACAGCTCTCAAATTGCTTAGAGATCCTCATCACCAAAGTTACTACTTCATATAAACAGTGAAGCTGGTTTTTATCATTAATAATAACACACATTTACATAGCACTTTAAGGGTTAAAGAGCGCTTTCTTAGTAACCCATTAAGAAGAGTAGCATATTATTATTCCTGTTTTTCAGCAGGGTAGACCAAGAACCAAAGAGGTTAAGTGATTAACACAGGGAGCCCAGGAAGTATTATAGCTGAGACTCAGACTCAAGGCTTTCTTGATTCTAATGTTCTAGTTGCATCAAGCTGCCATTCTAATACAGTGACTATATGGGTTTGTCTCGATAATAAGGGAAACTATCATTAAGCCAGCCCCCCAAAATCCAACAGTGCTACATTTTTTTATTCCCTGATACTCATGAAATTGTGTCAAAAGTTCTGTGAGCTTTTTGAATCACATAAAGATTCTGAGAAGAGGGAAAGGCAAGCTAATGAATCTTCTTCCCTTCTCAGGTGTGAAAAGTTGATGGGGGTGCCCTGGAGAGTACCCTGGTGCCCTGAAATAGCTTATGAACTCTTTCAAAGGTGTTTAGCCTCTAATTTTGGAGTAGTTAAGGCTCAGGTTGTCATTAGCTCAGCTATTTCTTGAAGCACTTTGCTTTCTTTGCTATAGTGGGAATTTGCCATTGGGCCTTCAAGCAAACCCTTTAACCCCATAACAAGGAGTTTGTGAAGAACTTTGGAAAGCAAAAAGCTCTACAAAATGTATATTATTATTACAAATCTCAGAAAGGAGCAAGGGGTAGGTGGGGGAGGAATGAATTAAGGGATGGATCATAATGTTGCAGTGCATGAACTTTTCACACCAGAAGTGGGAAATTCATCAACTTTTTTTTTTCTCTTGGTCTCCCACTTCACTAATTGAGAGCCTTGCCCTTATTTCTGTTTTCTTTTCATTTTTTTTCCTGCTAGGCTCAATTGCCCTTGTCTGTCTTTGAAAAGACTTTTCCCCTCATTCAATTTGCCTCTGGTTCCCAGCACAGTTTCTCAAGTGTTCCTGAGGAGGAAAACTATTCCCCTGGGGACTTTTGCAAATCCAGTATGAAATCAGCTCCCACCCCACCCAGGAATGGAGAATATAACAACTTCTGTTTCCCCATGGGTGCACCAAACAGCCCCCCAGTGGCTTAAAGCTATTATTACAATTTTTCCAAGGATGTCTCAGTCAAGGCCAGAAAGGGTGCCAGTCTCTTACAGGATGACTACCCATGTATTTTACTCTCCCCTGGAAAACATCTTTTAAAAAATTATAGAGGGGCAGCTAGGTGGTACAGTGAATAGAGCACCGGCCCTGGAGTCAAGAGGACTGGAGTTCAAATCCGGCCTCAGACACTTGACAAACTTACTAGCTGTGTAATCTTGGGCAAGTCACTTAACCCCAATTGCCTTGCCTACCCCCCTCCAAAAAACAAAACAAAACAAAACAAAAAAAACAACTATACAATACCAACCATCCCAGGTCAGCAAGAGCAGGAAAGAGTGGGGAGCCTGGAGAAGGCAATATGAGAAGGGGTAAGCCAGCACTTTAGAGGTTTCTGAATTTTGGAGTGTTTGGTCATAGACAGATGAAAGATCTGTAAAGCTGAATGAGACCATCAGTGGTTTTTCTGTCTTTGAGCTCCAGCACAGACTCTCTGGTCTGCCCAAGAACTTTCTTTTTATCAAGGATCACCCTGGAAACCTTAGTGCCTTTGGAATTTGGGGTTAGCCTAGGCCAGGGGAGAATAAGCACCAATATCCTGGCCCCAAAGACACTTAATTCAGTCTACATTTGGCACCAACCCTGAATGACAAATTTACAAAGGGGGTTGGGGGAATCCCACAACCCTAGCACATGAAATATAAGAGGATTCTCTCTCTTAAGTACTTAAAGCCTATTACCAAAATAGGTGTGTAATGTTGCCATTATAAATACCATCCTTAACACCTTTTGATTCTTTTTACTCTGAAGTGTCCGATCTATTATGGAACAAAAAGAGGCCGCCTTTTAAATCTCATTCACTCTGGCTCCTTTAGTGATGGATGTTTTCCCCTCTGAAGCTCAGCCTCACATAAAAGCGTCGCAGTGCATTGCTGTAAATCTGTTTTACATCAGCTTTTATGTGAGCTGGGCCGGGCTGTGGCTCATTACCTCTTTTTTTTTAAACCTAAAAAAAAAAAAAGTAGTCTCCAGCTCACTCAGATGGTTTGGTTTGTAAATAACACAAATTTCACTTCCTTCTTAAAGAAAGCACTTGGGGAAAGAGATTGGAATGCCCAGGGACAGACACTCTTTTCTTGCAGCTTGAGAACTGGCCCAACCTACTTTATGGTTACCTCCCCACCCTGGCTTCAACAAGAATGCGGCACATTTATATAATATGTTTTAAGATTGGTAACGAAGCTCCTTCACCACAATCTAGTAAGGTACATTGTTCCCATTTTGCAGGTGAGGAAATTGGGGCCCATCACAGTTAACTGACTCCCTATAGTTCATAGGAATAGTAAGTGACAAAACTAGAATTTGAACCAAGGTCTTCTGACTCTTATGGGTAGATAGGTGGTACAGTAGATAGAGCACAGGCCTGGGACTCAGGAAGACTCATCTTCATGAGTTCAAATCTGACATCAGACATGTACTAACTGTGTGGTCCTAGGCAAGTCACTTCACTCAGTTTCCTGATCTGTAAAATGAACTGGAGAAGGAAATAGCAAATCACTCCAGTTGCTTTGCCAAGAAAACCTCAAATGGGGTTATAAGGAGTCAAATATAACGGGAAAGGCTTAACAATAACTTCTGAGTCTAAATCTGCTGCTTTTTCCCATTGCATTTGAACTCAGTTCTTCCAGTGCTAAAACTAGTCAGGGTTTTTTTTTTTTTTTTTGCTAAAATGGCCTTCTTCCATGCCCCGTCATATTCCTATATTTTCTTGGAACATAATGACTTTCACCTCCATGGTGACCTGTTCTCTTGGTGGCTTTCATATCAGTGCCTCAGCAGGGCCTAGAGGACAGGGAACACCTCCATTATTGGAGCTGAGGGGAATGAATCACAGGTCTCATTGGGACTCACCGACCATGTATGTAGGTCAACACCTTGTTTCAGAATATTTCAGTTTCAATTCAGAGTTTCCATGGGGAGTTCCCCTACTGAAATAACAACACTGATCTTCACTTAGCCTTACTCTCTCATATGCATTCAAGATATTTGCCTTCAGTTAATAAGCAGCTTAAATTTAATTTAGATTTAGTGAATAATTATGGAGAACCTTCAGAACCTCAGTTTGATTTCCTCTAGCCCTGGGAGTAATGTTGCTCTGGTCATTGCCATTTCTGGGCTCTAGAGCCCAGAAAATAACACAGGACCTTTAGGGGGTTAAGGAGAAAGAAGAGTTGATGAATGGCGAATAGCATTTAACCGACTATTAACAATTCTAACATCTGCTATTAAAAAACCGGTAACAGGGAAGCCCCACAATACCTCTAAATAGCAGAGTGTGACAACACTTGTTTACTAGTTCAACTCCCTTCAACAAACAAAAACCTACTATGGACAAGGCACAAAACATTGTGCTGGGACTAAGGCTACACAGGCAAATACAACACAGTCCTTGCCGTCAAAAAGCTTGCATCCCTTGGGTGGAGGGGAAAAGAAATGTCAGAAGAAAGACAGAGATGAACATAATAGAAAATAAGAAGTGATAATGATGACAAAGGAGAATTCCAGGAAAAGTCTTCTAGGAGAATTAAAGGAGGAAAACAAGCTCTATCAAAATATTCTGGGCAAATCTCTTGGAGCTAGTGACACTGGATCTAAAACTTCAAAGCCTCCTTTTTTTTCCTCTTGCTGTCATTACATCTAGATGCATTATCACCATTTTTATAGCTCTCCATTCTACTGTCTCTTAATTCAATGCATCAAACATTTAGTAAGAACCTACTTTATACCAGACACTATGTTAGGTGCTAGGGATACAAAGATAAAACAAAACAAAAATGTCTCTGCCCTCAGGAAGCTCTCCTTCTACTAAGATGGTTTAACAGTTAAAGATAACCACATCCAACATGATTTGAAGAGGAACAGAGCACAAATGGCTAGGGCAATCAGGAATGACTTTCCACTGAAGGTGGTAGATGAGCTAAACTTTAAAGGAAAGCCAAGGTTCCTAAGAGGCAGAGGTGAGAAGGATGTGTATCTGAGGTATGGGAAATAGACTGTATATGAGCAGAGAAACCAGCTGTGGAATGCTGAGTTCAGGTAAGGAGAAGTAGGCCAGGCTGACTGAAATACAGAGTGGGTGAAAGGAAGTAATGTGTAATAAGTCAGAAAGGCAAGTGTGATGTGCACTGTTAAATGTCTTTAAATGACAAACTAAGGAGTTTGTATTTTATCCTGGAGACAATAGATTGTTAAAGAGCCATCTTGCACAGGGGAATGACCTGTGGTTTTGGAGGATGTTTGACAGCTGTGAAAAGGATGGATTGGAGAAAGGAAAGGTGGGAAGCACAGAGAATGTTAGGAAACTGTGACAATGATCCAACTAAGAAGTGATGAGTCTCTGAACTGTGGTGCAGCCTCTTGAGTGGAAAGAATGGGAGAGACGTGAAAGAAATTGTGGAGGTGGAATCAACAAGATGTGGCCAATGACTAAACAATTGGCAGGGGGCAGGGGTGAGGAAGTGAATTGTAAAACATCAATAAAATGATGTGAACTTGGGTGACTGGAAGGATGCCCTTACCTGAAATAGGGAAATTTGGAGGGTGAGATTTATTGAAGAAGGAATTTCATTATATATTGGGCATGATGAGTTTGAGATGTTAAAGTACAGACATCCAAGTGAAGATGCTAAGCAGGAAGTTTGGCATGGAAACTGATAAGATCACCAAAAAAAGAGGACTTCTGGGTATCCATTTGTATCTCCCCCCACCCCTTACATGCCTTCTTTCTCTTTTCTTCAAGGAGTCATAGACCTAGAGCTGGAAAGGATCTCAGAGCTCATCTAGTCCAACCCCCTCAATTTACTGATGAAGAAACTGAGGCACAGGTTGGCTAACTGACTTGCCCAAAGTCACACAGGTAGTAATGGTTCAAAGTGAGTTTTGGACCCAGGTTTCCTGACTTCAGAGTCAGTGTTCTTCCCCCTCAACTTGTTGCCTGTTCCTTCACTTCCTTACACTCTTCTTCCATTAAAAGCCACACATCCTCCCCCATTCCCTTCTCACACAAATCGGCCAAGAAAAGAATAAGATCCAAGACTAAAGTAAATGGCTTACGGTGATCCATTTAATGGAACTCCTTTGGATTATCACCTGCTATCCCTTTTTCTAACATCTTAACATTCAGCTGTATCCTCTGATAAAGCTGAACATTGTGATACTGTAAATAAAATATACATGCTGGGGCTTAGAAATTGCCTAATATGTATTCCTGTAACATACTCTGTGTTTAAACCATAGCCTTTTAGTATAATTTTACCCTTACATCTTAACATTTTACTGCCTTTTTCTCCTAATAATCAATATTGATTTTTACTGTATCTATTATTATCTTGGCATCAAGATTTATATATATATTTTTGGCTTTACTTTGCATGAGATTGTAGTTTATGGAAAGAGCTCTTATTCTATTGCTTTAGGAAAACCCATGGGATAATTATCTTGCCCCATTGGTAAATCATTCTGCTTATGTTGTATTGAGAAATAATCATTGGCTTGGCCCCCTTCACCAGGTCTGAGTGCCATTATTATTATTATTAATATTATTATTGCTCTTACATTACAGTGGAGTCTTTGCTGGCATCAGAGCTAGCTGTTGGAGACTTTCAGAAGCCTAAAAGCTCAATCGTGGGCCCAGACTCCAAATTCCCCATTCCTCATCTTGGACAATCTGTTTGTCTTTGATTATAGATCCTCAGTGTTTAGCAGTATCCCATTTGTGCAGTCCATATCATACAATTGCCCTGCTGGTGTATGTGTATGCAGGTGTGGATGACCCACATAAGCTCCAAATGAAGTACCAAGGCTGCGGGAGGGGAACACCATACTAAGATCATCTTGTCTGAAGATTATTTGTGCGTTCCCCCAGATAGCAATCAACAAATATTTCTTGAACACCTGCTATTTGCCCAGAACAGTTCTAGCTACCATGGGAGGATGCAAAGCAGGATAAGATGCAGTCTCTACTGTCAAAGAGTGTATAGTATAACTGGGGATACAAAATTAACATACAGGAACAATTAGAGAACAGATTATAGCTAAACTGCCTGGTACTGAATACAAAAGGAATTTGGAAAAGGGAAGGATCAGTGTGTGCCAGAGTAATCTGAATAAATTTTATGGAGGAGATGTTAATTGAACCACCTAGGAGGACTAGATCATGCTGACCCACCAGGCCTATGTATTTAAAAACCTGAGAAGAGAGCAGAACTATGCACCCCTTCCTGCTTTTCCATTCTGTAACCCTCTCTTCATGCCTAGAGCTGGACTACACCTAACCTAACTCTCCCTGGCGGGTGGACGTGGGGTTAGGAATTGCATTTGATTATTGCTATTGTTCAATCATTTCAGTCTTGTCTCACTCTTCATGACCCCTTTTTTGGGGGGGATTTCTTCACAAAAATGCTGGAGTTGTTTGTCATCCCCTTCTCCAGATCCTTTTACAGATAAGGAACAGGTAAACAAGGTTAAGTGACTTGCCAGGGGTCACATAGCTACTAAATGTCTGAAAGGGATTTGAACTCAGGAAGATGAGTCTTCCTGATTCCAAGTCCAGTGCTCTATCCACTGCTCCACCTAGCTGCCCTTTTATTTGATTGGAGGACTGCTTTTTAAGGCTCCAGCTTTCATAGTGGAATTTTAGGCGAGTTAGAGGGATATTTTTGAGTCAGGGAGGGGGATAGTTGATTCCTGACATTCCTAAACTCCTTCAGGTTAGCCTCCACCTACTCCACTATTTTGAAAGACTAGCCCCAATGCATAAATCCTGGTGAATATGCATATCTACCAGACTAATAATAATTCACATTTACATAGTGGATTGCATAGACTGGGGGCTGGTCCAACTCCCTCCATGCATAATAATTCCTCTTACTTATATAGTGCTTTAAAGTTTAGAAATAGCTTTCCACACAGCAATCCTGTGAAGCAGATAACCCAAGTGTTATTATCCCCACTTTATAGACAAGGAAACTAAGGCTATGAAAGGTAAAGATGACTTCCCTAAGTCACAGGGCTAATAAATGGCAGAACTGAAATTTTGAACCAGGTCTTCATAGATGGAGGGACTTCAGAGGCCATCTAATCTGACCTCTTTTGTTTTATAGATGATACTAGTTGACATTTATTTAGGCAGCTAGGTGGGACAGTGGATAGAGCCCTAGGCCTGGAGTCAGGAAGATTCCTCTTTCTGGGTTCAAATCCAGCCTCAAACACTTACTAGCTGTTTGTCCTTGGGCAGGTTACTTAACTGTTTGCCTCAGTTTCCTTATGTGTAAAATGAGCTAGAGAAGGAAATGGCAAACCGCTCCAAGTATCTTTGCCAAGAGAACCCCAAATCGGGCCACAAAGAGTTGGACACAACTGAAACAACTGATCTAGTGCCTTAACTCATTTGATCTTCACAATAATGCTATGAAATAAGTGCTCTTATTGCCCCCATTTCGCAGATGAGGAAATTGAGGCAAACAGACAAACTGATACCTGGGAAAGACTTTAGCTTAGAAAGGCCAGGGTCTCCCATGGCATCCTGGACCACTGCCCATCATCCTGACCTAAGTCTTGACACTGGACCCTTAGTGACTAAAGGAAAGAGTGAGGCTGGTGACTTTGTACAGCCCTGCCTCACTTAAATCTAATTTACATGCAAGTCAAGACATCACCGTCCTGATGTCATTGGTCCTTTTCTAGAAGGAAGGATGAACAATAACAACAACAATCTATATTCTCAGCACTTAGGACAGGGACTGGCACATATTAACTGCTTAATAAATGTCTCTCTCTCCCTTCCCCCTCCTTTCTCTCTCTTTGTCTCTCTTTTTCTCTCTCCCTCCCTTCCTCTACCCCCTTCCCCCCACACATACACAGGTGAAAGAATAATCAAAGAAATGTCTGACTGGAGAAAAAATGGATGAGAGAAAGATAAATAGCTTTTATTCACTATTTGTATCCAAATATGAAAAGGACACAAGGAACAGAAGACACCCAGTATTTTGAACAGGACCCCTATGGAGAGCTTATTGAAGGATATGGATGAAAGTTGTGTCGGATAGGGAGGCCTGGATGGGCTGTGATCTGCATCATTAGAGGGAATATTCACATTGGAGAGATTACAAATCCTTTGGAGTATTGGAGTGTGGTAGATAGGAATACCCCAATTATGAGAAGCATCCAAAAATGAAAGGAGGTCCCTGGATAGATAGTGAGCTTCTGGTCACACAAATCTTTAAGGAGAGCCTGCATAACTGTTTTCTGACATGTCATAGAGAGAATTCATGATTTAGGAAGGAGTTAGACTGTATGAGTCTGAGATCTCTTCTATTTCTGAGGTTCTATGGGAAGAACAATGCCATGTGGTATTAATATAAACTTATAAAACTAATTTCCTTTTTGTGCTTATAAACTAGCCCTTAAGACAGTTAGAAAAATGGAGTTGAAAAAATTCTTTGAGCAATATCAGCACTGTTGGAACAAGTGTATGGTCTCCCAGGATGACCACTTTGAAGAATTCGACTTTCACCTGTTATATGTTATGAGATGCTTATTATTGGGACCTTTCTATCTGACTTGCAGCTGTAACCTCTAAGTGTATTTCCTCTGAAATGTAAGCTCCTTAGGAGAAAGAACTTTCTTACTTTGTTATGTGTATTTCCAGTGCTTAGAACAGGGCTTTGCACATATTTAATAAATGATTTTTATTCATTCATTATCATTATTATTATTATGCTATTATATATTATATCATTTTAGTATATTATTATATATTATGTTACAATATTATAATATTAAACCTCTGTAGCATTTTGCAATAAAATATCACTTTTGCTTTCATGATCTTGTTTGTATTTAACAACTGTGTGGTGGTGGATGTAACTGTTTAATCTTATTGAAGCTATAATTAGGAAGTTTTGCACCAAGGGTAAGTACCACAGACTGTGAAATGAGTAGCACGAAGGTCACCTTCACTTGCTGCTGGGGTCAAGACACCACCCTGTCATGAAAAGACAAAGATACAGGACACAATAATCAGAGGGAAGAGTAAAAGAGAGAGGAGTTCAAAGAGCAGATGTAATCTTAGTGTGCACATCTATCTCCTCTGAGCAGCCTGGCTAAGGGAAAAAGATTCATAACCTTGGGCTGAAAGAGATCTTCATAATCATTGGCTAAGAAAAAAAAAATGTTTGAGCAACGTATAATCCACTCCTTTAGGGGAAAGGCTGACTAACCATAGCAATACCCGATGAATAGGTGAATCTGAAGATAGTCCCTTATCTAAAGACTATAGCTGAGGCACAGTGGGAAGAAAAAAATACTGATGGAAAAAAACTATAGCCCTCTTCTGCAAGACTTACCAAGTTACAATATCCCTAGTATTTTCTAGATAGATCAGCAGGTGGTGCTCAAGAAAACTAGAGTTTGAGATCAGTCACATTGAAATTAGTGCACCTGGAGTTCACCCGGGAGAAATGGGGAGGGATGTCCAGTAGGGACAAGACTCAACAGGGGACAGTTTTATGACATCATCAGAAAAAGGCTAAGCAACTTACTAGCTGTGTGACCTTGGGCAAGTCACTTAGACCCAATTGCCCTGCCTTCCTCCCTCCAAAAAGCAAAAATTAAAATTAAAAGAATAATCATCAGTTTTGTTGTATCATTTGGCTCTTTGCCAAGTTTATGACCCTGGGAAAGTCATTGAATCTCTGTCTTCTGTTTCTTCACCTGTAAAATTTGTATAATAATAGCCCCTGTCTCCCATGGTTGTTGTGGGGATTAAATGAAATATTATTTGTAAAATGCTTAGCGCAGTGCCTGGTACACATTAAGCAATTGTTAAAAGCACTTTCCTTTCCCCCTTTGCCAAGTGTATGCCCTGGCCATGCATGTGTTCCCTGAATATGTGTCCCTCAATATAGTTGCCCTGACCACATGTTCCCCAATATGTTCACACCTGATGTATAATCTCTATGCATCTTTACTCTTCTCCCTGAGGGTATGTGAATCATTAGGAGAGTGAGCTTTAAATTTATAGAGTCCATGTTCCATTGTTATTTTTATTTCTATGTTATTTCATTAAATCAATTTTATTTGAACTGTGTGTCCTATGGCTAACTAATAAAATTAAACATATCAGTAGGGGCTCATAAGCTGTGGTTTGGAAAAGTCTGACTCCCAAAATACCCAGAACCTGGACTAGCTTTATACGATTCCACACTACAGAGAAAGCCCCCTGTGCTGCAGTTAAATCATCACTCACATTTTGAAAGGTAACCTCAAAGTCAAGATGACCTGGTTCAAGTCCCACCCCTGGAGCATACTGACCTTGTGAGTCTTGGTAAGTCACTTCACCTTTCAGTCCCTTGGAAATTCTCTTAGCCTCTAATTTGCAGAGAAAATGCTGACCTGCTTTGGCAGAGGGAGTCTTCTCATCAGCAGCTCCCAATGTCAATGAAATCATAGGTCCAGCCCCTCTCCCTATCTTATGACTTTACAAATACATGCATTTTTGTACCCCAGTCCTCCAGCTCAGCCCCAAATGCATCTAAAACCTTGACTACTGGTCTATACACATGCAGACACATTTTCACATTGAGAAAAAGAGGAAGAGACCCCAGCTCTATTACACAGATATCTCCTCCTTGAACTTCTAGAGAGAGCTAGCAAATCCAATATCCAGCTGGGGATCACGGCATTTCCCACAAGCCCCCCTGATTTGCCATTTTTGTCTGGTAATACCCCTCGAGGTTGTATTTATATAGTGCTCAAAGGTTTGAGAAGCAACTCACAAATATGAGTTCATTGGATCTTCACAACAACATTATGAGGTAGATGCTATTATTATCCTTGTTTTACAGATAAGGAAACTGAGGTTGAAAATGTGGAGGGATTTTCCTAGTAAGTATCTGAGACAGGATATGAACTCAGGTCTTCCTGAAACAAAGTCCAACACTTTATCTACCATACATTATAGTTGCTCTATGGGGGAATAAAATAAATGAGACTACAATTAGATATCATTCATCTGAGGGGCTCAATCAGTCAATCAACCCACCAATGAGTATCTTTTAGATGCCAACCATATGGCAGGCATTATATCATATGCTGGGAATAGAAAGGCAAACATGAAAGACCTCTGGTCTTTGAGGAACTTACAATCTGCAAAGGGGAGGAAAATATATTAATATGTGTACATATATAGGTATATATGAAAGAAACAAGATAATTTGGAGGAGGGGGCAAGACATAGGCACCTGAGGTGAGGGAGGAGGAATTGGGAAAGGTTTCATGTAGATCTCCCTTCCTATCTACCATGTGGACCAAATTTACCACTGTAAAGTTTGTGGTGGGAAGTTCCAGGGTAGCTATCATAGCTCATGGGCACCTTGCTCTGGCTGACCTGTGGTGAGATGGAGCATCTGACCCTGACACTCAATTAGCAGAGCAGACGATGTATAACGTATGCTTGACATTGATATGATTTAACGTTAATAACTGGTTTTCAAATATTTATTACGATGGCTGTTTTAATAAATATTTCATGAACATTATTTAAAAAAACCTCTGTTGCCAGCTTCACTGCCTTAATTTGCCTTAATGAGGATAAAAAAAAAATCAGTGATAAATGGCTTTCTTGCGAATGTACAGGGGGTGAGAAGGGCTTGTATAGGGCATCTGTCATCTGGGGCTGTGATCTCAGTGAAGGATGGGCAGGGAGTATGAAAACAGCCTAAAAAAGAGAAACAGACAGCTGTTCTCCATCCCCAGAGGGGACAAACCAAGAGGAAATCAAGCTTAAATTGTCAAAAGATTTATTTAGGAAGAGTCATACGGAAGAATATGAGGCCCTTGGACAGCTGGCCGAGAAGTTGTGGAATTTCCTCCGGAGGTCTTGAAACAGAGTGATGATACTCATCTCCCAGAAGAAATGGTTTGCCTATAGCCCTGCTTAGGCAGAAAGTAGCTTTTCCTGGGTGTCCAGCCTTGGGTATTTATGATGCACAAAAACACAGAAGCTCTGATTAAAGGAGCCTTGGATCAGGAGTAGGAGGGTCTGGATACAAATCCTGCCTCTTACATTTAATATTTGAGTGACCTTCAGAAAGTTATAACTTCTTTGGAGCACAGATTTCCATCTATAAAATAGGGAGTGGGACTACACTAGAAGGCCTCTGAGTTCCCTTCTGGATATGATACTGTGAACTCTTGAAGTATATAGAGAGTGAACATTAAGTTCATTATTGAATTGCTATATGTCGTTGAATAGTTGATTTCATCTATTGGGCCACTCATAGAGTTCACATAGAAACCTACCATGTACAGAGAATCACGCTTCTCAATGCCTCTATATCCATGTGGGATGACAAGGGTAACACTTTGATTCAGTTTACTTATATGTATATAATATTCCCAATTTCAGAGAGGGATTAAGAAGGTCTCTAAAAAATGTAAGTTGATCTCATTCATGAGTTTCTCATCCCTGGACACTTAGAACCAGAGGCTAGATGACCTTTTGTTAGGAATAGTTCAGAGGGGATTTCAGTATTAGATAGCAAGTTGGATGAAATGTTTCTTAAGCCTCTTCCTACTCTGAGATGCTCTAATGAACTCCCCACACCAGGTAGGCCATGTGTTTAAGTGGAAGGTCAGATCGTGGCCCAGGGCATTCCCAGATCCTTGCTCCTGCTAGGTCAGAGTCTTTGTTCCAGGGCCTTTCCCAGTTTCCAACGCTTTGTACTAGGACCTTCTCCAGAACTGCAGAGGCCATTATCAATCAACCTTGCCCCCTCCAAACTTCTTCAGTCTTGCACAACCACCTCCTATCTCCTGCCTGTACTCCTCAGGGCCATAACTTCTGCCTTAAGTAAGGTAGGCTTCCTGGAGCTTTACAAGAAACATCACCAGCTGTTATGAGGTTGGAATTTAGGGAGTACCTTAAATAGCCCAGTTATGTGTATCCCTAAACAAACCTCACTCCAGCTACTAATACTCTGCCTGGATTCATAATTCAGAAGTGAACATATTCCCACCTCCTTATGTTGAGGTTTAGGGTTTAGGGGTGCTCTAGACCCCATAATACCAAAATGCTGGGTCCTGCCTAATGAATTCGACTCAAGCCTTCTCTCAGCCAAAGTAAAACAAAGTTTATTAAAGACTTACCATAATGGGTAAATTCTTAAGAAACCTAAATATTTGTGACACTTGTATTGATAAGCAGGCCAGAACAATCTGATACAGACTGAGTCTGAGCTAGATTGAATCTCAGCCTCTTCAAGGAGGCAAGAGGGATCTTTTATACAGAAAGACTGTGGAGGGATCTAGGTGTGGTCTAGAGGAGGGGTTTAGGGAGGGTCTTGAGGAGGAGTCTAAGAAGGATTTTGATGGGACCAAGGTCAGACTCAAAGAACCCAGAGAATGAGATTTTGATGGGATCAAAGGTGGGAAGTAGCTGAAGGCTACCTGGAGATAACAGACAATGGAGGGCTAGGCTAGGTTAAGGGTAATAGAGATTCAATCATAGTGATAATGGAAGATTTATGGCCTCAAGCAAATGCCAAATCCAGTGGGAAGATTCAAAAAGAGTTCTGTACCCCATCACTTACACTTTCCCCATCCCTGTGATGCTGAACTCCAGCTGCTATTATACAAACTTCATTCCCCACCTTTGGCTGCCTACTCCCTTATTGACATCTTCTTCAACCTTCCACCTCACCCCTAGAAGGTCCCACACTAGATATAACCAACCCTTCCACTGTGCTTTCTGGAATACCTGCTCCATAATTACCAAATTTGTTTTCATCTTAAACTTTTTTTCATTCCCCCCACCTTCTGGCTCCCATTGAGACCTGGTTCCTTCCTGATGACATGACATCCCTGGCCACCCTTACCTGTATTGTCACTCATATCCTCTCACACATTGCTCAGGGTGGGGGAGTTGGAATTCTCTTTGCTCACTCAAGAATCTTTTCCCACAACCACTCAGCAATCTCACCTCCTTTGAAAGTCATGCTATCCAAAATTTTCACCCAATCCAGATCTTGGTGGTCACTATTTAACATCCCCCAGGACCTTTTCCTTCCTTCTTCAGCAACTTCACCACCTGCCTCACAGTCTTTCTACTTCAACTCTTACTCTCTTAATCCATCACAGGGTTATTATGAGGGCCAAATGAGATATTTATAAAGTACTTAACATAGTAGACACTTAGAGCACATACTAGGTACTTAATAAATGCTTGTTCTTTTCTTCCTTACCCCCCCACTCCAATATAGATCTTGATCCTCTGTAGGGTAGGATTCACCCCTACCCTAACTTCTTAATAATTCAATCTACTCAGTTCCCATTACCTCATCCTCTATTCTACTTCATATACTGAAATAATAATTTCTCTCTCATATTAATAACCAATTATTAAAATTGGGGAGAACCAAGCTTTTTTCCCATTGCCCTACTTCTTTTTTCCAATCTCTCAAGGATTGATCTGGGAAGATAGGATGAACATTCTCCTCATTCTAGGTATTGCCACTCCACACACCTAGATCAGATTTTTAATCTAATCCCTGCTCATTGTCTTCTGCCCAAACTTGGGTGGGAGAGATAGATTCTTTGTTTATATTGCCCAAGGCTGGGGGTAACTTAGAAGTAAGTGACATAATCAAAGTTCATCTCCTCCTCATTGTTCATTCCCTCCTTTCTCATCAACTAATCAGAGTTGATTGCCACACTCTGGAACATCTACTTTTCCAAGGCCAGATAAGTCTTGGGCCAGCTGCCCAAAAGGGTCTTTATCATGTGAGAGCGACACTGACCTCTTTTATTAAAATGACTAACATAACTAATTAGCAAGAAATTATGTCTCTCAAACTTTTTTTTTTTTAAAGCAATTGGGGTTAAGTAACTTGCTCAAGGTTACACGGCTAGTCATTATTTATGCGTGGGTGCTCATTTTCTGAGGCCGGATCTGATCTCGAGTCATCCAAACTCCGAGGCCGGCGCTCTTACTCACTGCGCCACCTACCCGCCCCTTTAGGGCAATTGGGGTTAAGTAACTTGCCCAAGGTTACACGGCTAGGTTTTTGTTTGTGTGGATTAAGTGTCAGAGGCCGGCTCTGAACTCAGGTCCTTCTGATTCCAGGGCCGGCGCTCTATTCACTGCGCCACCTAGCTGCCCCTCTCAAACTTTTTTTTTTTTTGGCTTTTTTTTTTTTTTGGAGGGCAGTTGGGGTTAAGTAACTTGCCCAAGGTCACACGGCTAGATTTTTGTATGTGTGTTAAGTGTCTGAGGCCAGATCTGAACTCAGGTCCTTCTGACTCCAGGGCTAGCACTCTACTCATTGCGCCACCTAGCCGCCCCTCTCAAACTTTTTAAACATCACAATACACATAGAAATTACTATATAATCTTGCTATGACCCACAAATTCTATTTCATTGTTAATGAACTATAAAATTCCTTTATTTGCTCATGATATTTTATTATTTCATCCATCCCTGTGCCTTTTGGTCTCTAATTCTGTTTTTCATCATGACCTCCAATCCCTCTACTCTTTACTTCATCCTATCACCTCTTCATTAGGTACACTATCCTCACTTGTGTATCTCAATACCTAGGTGAACCAATTCAACTCTACACTATCTTCTAGAGTGAGATTCTTTCCTCTTTAGTGATCATGTCTTCTCAGTTCTTGGCCTTATATTGTCTTCTTCATGCCTATTCACATGCCACTGAACAGAGACAGAGTAAATCACCAAACTCTGCTGACTGGGTCTATCACAAATTTATGCTACATAATTTAAACTGGGTCCTCCCTATAGCAAGGCAATCATTTTATAACTTCTTAATCAACTCACTTCTCATTCTCCTTGACCTGTCTACACCCTCCACTCTATAGATTACCATCTTCTCCTGTCTATGTATGCACATAGCTATTTACATGTTATCTCTTCCATTAGGATATGACCTCCCTTAGATCAGGGACTATGCTGTTTACTTTCTTTGCATCTCTAGTGCTTAGGATAGTGCTTGGTACATGATAAACATTTTATGATGGTTTATTGGTAGACTGACTAAATAGTGTGATTTGAGGTGTTCAGCTATCCCAATTTTTCTGCCCAAATCCATCCCACAATGTTCAATGATGCCATTTTCCCCTCATATTGGGCATTAAATTTGTTCCAATTGGATATAATAAATGGGAGTATTGTCTTTGGGAGGTCACACAGAAATAAAAAAACAAAAGAAGAAGGCTATAGAGAAAGGCCTATTGGAGTGAGGGTCAGCAACCCTTTCGTCTTTATGAACTAGGAAGTCAAGGGGAATTCTGAAACTGAAAGGTCTGTTGCATCAATATTCTAGACTTAAAGTTCCTCTGCCTCCCATACCCCCACCTCTGGCTTCTTGGTGGGACAATGGCTAATACAACATTCCCCTACCACCCCCCACCCAGCTCACCAAACCTCTTATTCCCCTAATGACTATCATATGGAACAGAAGCTATCAAAGTGTGGTTCAAAGACCTCGGGACTCTCCAAGACCCTATCATGAGATCTTCAATGTCAAAACCTTTCTTTCTTTCTTTCTTTCTTTCTTTCTTTCTTTCTTTCTTTCTTTCTTTCTTTCTTTCTTTCTTTCTCTTCTTCTTCTTCTTCCTCTTCTTCTTCCTCTTCTTCTTCTTCTTCTTCTTCTTCTTCTTCTTCTTCTTCTTCTTCTTCTTCTTCTTCTTCTTCTTCTTCTTCTTCTTCTTCTTCTTCTTCTTCTTCTTCTTCTTCTCCATCAGTTATTTGCCTATTACCGCTTTCCAGCTACAGATTTGTATGTGGCCAGATTTTCTTCATATACTTCAACCAAAACAACATATTGCAACAGATTGAATACAGAAGCAGGTATGAGAATCCAGTTGTCTTCTATTAAGTCATATATTAAAGAGATTTTTAAAAAATGTAAAAGAATTCAACTTTTCACACTAAGGTCTTTTTTTCTTTTGAAACATAAAGTTATTATTCATTAAAAATATGTTATGTGTCAACATATAATTATTTTAAAATGAATTTTAAAATAAACATTTTAAAATGTATACATTTTAATTTTCATTACAGTAAATATCAATAGATATAACCTACATAAACAACAGCTTTCTTAGGTCTTCAATAACTTAAGAGTGTAAAAGAGTCTAGAGACCAAAAAGTTTGAGAACTAATGTTCTAAATTTACTGCTCAGTCTTCTTGTCATCTTCTCTCTATCATACTATTATCCCTATTGATTTCAGCACTACCAATCCACATACCCAACTTCCCTGACCATCTTTTCCACCGTGCTCTCTAGAAACCCTGTCCAAAACCATCCTTTCCACTGCGCTCTCTAGAAATGCCATTCTGGACTAGCTTGCTTGCTGCTCCCTCTACACAACTTTTTCTTCACCATTTTTGTGACTGTACAGGCTGTCCCCTAGGCCTGGAGTACCTCTCTCCCCAAATGCCTAACTGTCTTAAAGACAAGTCAAGATGGGCAGTGAGGTGGCACAATGAATAGAGAACTGGCCCTGTAGTCAGGAAGACCTGAGTTTAAATCTGGCCTCAGACACTTGACATACATACTAGCTATATGACCTTGGCAAGTCACTTAATCCCAATTGCCTTTCCTTCCCAGATCCAAAAAAAAAAAAAAAAAAGACAAGTCAATAATCACTTACTTTAATAACCAGATGCTCCTAGTTATTAGTGTTTTCCTCTAACCTCTGCCAAAATTACTTTGTATTCACTTGGTATATATTACATAATTACTTTCCTCATACATGTATACAAAGATGCCATGAACTTCAGAGGGGAAAAGGCTATCTAACAAATTTGGCAAAGCTAGGATCCAATCATGGGAAGTAATCTGTAAAATGGAACCTACCTCACAAGGTTGTTCTGAATATCAAATGAGATAATAGATATCTAGTGTATTACAAACCTTAAAACACTATAGAAATGCTAGTTATTATTATCATTATTTTTCTTACATGTTATTTCCTACAAGGCTTTTTTCATTTTTTGCTTTTGGTTTTGGATGTTTTGGGGGTTTTTGCCCTTGTACCTAACAGTACCTGGCATATAAGAAGTGTGCCACATAACGTGTTCCACATTAAGATGCTTAAAAAATTGAATAAAATTGAAATTTATGCTCAATATTTTTCTTTTGTATTATTTGTATTAATTGAAATCTAGCTTTCCTTTAGAACTCTATATTCCTAGCTGTCTAATTCTATTTTCCAATTTCTCTAGTTTCATATGGCCTGGAAGAGCAGTCAGTATGTACCTTGCTTTACACTGTCCCTTCTGAATCCTTGCTTTGCTATGACCATACAACAAGCAATTCTCCTTTGGAGTCCATGAAATCTGAACATATTTCATTTCAGCTCCTGTCACTATCATCTACCAATCTCTTGGTTAATCTTGAGCCTCTCCCCATTATTCTGGGATGTAGTCCACATTATTCTTCATTCTTCCCTCTGCAATCATCCCAAAAGACTTCCAATATCTGTGTCAGTAACCATTCTAACCACCTGCACTGACACTTCCTTGAACTATTCAATTCCTATGATCTCTAGCTATACTCTAAGTTATTTACCAGAGTGAACATGAAATGAGATTTAGAATCAGAAGGGACCTTAAGGTAGAAAGAGAACTGTCCCTTTGAGTCAAGGGAGTCCTGGGGTCAGAACCAAACTCTGACATTTACTACTTACATGATTACAGACAAATCACTTAATCTTTCCAACCCTCAGTTTCTTCATTGGAAAAAATATGGATAATAATAAAAACAATAATAATATATCCACTATGTCACAGAGCTATTGTCAGGAAAGTACCTTGTAAACATTAACATGATATAGAAGTGTGTTATTATTATTAATTAGTTGAAACCACTCATTATATAGAGAAGTCTGAGATTCAGAGAGGTTAAATGTTCAAATTTATGGCTTATGGCTAATTAGTTTTAGAGTCAGTATTTGAACCCAAGTTTCCTGATTTTTAAGTCTAAAATTCTTTCCACTATTTAGTCGTATCATAGACAACCCCTCAATCAAAACTAAAATCTGAAATTTGCTCATTCTGACAGGAGTCTCCTTCCTTTCCATTGATTCCATTTCTTTACTACTGTGAACCCAGTTAAGGGTCCTTATCCTGACCTTCCATCATTCAACTCTTCAACGTTCTTCTAATATATCACATTTATTCTGACCTCACTTTCTTCCTTTTCCAATTTGACAACTATGGTCAGTCATTTCCATAATGACAACTTTTTTTTTTTATTATTGAATTTCTTGGGCCAATGATTTTGCAACATCCCTACCCTCAAATATGGATAATTCTGCCAAACTCCATTCTCACTCCTACCAATTTCCATCCCTAAACCCAACTATTCAGTTGGTACTGGAGGAAATCACAAAATTGTTCTGCTTTGGTTCGCTAGAAATTTACGCTAGTTGACTACAAATGGACCCTCACTGCTAAATGCAATCTGTTTATTCATTTCCTATTGACTTTCCATCATATTTTCTACAAAAGCTCTTTGAAATAGTAACTGACATATACACAGCACTTTAAAGCCTGCACATTTTTTCATATATATTATCTCATTCAATCATTACAACCCTCCAGTAAAGTATCTACCATGAGTGTCACTATCCCCATTTAACAAATGGAAAAACTGAGGTTCAAAGAGTGTGATTTGTTCACAATAAGACAATTAATATGTGTGAATACAATTCAGAAGGAATTTATTAAGTCTTTATGGTATGTGATGCATTAAGAAAACAAAGATAAAGATAAAACATACCCTAATATTAAGGAACTAACATTCTATTGGAAATTTTATCTTGAATTTGATTCTCAGTAACAGTATTTAACTAGTTTCAGAGATAGAAATGGTATACATATTGAGGAGAATTGATCGCCCCATCCTAGAGTTTGAGATTAAAGGAATCTGGGCATGGTCTGACATGAACACTGGATTTTAGGAAGGCTTATTTCAAAGGGTTCAGAGGAAAGACAGGTAGAGTCCAATGAGTAAAATGCTTCAGGGGCAGTCAGCACAGGAGAGATGAGAGAATTTCAGGAAGGGAGTCTGACAACACACAAGCAAATAATCCCAGTAAGGAGGAAAAATGAGGAATGGAAGCATGAAGAACTCACCAACCAACTTGGATATTTTTTAGAAACACTCAGAAGATGAAAGCAAGGTCAGATAACAGAGGATCAATATGAGTATGGTATGGTTTTGTATAACTAGTAGCAAATTAAGTTGTCTTTATTAAATGCTTACTATGTCAGGCATTGTGCTAGGAACTGGGGATACAAAGAAAAATTTTTAGAAAGGCCCTTGCCTTCAAGGAGACCACAGGCTAATAAAGAAGAGAACATGGAAACAACCATATAAAAACAAGCTATATAAAAGATAGGCCGAGGCGGCTAGGTGGCGCAGTGAGTAGAGCGTCGGCCCTGGAGTCAGAAGGACCTGAGTTCGGATCCGGCCTCAGACACTTAAGGCACACAAACAAAAACCTAGCCATGTGACCTTGGGCAAGTTACTTAACCCCAATTGCCCTCCAAAAAACAAAAAACAAAAAAAGATAGGCATCAGGAATGTTAATGCTCAGAATAAACTGAGGCTAGTAAGGGAAACTAAGGACAACAACAACAAAAAATAGTCTTCATCTTTGGTTTGGTTTGGTTTGGTGTTGAACTATATTGGAAAGAAAATAATACCAATGAAAGAATAGGATATTTGCTTGGGGTGGGTGGAATGATGGCAACTGATGACAAAGGGAAAGCAGAGTTGCTCAATTACTATTTTGTTTGTTTTCTCTGTGATGGTAAATGACCTTTATCCTGGAAATAACAGAACCAAAATGACTCTCAGAAAGTTGATAATCAAGATAAGTAAGGGGATAGTAAGAAAATACTTAACTGCTCTTTATGTATTCAAGTCACTTGGCCCAGATGAAATTGTATTCCTTGGATCCTTGGATCCTGGAGGGAAATAGTAGATGAGATTTCTGAATTATTGTCAGTTATGTTTTTGAAAGATCATGAAAAACAGGAGAGGAACCACAAGAATGAAGAAAGGTAACTATTGTCCTAATTTTTTAAAATGGGATGAGAACAGTCTGTAAAGAAGAGGCTAATGCACTGAACTTAAATTCCTGGGAAAATTCTAGACGGGATAATTGAAGAGACAGTAGGCAAACATCTAGAAAGAGAAAGAATAAATACAAGAAGCATCGTTTCATTGAGAACAGGTAACATCAGACCAACTTCACTTCCTTTTCTGACAGGATTATTCAAATAGTAAATGAATGGAATTCCATGGATAGAGTTTCTCTATGTCTGAGCAAAGTTTTTAATAAAAATATCTTCATTATTCTATTAGGACAGAAGATGAAGAGAAGTAAATTAGAGTCTAATCCCCATGACATAATACAATCGGATGATTTCTTAAAGTGTTTAGATGTCCTGACTCAAAGAGTAGTAATTAATGGTCTAATTCCAACATGACAGGAGGTCTTTGATGGAATAATCCAGGGATCTGTGCTTGGCCTTTTACTGTTTCCAAATTTTATTAGTGACTTGGACAAAGGCATAGGTAGTACACTCTTCAAATTTGAAAATAAAACAAAGATAGGAGAATAGCTTACACACTACCACATGAGAGTTGGGGGCCCAAAAGAATCTTAGCAGGCTGGAATATTGAGTTGAATGTAATAATAAAAATTCAGTAAAGATAAATGTAAAGTTTTCCACTTGGGTACAAAAAATGAACTTTACAATATAAGATTGGGGCAATATGGATAGAGAATAATTGTTCTGATAAAATATCTGAGTGTTTTAGTGGAAAACAAGCTCATCATCAGTCAATCAATAAACATTTATTAAGTGCTTACCTTGTGCCAGGCACTATACAAAGGACAAAAGACAGTTCCTGTCCTCAAAGAACTCACAATCAATTCAGTAGTGTGTTATGGCAGCCAGTCAAATACATTGATTTTATCCTGGACTGCATTGAGGAACATAGTTTCCAGGAATATGGAAATGATAGTCTTACTCTAATATATCTTGGTCAGGCTTCATCTAAAGCATTGTTTTCAGTTCTGGACACTATAATTTAAGGAGGATATTGACAAACTGGAGAATATCTAGAAGGGAGCAACCAGGATGGTGAAGGACATTGAGTCTATTATAAGAAGACTGGTAGAAGGAAATGGACATTTTTAACTTGGAGAAAAGAGTTGGGGAAGATAGAAATGATGACTTCAAGTATCCGAAGAGTTGTCATTTGGAAGGGATTACATTTGTTCTTTTTGCCTCCAAAGAACAGAATCAGATACAGTAAATGGAAGTTGCAAAAAGGAAAATTTAGGCTTGATATCAGAGAAAAATTCTCCTGTGATGGGTGCTTCAAGAGGCTGTGAGCTCCCCCTCCTTGAAGTTTCTCAAGCAGAGACTGCATGATCACTTTTCATTTACATTCTTTTCAGGTGAATTATAGTGAGATTTCCTCTTCTGCATGAGTTGGACTATAGGGTTTCTGAGTTCCCTTATACCTCTTAGAAATTCTCTGATACTATGGTGGTGGTGAACTGGTGGAAGATACATATATAGGAAACTGAATACAACAATTAAGTAATTAGAATGGGGGAGACACTAACAACTAGTGGCATCAAGAAAGTTTTCATTTAGAAGGTTGAACTCAAATTGAGCCTTAATGGAATCTAGTGGTTTTAGGAGATGAAAGAGCATTCCAGGCATTTCAGGTATGGAGGACAGTCTGTGTACATGCAAAAAAATAGGAGATAGAATACCACTATGGAAGAACAAAAAGGGCAGTTTCACTGGAATACAGAATTTTGCTGCCGATATTTTGTAGATTAGTCATGTTTGACTCTTTGTGACCCCATTTGGCATTTTTTTTTTGGCAAAGATACTAAAGTGGTTTGCCAATTCCTCCTCCAACTGACTTTATAGATGTGGAAACTGAAGCAAACAGGGTTAATTTACTTGCTCAGGGTCACATAGTTAGTAAGTATCTGAGGCCAGATTTGAATTCTGGAAGATGAGGCTTCCTGACTCCAGACCTGGCACCCTAGCCACTGCACCATCTACCTGCCCCAGGAATACAGAATGCACAGGGTAAATATTGTGAAATATGCATGGAAAAGTAGAGTGGAATCAGATTGAGGAGGGATTTAAATGTCTAAGAAAGGCTCAAAGCCTAGATAGGTAGCTTGGGGAAATTATCTGTGAAAACTGTTTTAAACCTTGGGAAGATCACTTCCAAGTAAGATCAGTGAGAGGAAATAAAGAGAAGGATGAAAAGAGAACTCATGACAGAGTCCTAGGATTTTCCACACAAGTGGAGACCATGAGTACACATGGTATTTTTCTAGGAGTCTGGTTATGAAAAAGTAGTAAATATAAGGCAATAACTGGAGAAGATAGTATGGTAAGTTGTTTTATTTTTATTGTTGTTCGTTTTTTTTTTGTTTGTTTTGTTTTGTTTTGCTTTTAATATAAGGGGCATCACAGTAGGTTGGTAGGTAGCAGGAAAGGAGCCTATATATTGACAAACTGAAAGTCAGAGAACATAAGATGACCAATGAATAGAGTAAGCTCCTTTTTCAGACCAGAAGAGATGGGATCAAGCACAAAATTAGAGGGTCTGGACCCCACAAGGAGAATTTCACCAAAAAAAATTAATCAAAGTTAGAGAGAAGGAAAAAAGACGTGGGACATTTTGAGGTATAGAATTAGGTCCTAAATCAGATCGTGTCCTGTCTCTTCAAAAACTCTGTTTACCAGCCTTTCCTTCTCCTTAACTTTAAAATCTCCATCTAAATAGGTTCTTTCTTTTTAGCCTACAAAACCATTAAGGTCTCTCATATCCTAAAAGAATAAAAACAGAAAAAAAATTCTCTTCATGCTGAAATTTCAAGGAGAAGGATATAATCAGTTACCACTTCTTCAACATCCAATCATAACTTAACCACTTGAAGAAATGTAACTAGGGTGGGTTTTGATTCAGAATGACAAATTCTTGAGAGTATTGGCAGCACTTGCAACAATTTAGCAATGTAGAAAAGTAGGATTTAATTAATTAATCTAGCTAAATGTTAAAATAGCAAGACATCACCAAACAGTAGAGGTTGGGGTGAGCTACTTATCCCAGCTCAAAACTGAGAATACAGGCTTTACCCAATTTGATGTGTAGTTTGTTAACTCACTCTAGGTAAAAAAAAAAAAAAAGTTATAACTGTCACAGCCTGTGATGTAACTTTTATTTTAACCATTATTCTGAAATGCTCTCTCCAAAGTACTTAATGCCATCACTATCTCTAAATCCAATGCCGTTTCTCTGTCATCATCCATGCTGACCTCTGCTGTATCTGACACCATGGACAACCCTCTTTGATTCCTTTTCCTCAGTTGCCTTCCATAACAATACATAGTTTTCCTTTGGTTTCTCTGATTGCACCTCCCTGGTCTCCTTTACTGTCTCCACATTCTCCTCCCATCACTTAAACACACGTTTCCTGCAACTTCCTGGCTCTCTTCTATACTTTCTCTATACTGCTTCCCTTAGAGATGGCACCCATTTCCATGGCTTCAATTCTTGCCTCTATGCAAATGAGTCCTGAATGCACAGAATATTCAGCTTAAATCTTTCCTCAGATTGGCAGTCTCTTATTTCTCACCTCTTTATTGGATACTTATGCCTAGATAGCCCACAGGCATCTCAAACTCAATATCCAAACTTGTGTTCCTTATTCCTCCCTATGTCCTTAACAAAGAAAACCTGGTACTCCCTCCAATTTCTCTTTGTCAGCTGATGACACTATTTTTCCAGTTACATTGGTCTAATACTTCTTGAATCATCTTTAACTCTTCACCATCCTTTGTGCAATCACTCTTGTTCATAGCAATGCTGTCGTAAAATGTATGTTCCATTAGAGGTATACTAAGGTAGTCTTTCATCTGTGAGAGGAGTATCTCCATAGCCAGTCCCTGCATGAAGTATATGGGTTTGAATCAGGAAAGCCTAGGTTCAAATCCTGTCTCTAACACTAGCTCTATGCCCTGGGCAAGTTGCTTAAGTATGCTGAGCCTGAATTTTCTCATTTGCAGAAAGAGGGCATTGGAATTAATGACTTCTAAGGATCCTTTCAGATCTAAATCTATGGTCCAATGAGCTCCTTCTCCTAAAGCCAACACCAGTCCACTGCATGGCTCTGCTTTTAGGAACATGATCAGTAACTATTGTTAGGCAGCTAGTGAATCAGTTGTTTGTTTGTTTGTTTTAATTTTTTTTCCCCCTTACTCCTACCCCACCATGATGCAGGCTAATGAGTGACACTGCCCTGACTTCCATTACTCCTTTGACGGCTTGGAGAATGCATTTCCATTATTATAGTAAGCTTCATGGACCTAGACACTCTCTTTGAAGTCAATGGACCTGGGTAACAATTTGTTCCTGATGCTGAGCGATTTGCGTAGCCCTGCTCAGCATGAAAAATAGCTCCCCAATGCTTATCGACCCCCAGAAATGCTCAAGTTTTCCAGCCCTGCCAGCCAAATTGCGGGAACTTAGCTGGGAGTGTTAAAACCTTTAATCATCAACCTCATAAAATAGAAAGAACAGCAGCCTGAAGAGATAAAGTTCTCCCTGGCTAAACCAAGGGAAAGCGTGCAATCTTTCACCTAGGCTGAGCTATGCTCCCAAAGATCACTGTTTAGATCTTGCTTATATAGAATAGGTAGGTGGTGTGTGTGTGTGTGTGTGTGTGTGTGTGTGTGTGAGAGAGAGAGAGAGAGAGAGAGAGAGAGAGAGAGAGAGAGAGAGAGAGAGAGAGAGGGGGGAAGAGGGAGGAAGACAGAGACAGAGATAATGAGGGGGTTAGACTAAATGACTTCTTTTTCCTTTCCAATTCTAAGTCTCTAATGCTAAAATGAGAGAGTTTGCCTGTCCATGAGAGCTATTGAAATATCTTATGGCAGGGGTTTTAGGAAGAGTGAGCTGAGGAAGGAAGAGTTACAGAGAAGTCCCTGTGTATAGACCTAATAGGCAGTTCTCTGTGAAGAGAAATAGCAATACTTCATACAAATAGCAATAACTTCTATTAATAGCACTTTGAGGTCCACAGAGCACTTGACAAGGCTTGTCTCATTTTTAGCAACAATAATTTACATTTATCTAGTGCTTAAAATTTTCAAAGCAATTTACACATATTATCCCATTTGAGAAACCACACAGTGTGGTGAGTACTATATGTACTATTATTCCCATTAAATTGATGAGGAAACTGAGGGTTAAAGTGATTAAGTGATCTATGGTCACATTTAGTTCAAGGTAGTAGGTAAGAAAAAGCATTTCAGTTAAAACTGAAAACATAATAATTTGTGCTTTCCTACAATGAGCACTGAATTGGGACCAAAAGCATCTAAATTCTAATGTAACCAGAGCTCAAGTCACTGATTAGTTAGAATCTTGGGAAACTTATTCAACCTCTCTGCCATTTTCTCATGTGTAAAGTAAACTAGATAACTTTAAAGTTTCCTTCCCATTCTAACTAGCCATGGTTCCATGGTCTACATATGTAGAACATGCTACTATCATCTAGAAAACATGTCCTTGGAGTCATGTTTTCCTTTAGTAGTACTGGTTTTGCCCTAAGTCATCCAGTCTCTTATCTGGGCCTCTGAAATTAATACAACAAATTGGGACAGCTGAGTGGGGTAAGGGGTACAGTCTATTGAAGAATTTGTCTTATCTCTGTATAAGACTATGACAGACTTGGAAGTTCCTTTCTCTAGCATTATCAAAAGCACATATTTAAAAAACAAGGGCTAACATTATTATTTTTTATTTTATTTTACTTTTTGCTTTTTGGAGGGCAATTGGGGTCAAGTAACTTGCCCAAGGTCACATGGCTAGGTTTTTGTTTGTGTGTGCATTAAGTGTCTGAGGCCGGATCCGAACTCAGGTCCTTCTGACTCCAGGGCCAACACTCTATTCACTGCGCCACCTAGCCACCCCTAACTTTATTATTAATAGAGAAATACTAGAAGTTTTCCCAGTAAAAAGCAAAACAGCAATGCCACTTCTGCCTATTATTTTTTTAAAATTATTATTTTAAAATATTGGTTATGAAGTAAAACAAGAGACCAAGATCAAAAGTAAAATTATCAGCAAAAAAGAGGTTATATCATCTCTATCTATGGATCACAGGATGCTGTATATAGAAAACCCCAAAGAATAAAATAAGAAATTAATTAAGATGATTAATAACTTCAACAAAGTAGCAGGATATACAAGCCTACCAGCATTACCAGAATTTCTATGTGTATTACTAAGGTAAAGCAGGAACATGAGAAATCACATTAATGATAGTCTTAAATTAATAAATTATCTGGGCATTAACCCATGAAGACATTTATATAACTACAACTATAAAATACTCTTTACTAAATAAAAGAAGACTTAATAGGGAAAACACTCACTGATCATGTTTGGACTATGCCAATACATATAATAAAAATGACAAAATCTAATTAGTTTATGGATTTCATGCTATATCTAGCAAATTACCAATGGAATACATCTTAGGACTAGATAATAGAATAATATAGTTCATTTAGGGGAACAAGAGGTCTAGAAATTGTTTTTTGCTTTTTTTGGAGGGCAATTGGGGTTAAGTAACTTGCCCAAGGTCACATGGCTATGTTGTTGTTTGTGTGTGCATTAAGTGTCTGAGATTGCATCCGAACTCAGGTCCTTCTGACTCCAGGGCCAATGCTCTACTCACTGCGCAACCTAACCGCCCCTAAAAGGTCTAGAATCTTGAGGAGAATAATGAGAAAAACTACAAATGAAGAGAGCACATAGCATAATTATACCTCACACTGTATCATAAAACAATAGTCATCAAAAGTATTTATAACAGGTTATGATTGTTAGCTATCTCCCAACTCTGAGCATTTGGGGGGAGGCAATTGGGGTAGAGAGACTTGCCTAGAGTCACACAACTAGGAAATATCTGAGACTAGATTTTGAACTTAGGTTCTCCTGACTGCAGGGTCATTGCTCTATCAACTGTGTCACCTAGCTGCCCAATTCTAAGTATTTTCATAGGGGTGTCTCCCATGATTCAAATGCTTTCCCCTCCTCATCTTTGTCTCCTGGATTTCTTGATTTTTTCAAGTCTTAGCTAAAGTCCAACCTTCCACAATTCATCCTTCTTATTCCTCCTTAATCTTAACACCTTCTCTATAAGTCTATTCCCAATTTATCCTGTATATATCTTTTTTTTTTATTTACATGCTTATTTGTGTGTTGCCTCTTCTATAGGAGTTCCTATAGTGTACGGACTGATTTCTGCTTTTCTTGGATCCTTAGTACAGAGCATGGTGCCTGGCAAATAGTAGGGACTTAATAAATGATTTATTGCCTGACTAGTATAGCAAGAATTTGTAGAGTTTAAGGTTTGAAAAGTGCTTTTACATATGTTCTCTCATTTGATCCATTATAAAACAGTGAAACAGACTAGATAGGTAAGAAATACAGAACAAAACATAGTGGTCCAGTGTTTGATAAAGCCAATAGCAAAAATAACTGGGGAAATGATTCCTTTTTTTAATTAACAAAAACTGCTGAAAAAAATGGAAAGCAGTTTAACAGAAATAAAGTTTAGACCAACATTCTGTACTATGCAACAGAATAAATACAAAAGGTCCCACCATGAAAAAAAAATTGAAAATAATAAGATCAAACACCTTTCAAAACTATGACTAGATATTGTTCAATAAACCCAAAGACCCCAGTTTTTGGGATAAGAATGCACTATTTGACAAAAACTGCTGGGAAAACTGGAATACAGTATGGCAGAAAGTGGGCATAAATCATTATCTAACACCATATACCAAAATCAAGTCTAAATGATCTAGGTATAAAGGATGATACTCTAAGCAATCTTGGAAAGCAAGGAATAGTTTACCTGACAGATTTGTGGAGAGGGGAAGACTTTAGGACCAAACAAGAATTAGAGAGCATTATAAAATGCAAAATGGATAATTTTGATTACGTTAAATTGAAAAGCTTCTGTACAAACAAAGCCAATGTAACCAAGATCAAGAGGGATGTGGGAAATTGGGAAAGAACTTTTACAACTTATATCTCTGATAAAGGACTCATTTCTAAAATTTACAGAGAATTGAGTCAAATCTATTTGAATACAAGTCATTCCCCAATTGATAAATGGTCAAAGGATATGAACAGGCAGTTTTCAGAGAAAGAAATTAAAGATATCTATAAGCATATGAAGAAATGCTATATAATCACTATTGATTAGAGAAATGCAAATCAAAACAACTCTGAGATACCACATCCCTCCAGTCAGATTGGCTAAGATGACAAAACAAGAAAGTTACAAATGCTGGAGAGGATGTGGACAAATTGGAACACTAATACATTGCTGGTGGAGTTGTGAACTTATCCAACCATTCTGGAGAGCAATCTGGAATTATGCCCAAAGGATTATAAATAATTTCATACCCTTTGACCCAACAATACCACTTCTAGGGTTATATCCCAAAGAGATCATAGAAGTGGGAGGAAGACCCATATGTACAAAAATATTTTTAGCAGCCCTTTTTGTGGTTGCAAAGAATTGGAAACTGAAGGGGTGCCCATCAGTTGGGGAATGGCTAAACAAGTTGTGGTATATGAATGTAATAGAATATTATTGCGCTATAAGAAATGAGGAGGAGACGGATTTCATACTTACCTTATACAAACTGATGCTGAGCGAGAAGAGTAGAATCAGAAGAAATTTGTATACAATTACAGACACTTCATATTTGTGATGACCAACTATGACAGACTGGACTCTTGTGAGCAATGCAGTGATGTAAGTCAATCCCGAAAGACTCATGAAAGAGAGAAATGCGACATCCAGAGATATAACTAGGAAGAACTGAGCTTGAATCCTGATGGAAGCAAACTACTTTATCTTTTTCTTTTCATTGTTTGGTTTTATTTCTTCTTTACCA
This sequence comes from Gymnobelideus leadbeateri, assembly GCA_011680675.1. NCBI lineage: Eukaryota > Metazoa > Chordata > Mammalia > Diprotodontia > Petauridae > Gymnobelideus > Gymnobelideus leadbeateri. The sequence continues at coordinate 187,209 of WOXC01012287.1, forward strand.
TTTTTCATCCCACCTAGCACAATACGCCTTTGTAATTGGACTAATGTCTGATATGAATGTATTTGCAGATCCTATACTGGACTATATGCTGTCGTGGGGGGTAGGGGGGAAGGAAGTAAAGGAAATTTGAAAATCAAGGAACTATGGAATTGAATCTTGTTAACTGAAACTAAACTAATAAATTAATTTAAAAAACTATGACTAGAGAAATTTTTAAATCAAAGAATAAATAGGAAGAGCATAGCAGATAAAACAGAAAAATTTAACTCTATAAAATTAAAAAGTATTTACATAATAAAGTCAATGAGGAGGCAGAACCAGAAGAGATATCATAACTTTGGAAAAAACATTTGCATGAAACATCATGAATAAAAGTCTAATGTCCAAAATTTACATTGATTATACATGAATAAATCATACTGAGTCATCCTTCCAATTCATAAGTGGTGAAAAGACACAAACAAATCATTTTCAATAAGAGAATTTCAAACAATAAATAACCATATGAAAACATGTTACAAATCATTAATAGAAGAAAAGATTCAAATTTCAAAAAAGCTCTGAGGTTCTACCTTATAACATGCAAACTGGCAAAAATGATAAAAGATGGAACCAATACATTTTGGAGAGGCTATAAGCAGCCACTCTGCTTAATTATTTGGATCTCTATTTATAATTATTCAAGAAAAATGTCTTCAGTAATAATATCTTTTGACTTAGTAATCCCAGAACTGAGTAGATAATCAACCAACAAATGTATTAAGTACCTACTATGTGCCAGACACTTTGCTAAGCAATGTGAGACAAAGAGAGGCAAAAGATAGTCCCTGCCCTCAAGGAACCCAAGATCTGAAAGGGAGATAGCAAGCAAACATATATGGACAAACAAGCCATATACAGGATAAATAAGAAATAATTTAAAGAGAGAAATTTCTAGAAATAAGACGGATTGAGAAAGACCTCCTCTAGAAGATGATATTTTAAATTGGAACTTAAAGGAAGCCAGGAAAGTCCATAGGTGAAGATGAAAAGGCTAATCACTCCAGATATGGGGGACAGGCACAGAAAATGCCCAGAGCCAAGAGATGGAGTATTTTGTTCATGACCAGGAGGCCAGTGCCACTGGATTGAAAAGTATATAACAGGAAATAAGGTAGGAAATCTGAAAAGGTAGAAAAGGGATAGGCTGTGAAGACTTTGAACACCAGAAGACTTGTATTTGGGTTATGTATTTGATTCCCAGGGTGGTAAAGAGTCACTGGAATTTATTGAGTGGGGGCAGGTGACATGTCATATTTGCACTTTAGGAAATTGGCTGACTAAAGGATAAATTAGGATAGGGAGAAACTTGAGGTAGGCAAAATAATAGGTAGACTACTATAACAGCCTGAACGTGAGGTGATGGGGGCCTGGACTAGCATGATGGTAATGTCAAGGGAGAAAGAGGGACATATTTGAGAGATTTTGCAAAAGTGAAATTGACAGATCTTGGCAACAGATTGGATATAGAGGTAGGAAGAGATAGTGAGGAGTCAAGGAAGACATCAAGTTTGTGAACCTGAAGGGCAAGATGATAGTGTTGCCCTTGAGAGTAATACAAAAGTTAAGAAGGGGGAGGGTTTTAGGGAGAAAGAAAATGGGTTTCATTTCAGATCTATTCAGTTTAGGGTATATACTGGACATCCATTTTGAGATGTCTTAAGGCATGGAGATATGAGATTGGAGGTCCAAGGAGAAGTTGGGACAGAAAAGGAAGATTTGAGAATCACCAGCATAACAATAGTTATTAAATTCATAATGAGCTGATAACATCCCAAGTGAAGTAATGTAGAGAGAGGAGAGAAGAAGACTCAACAGAGCACCCACAGGAAATCTATGATTAGTGGCATGATCTTGATGAGGATCCAGCAAAGAAGACTGAGAATGAGCAGTCAGGTAGGTAGGAAGAGAACCAGAAGAGAGTGGGACCCCAAAAACGTAGAGATAAGAGCACATCAAGGGAGAGGGTGATCAACAGTGTCAAAGACTTCAGAGAGGTTAAGGAAAATGAAGACTGAGAAAAGATCACTGGATTTGATGATCATTCGTAACTTTGCAGAGGGCAATTTTGATGTAATGATTAGGTCAGAAGCCAGATTATAAGGAGTTAAGGAGAGAGGGAGGGAGAGAGGGGGACGGGGGAATGAAGTTAACAGTTGTAAATATATTTTCTACTATAAGGAAGGAAAAAATAGAAACAAAGGCTTTATATGTGTGTGTATATATACACACATATATTCACATACAAAAATTTTAGTATCACTAAAAGGATATTGAAATCTGGGTCATTTAAAACTGTGATGGTCCCAGAGAAGAGACAATGAAATATAGCTACCCATCAAGGTAGAAAATGAGGGACAAGTGATCTAAATGTTGTATACAATGTCAGACATGAAATATTGTATGGGAAATTACTATGATTTAAAGATAAATGACATCAATAAAATCTATTTTAAAACATGCTACATAGCCTTGACTTTGTCAAAAGCATTAGCCTAGGCCTCTAACCAACTGGGGTGATCCATTTTATCTTCACATAATCACAGTGCCAGAAATAGGCTGGACTAAAGCCCACTCTGAAATCTTTTGTTTTTCACTTATAAGGAGTTTGTAGTTGCTTTTTCTTCAATGTTGTTTGGTGCCTTTAAAAAAAAAGTGTTTATTGTGTGCACATGTGTTTGTTTCCTTAATCACCACTGGGTTGGATGAGCTCACAGGCACACAGATGTGGGCTTCATTAGTATGAGAATATCATTATGATGCCACAAAGGCCTACTTATGTGTTGGGCCATGCAAGGACTAATGCAGGTATTGGCTAGGAATGTATAGTATGATAAGATTATCATTCAAGACCATTATAGTTATGAAAACAACAGGTTAAAGATATCCAAGGTTTCAGAGTCCCAAATACACTAAGCCTGGGTGGAGACAGGATCAGACTCCCTAATACTGGTTTCTATTTTAGCCATTTACTGCAGAAACTTCTTTGGAAGTCTACTGCATTAGCAGGTCATTTTCTGATTTGCCTGGAGGGGTACTTCAGGCCAGCAATGAAGAAGGAGCAAAAGCTCCCATAGTGTCAGGCCATAAGGCAGTTTCCAGGAGCTGCTGGAGTTCTCCACCTCTCCTTGCAAAAGCACCTCAAATGTTGGAAAAGTGAAAAACACATAGGTTCATTTACAACACAGGCCACCAAGCAAGTGTCCAATTCCCTATAGGAGAGTCCCACTTTAGAACAAAGAAATGTCTTGGGGCCCTGGGAATGTCAAGGCAAAAACTGGGCCTGTGATATGGCTCCTTAGTGCCAGTGAGCCTCCACCACAGCCTAAAAGAGCTAGAATGGCCCATGCTGCCTGATCAAAATTTCCTCCCCTGGCCCTCCTCCCCTCCTTCCTTCATCTTTATGGTCTGTGCCGACACCAGAGACAATTAGGCACTGTATAATCATCGCTGCTGGGGCTGAGCTTTAGAACACACTCTTCTCAGAAGGGACTGATTACCATATTAAGCATCTTTCACTTGACTAAAATCAGTAAGAAGTTTCCCCTCCTTCTCCCCCAGAATACAGACAGGAGAGCCAAAAGGGAGACACGACAGCAACCCACAAATGAGGGATAAATCGGCAGAAACTTCTCTTTATCTTTCCTGGCTTTCATTTCTTTTTGATGTTGAAATTCCCCCTCTCTCCTTGTGTTTTATTTATTTGTATTTTGATTTTTTTTCTTTCCCCTTTTTAACTGCCATTCAGAGCTGCTGTCCTCCCCACAGAATCCTGAACCTGCCAACGTCAATTGGAAAGGGTCTAAACTGGCTCTGGCAGCTTGAATCATCACATAGCCTCATGCCTCCAGAGGCTGGCCCCATGTGTCAACTTATATCTGACCAATCAGACCCAAAGAGCTCACTCTTGATTGACAGGTGGCTTGTTAAGAACATGGGGTTTTCATTCACCATTTCCTATAAGTTCCTGAAAAAGAGGACTGAACCAGTGAAGGCCAGTTTGCAACTAATACTCTAGTTCTTTCTGTCTTCAAGACTTTGTCTAAGTGTAAGAAGTCAAGATGAGAATAAAAATAATTATGAAAATAATTCAAGGCCTAAATCACTCCTGCCCCTACCACTCCCCATACCATACCCCAGGTCTTCCGGAATACATAAACAATTGAGGCAAAGGTTGATTTTTAACCTGTATTATGTGAGTAAGTCTCTTCATCTGTCATTTTACTTCACACTTCTAAACATGGGATTTTTTGTTTGTTTCTTTTATCCAGGAAATTAACAATAATATGATAGAGAAGGGGAGAAATAATGAATGAATCAGAGACTTTGGTATCAAGAACTTTCTAAATCAGAAATTATAAGGAAAATTTGTTTTTAAAAGTTGTCATTGATGACTCATAGTTATCTTGAGGTCCACTAAGCTCTTCTGATTCTTTTCTGCTAATTAAATGCCAATATAAACTTAGGAATCTGAAGGGAAAAAATGTTAGCATGACATTTAAATAAACTAATGAAAATATATGTCCCCCAAATTATATACTTAGTTTCAACAAGTCAGTTTTACAACTATGAGATAGGGGAGGTGTGACTAGAAAAGTTTAGCTAAAAAATGATCCAACAAGGATTTAACATATTATAAGCTCAAAGTGAGTCAATAGGATGATATGGCAGTCAATAAAACAAATACAATCTTAGTCTGTTGCATTAAAAGAGGCAGGACTGGGGGCCAGGGAGAAGTGGTAGCAATAGTCTCCCATACTCTGCTCTGATCATATCATACATGGAGCATTGTGCTGACTTTCAGGCACCACACATCAAGAAGGACATAGCAATACTGGAGATTATATCGAGGGCCACTGGAATAGTGATGGGCCTAGAGTTTATGTCATTCTAGGATTATATGAACCTGGGGATGTTTAGCCTGAAGGAGAGAAGTATTAGTGAGGTCATGATCACTTCCTCCAAGTATTAGAAGAGCTGTCATTTGGAAGTGAGAATTTCTAGTTCTACTTTGTTCCAGAGGGCAGAACTATGAACAACGGGGAGAGGAGTTACAAAGAGAAAGAATTACATTTTATGGAAGTTAAAACAACAATAATTTCCTAAAGATTAAGGCTACCTCCAAAGTGAAATGAGTTACCTCAGGAGATGGTAGGTTCCCCTCATTAGATGGGTGGGGTGCCCACATAACAAGGATGATGCAGAAGGGACCCTTAGATCAGTTATGGATTAGAATAATTCTAAGAGACTTCTAAGCCTACTTCTACTTCTTCAATATGTGCTAAATTACCTTTTCTCATAATTATGACTCAGTTCACAATTCCTTTATTTAATTTGGATTTTCACCTTGTAAGACAAGACTTTCAAAGAGATTACATATATGCATACAAAGGTGTTCCACACTCTAAGAAATCCTAAAATATAAGGAAACAAACTATAAACAAACAAGGGCATCTTAAACTAGAGAATGATCTAGTCACTTTTCACAGTAATCCAACGCATAGTTCTTTTAGCTAACTGGCTATTCTAGTACAAAATATGATGTACTTCATAGGAATTAATTTTATACTGAAGTTACTGGGGACATGAGGAACTTTTCAGGAACTTTTTCATTTCTATATAAACTTTTTCCAGTATAAAATAACACAAGGCTTGTACTCTTTCACCTCATCACCAATTATAGTACCTCTGCCCAATGATTATGTCCAATGATTGCATGCATATCTTATTGCATACACTATTGAAAAGTAAAGTCATCAATATACTATACCTAGATACATGTCTGGCTCATAAATGATCATCATCAGGTTTGGGAATAATGTCCATGATCTGAGACAATGGAGACGTTTCCTATATAACTTAAAATAATGATAATCTTTATAGAGTTCTCCTGTTTCATCCTCCACCAATGTAATATAAGGGGAAACAATCCTGATTAAAAGTTAGGACACCCAAATGCTATACTGTTAGCTTTAAGGCATTGGAACATTCTTTATCTGTTCCAGCTTTCAGCTATTTCATTTTTAAAATATGTAGAAAGTTTTGGGAGGGCGGGCACTAACAATTTGGTGAGGGAAGGGGAACACTCAGAAAAGGCTTCATGTAGAAGGTGTTGTTTGAGCTGAGTTTCAGGGGGGAAAAGACACAAGGACTTCTAAAGGTAGATGAGAGGCAGAGGAATAAGAAAAGCCCATCATACTTAGCAATTTAGATCTCATGTTTAATTGTATAAAAGACAATTTCAGTTGAGTGATGATGTCAGCAATCAGACTGCAAAGGATTGAAAAATAAGTGAGAGGAAAAGAAATAGAGGCAATGAATGTAAGTGATTTTTCTAGGAGTTCATGAAAGGGAGAAGAAATATAGGATGATAGCATATAGAGCTGATAGAGTCTAATGAGGTTATTTTAAGCATGGTAGAGAGGAGCATGTCTGTAGGCAACAGGAAAAAAAAGCAGTAGATAAGAAGGGACTGAAGAACAGAAAGAAGAGGGGAAGATCTGTCTGCTGAAGAAGATGGATTCAAGAACACTAGTACAGAGGTCAGCCTTCCTCAGTCACTCAGTCAATGAACAATTAAGCACAGTGTCAGTCAGGGTACTAAGCAATGATGATACAAAGAAAGAATAAAAGACAATTCCTGACCTCACAGAGCTCAAAATCTAATGAGGGACCCAGCATGTAAACAACTGTATACAAATTACTATATGCAGGATAAAGAAAGCATTCAACAGAGAAAGCACTAAAATTAAGAGGGATTAGAGAAGGTTTCCTGTAGTGGTGAAATTTTTAGCTAGAACTTGAAGAAAACCAGGGAAGTCAGAAGGCAAAGATAAGGAGGAAGAACACTCCAGGCATGAGAGAAATCTTGTCTTCATCAGAGATTAAATGAAGAAAGAATGGAAGATTATTGGAAGGGGAACAGAGCTATAGACAAGATAAGAAGAGGGAGCTCATAGCAAAGATTTCTCAGCTGAGTTTTGAGGTGAGGACTTCAGATGAGACAATGATGAAGGGATGGTATGAGAAGCTTGAGGGGAGAAGAGAAGGTTTGAAATAGCCTCTTCAAGGAGTGAGATAAAAAATCAGTTGAGGAGAAATAAGAAGATGGGCTTGCTGTGCTGAGGGCCCATTTGAAATTTTTTAATTTGTAATGGACTCTGTTGGTCTGGGTACATGATTCCTTCCTACCTCGTTCAGTCATTCAGCAGCATGTCAATATGACTGAAGGACTCAGATGGTGGGAGTAATATATGCTGAAATCTGACAAAACATAAACCTCAAAAGGCCTAGGTGACAAGGGATTGGATAGTAGAACACTGAACTGTTAAAGTATAGGGTCAAGATTAGGAGAGGAAAATGTGAATTTAGAGCAGGAGTGAAGACCTGGGAGAATCCTGAGAGTTGGATGGATTAAAAGGCCCAGGGAGGATGAAAAATAGGGTTTAGGAGTGACGAGATGTAAAAACAGCAGGAATGGTGAAAGAAATTTCAGAGTTTCTTGCTGTGGAAATGGAATACTTGTGAGTAATAAGATAAAGTGTATGGTCATATAGAGGGTTAACTGAGGTAAAAGGAGGTCCAGGTCATGAAAATTGAAGAGACTGAGGAATTGGCAGGTTAGAGTGCTTGAGGGAACATCAATATGTGTATTGAAATCTCCTAGAATAGATCAGAAATTGGAGGAAAGAGGAAGATTGTGAGCCAGGTATTGAAAACTCTGGGAGCCAGAAGAGAGCAACCACTAAGATCTGGATTGGGTGATAAATGTGACTAGAGTGAATCTCAAAGGAAGATGGGGTGCTAAGGAATAGCAGAAAATGGAGAAGGAGAATGACTTAAATAGGAAAAAGTAAATGTTCAGGAAACTGACTTACTCAGATATTTTAAAAACACATGTAGTGAAGATGAAAGCAAGTACCAATATGCATATGTGTGTATATATACATACATACATACATGTATGCATGTATGTGTGTATGTATGTATGTGTCTTATAAGAACAATGTCAGGAGCAAAACAGACCAGAATGAGCTCACTAATACTAAAGACAACAACAAAATACAGGTGTAACCTATCATGGAACAAGGGGAAGATCAGAAAAAGGGTAGGATTAGTGTTTGGAGTATATAGATAGGAGTTGATGATGGGGAGAAGACAGCTACTTAACTCTTATTTTACTCCTGTTTCTTTTTTTCTTCCAAGGAAAGACTTCTTTGGCAAGAGAAAATGAAAAGGTGATTAGCATCGAGTGGAAAATCAAAATGAATGACATGGTCAGGCAGTATTCTCGACTGCACTCAAGGAGTTCAAATCACTAAATCCAGAAAAATCATATTCTGAATAATTGGCAATACTATTGCTATACTGCTTTCAATGATCTCCTCCCTCTCCCACTTTCAAGTGATCAATCTCTGACTGAACCTATTTCTGTTTACTCTCTCTGTCTCTGTCTCTCAACTGTTTCTTTCCCTACTTCATTCAAACACATATAAATCTCCTCATTCCCAAAAAATCCTTCACTAATCCCTACCAATCCCTCAAAGTATCATTCTGACTCTGTTCTCACTTTCTCAGGTAAACTTATAGAAAAAGTTGTTACATTCATCCCTTCACTTCTTTTCCTCTCATTCACTGCTCAGTCTTTTGCAATCTGTCTGACTTCTGACCTTATCACCCACATGAAACTGTTTTCTCTAGAGCAGCCAACGTACTCTTAATTGCCAAATTGAATGATCTTTTCTCAGTCTTTATCTTTGGTGTGTATGTTTTGTTTGGCACTGCTGACCATCCTCTTCTAGTTACTCCTTCCTTTCTGTGGTTTTTGTGAGTAACAAAATCCTTTCCTGGTTTTCTTCTAACTGTATGACCACTCTTTCAATACCTTTGCTGGTTCGTCAACCTTATTGTGATCCATAACTGTGGATATATCTCCAAGGTTCTGTCTTAGCCTATTGTCTCTTCTTTCTTTACCCTCTCTCAGTAACTTCATTAGACTGATACATAATAGGTTCTTACTAAAGGCTTGGTTGATTGAACAATACATTATTTCAGAATAAGCTATCTTCTCTCTAAAATACAGTAGTCAAAATGGTAGATCAAGTGAATGCCACTGATTTAAGCTAAACCCTTTATAAATGGGGTATAGACATATTGTTGAGATAAAAGAAGGAAATCAACAAGCTGTTTTTGTGGGAAAGATGGAGAAATATGATATAATAGTTTATGTTAAATTGGTAGAATGGCTAGACCCCAAAAGAGTAGTCATTAATGGTTTGATCTCAATATAGTAGGAGATTTGTAGTGAGCTGGTCCTGGGATCTGTTCTAAATATTAGAACATTTATCATTGATCTGTAGGAAAGTAGAAGTTTGTTAAACTTACCAAACATTTTGGCCATGAAAAGCTTGGAAAGGTCACTAACATCAGGTGACAGAGTTGGAAGCTAAAATGATGACTAGCTAGAATAATGGGCTGAATTGAATAAGGTAGGATTTTAAAAGATAAAATGTAAATTTATGCACTGGGTTAAAAACAACAACAAAAAAAAATCTTCACAAGTACAGGAGGAAGTCATAATTAAATGTCAATTCTTGTCCCTCCTCCCCTCAAAAAAAAAAAAATCAGGTTGAGAGAGTTAGTGGGTAGAGAGAGTTAGTGGACTACAAGTTCAACATGATTCAACCAAACATCACAACCAAAAAAAAAGGGGGAGTGGGGTAATAATACCCAGGACTGCATTAATAAAGATATAGTGCCCATAATTACCTGTGTGTAACATTTTAAAAAATTCTATCGATATATTTTGCACTTATATCACATTAATATATATCTTTATGTGTATATATATATATATGTATGTATATACACACCTTCCTCCTCTACAATGAATTAGTCATCTTTTATAACAAAGAATAAAAAAAAGAAAAAATCAATTTAGCAAAACCAACCAACATACAACATGTTTGACAATTTATGCAATATTCCACTCTGAGGATTACATTTTGAGAAAGAAAAAATGAACTGGAGATCAACCAGAAGAGGGTAGCTACCAATACAATGAGGGGATTAGAGTATATAATGCATATGGATTAGTGGAAAGAAATTAGAACTGTTGAAGAGAGAATGAGAGGGGGAGGGAGGGAAAGAGCAGGGAACAGAGAGAGAGAGAGAGAGAGAGAAAGAGAGTGAAAGAGGCAGACAGACATACTGACAGATGCAGAGACAGAAAGACTATGAAAGAATATAACAGCTGTCTTTAAGTTTTTTAAAAATTGTCACCTGACAGAAGATTTGAACTTATTTTACTGAAACTAGAATAATTTTAATTTAAGAAATAGGTTCCCTAAATAGGTTGTAGATTCTCAATAAATGGATATCTTCAAGCAGAAGGTGGACAACCCTTTCCTCTGTGCATTATAGAAGAAATTTTTGGTTATGTATCAGTTAAACTAAATGGCTCCTATTTTCTGTGGGCCTGTAATTTTCTATTTTTCAGTCTTCAGTTATTAGAGAATGATTTTAACAGGAGAATAGCATGGTCAAACTCCCGGGTGTGCTGGAGTCAGCTCTAATCAGCTTGCTGAGATGCCCAATTGGTAAATTTTCAGTGTGAGTATTTACACCTCAGAATCAGCAATCACTACAAAAATCAGGGCTTGATTTTTTTCTTTTGAAGATTTTCTAGACTTAAGAAACTGTTAATGATGCAGAATAGACTTAAAAGTATATATGTAAATATTTTTAGAGTGCCTATTTATTAAACATTTATCAACACACCCCTGCTCTGCTCTATCAGCGTTGCTATAGTTTAATTAGAGCATAATAAACGACTTGGGGAATAAAGTCATCACCACACTGGAGGCTTGGTGACCCAGTGCCAACAACAACAGACATTTCTTTAGCACTTCAAGGTTTGCTAAGTCCTTTGCCTCTGTTACCTAATATGAAACTCACAACAGCCCTGGTCATACTTACAGAAATTGTTCTGGGAGAGACTGAAAACAGGAAGACCATTTAATTATTTTATTTATTCCAGATTTAAACCCTAAATAAAATGAGTATTTCCATGTACAAAGCATCACAGAAAAATAATATTTCACACATAGCCACAAATTTGTACCACATATACTTTTATCCAAGTAAATAACAAAGTCAACATGTTCTTTTCAAAGCTGCCCTGCTTCTCTAAGTTTCCTACTGATCTTTCTGTTCACTTCTATAAATTATTTTAAATATTTCATTGAGCCTTTTTTCTTTTTTTTCCCATTTTGTAAGCTATCAAAAGCTTCCTTCTCTCCCTACAGCCCTAAAATGAAAAAAGAAAAACAAAACCTCCACATCAGATATGAAAAGTCCCTCAATAAGATGTCTTAAAGTTTCTCCTTCGGTACCCTGAGTTCTTCACCTCAGTGTAGAGAGGAGTTTCATCACTGATCCTGTGGAAATGTGATTGGCCATTGTTTTTAATCAAAGTTCTTAGGTCCTTTTTGGTTGGTTTTTAAAAATTATTATTGACAATATTGTTATATTGTTCTCCCGATTCTCCTCACTTTTCTCTGCATCAGTTTATACAAATTTTTCCAATTATTCCAAATTCTCTAAAATGACCCCTGTTATCAATTTTTCCAAATTGAAAATGTTTTATTATATTTATATACATAATTTATTCAGCCATTACCCAATTAATGGACACTCAGTTTCCAGTTATTTGCTATTGCAAAAAGAATTGCCTAAAGGTTTTTTGTACATATGGGTCCTTTTCCTTTGATCTCTTTGATTTATAAGCCTTGTAATAAAAGGTATGCACAATTAAATCCCTTTCAGGTAATTCTTTTTCTTTTTTGCTTTTTTTTTGGAAGGGGGGAAGGCAGGGTATTTGGGGTTAAGTGACTTGCCCAAAGTCACAGAGCTAGTTTTGTGTTAAGTATCTGAGGTCGGATTTGAACTCAGGTCCTTTTGACTCCAGGGCCAGTGCTCTATTCACTGTGCCAGCTAGCTGCCTCCCTTTCAGGTAATCCTTACAAATTACTTTTGAGAATGTCTGAACCAATTGCTCCAGCAATAACACATTAATGTGTCTATTTTTCAGAAACAGCTTCAATAATTGTAATTTTCTTTTTTTTTCTTTTGTAATTTTTGGCAATCTGATGTTTGTGACACACAATCTCAGAATAAAAATCTATGTTAATAGCTCAAGTGAGGTGATGAGAATTTGAACCAGGTTCATGTCAGAGAAAGTAAAAGGAGGAGGACAGATATAAAATATATTGTGAGTGTAGAATTGAATGAATTTGGCAATTGAATGAAGTGGAGGAAGAATCATAGATGATGCTGAGTTTTCAAATATGAGTGACTACAAGAATAGTAGAAATTTCAAAAGAATTGTCCCAATTAAGAGGAGCATCATGTTTGGCAGTGTAAGAGGGAAAAAAGAAAGGATCACCTCAATTGAACATTACCAGTTTGAGACGCTTATGGGACATTCATGTGAAGATATAAAGCAATTGTAGGTGCCAGATTAAAGCCCAAGGAAAAGGCTTTGACTCAATAGATGAGTATGGGGTAACATGCATTGGAGTGCTAATTGAACCCATGGAAGTCAATGTGATCACCAAAGAAGAAAGCATAGTGAGAGAAGATAAAAGACAGAGCACTGGGGTATAGTCATATTGTTGGGATAAAAGGAAGAAATCGTTGTTTAGTCATTTTTCTTTCTTTCCTGACTCTTTGTGACCTCATTTGGGGTTTTGGTAAAGATACGAGAATGGTTTGCCATTTCCATCTCCAAAAAGGAAGAAGGCCCCATAAAAAGACTAAGTGGTGGCCAGATATGCAGGAAGATAACAAGAGAGGTAAAAGTACCAAATGGAGGGATTACCCAAAACTATAAGTTGCTTTAAAAAAGAAAAAAGAAAATGATCAAAAAACTATTGGGTTTGACAATTTAAGCATTTATAGATAATCTTAGGGAGCACATTTTCAGTAGATGAGAAGTAGAAGGGACAGAAGCCAGTTATGAAGGGATGAGGAGTAAGTAGGTAGTAAGAAAAAGGATATGAGCAAGTACAGACTATTCTTTTTATAAGTTTAATGAAGGGAAGGAGAGGAAAAGGATATTACAATGAAGGCCAAGGGAAAGATAATTTATGGTTTTAGACAAAAATGGAAGACAACAAACAAAAGAGAAGTGAAAAAAAATTGTAAAGATTATTATAACAAGCTGTTTCTACTACCAAAGATAGGGGTACCAACACAAGGACTAACATCAGTACAAAATAGAGAAGATAGCACCAAAGAGAACAAAACCAGTTAAAGTCAGATGGAATGAAATCAACATAGGGGATCTGTTCTGTGAATAAAATTATTATGGGAGTTTTAAGAAATTGTTCTTGTATCTTAATGAGTGGAAAAGAATGAAGATATGGGGGAAAAACAAACCTTGAATCTTATTACTCATTATTTATTACTTCCTATTACCTATTGGAGCAAATATAAATGCCTCTGTCATTAATAATTCTTAATAGCCTGGTTCTTTCCTACCTTTCTAGACTCTTACATATAATTCCCCTCTATGAACTCTGATCCAGTCATGCTGACTTTCTTATTGTTCCTTATTCAGGACCCTCTCTCTCTCGTTTCCATTTTTTTTTAAAGCAATTGGGGTTAAGTAACTTGCTCAAGGTTACACGGCTAGTCATTATTTATGTGTCGGTGCTCATTTTCTGAGGCTGGATTTGATCTCGGGTCATCCCAACTCCGAGGCTGGCGCTCTTACTCACTGTGCCACCTAGCCGCCCCATTCATTTCCATTTTTTTTGCATTGGTTTTCCCCCATGATAGAGAATCCCTCTTCCTTCCCAACTCCATCTCTTAAAATGCCCAGTTTCTTTCATGACTCAGCTCAAATGTCACCTCCTAAATGAAGCCCTTCTTGGTCTCCTCATTGGTAGTACTTTACGAAATATTATCTTGGATTGCTTTTCTCTATGCATCTATGAGGTTCTCTATATATGTGCATTCATCTCCCAAAAAGAATGTAATCTCTATGAGGGCAGGGACTTTTCTATCCTTGTCTTTCTATTCTTGTCTTTGGGTTGTTACTTCCAAATATTTGTCAAGGGTATACACCAGAATCAGCACTCCCATCAGTGAGATGGTGCTGCTTTCTGTGTCCTTCTAATATAGATCTCATGTGTACTATTGAATTCTATTTTGTAGATGGAAAGATATTGCTACCAACAGATCATAGACTTTGTAATTTTATCAGTATGTGGGTACTCCCTTTTCTCTACTGGCAGATTGTTGAACTCCTTCAGTCCTTAGGTAATTGAGAAAAAATTATTAACTGATTCTAACTTTCTGATTTGTAATGGAATTGTTATTCCCTGTTGATTGGTAGGATCATTCCTCTCTGGAACAAACAATATGCTGAACATTCTATTTCCTTTTTCCATTTCACCCTTGATCAACTTAACTTGGAGTTTACTGGCTAGATTTCTTCTTTCCTTCCTTCCTTCCTTCCTTCCTTCCTTCCTTCCTTCCTTCCTTCCTTCCTTCCTTCCTTTTTCTTTCTTTCCTTCTTTCCTTCCTTCTTTCTCTTTCTTTCTTCTTTCTTTCTTTCTTTCTTTCTTTCTTTCTTTCTTTCTTTCTCTCTTTCTTTCTTTCTTTCTCTCTTTCTTTCTACAAAAACCTTAAACCCAATTCACTTTGAAGCTCATAGACTGAACCACAATCCCTGCCCAAGCTCTACTTAAACATTGTGTTTTGGGCCCTCCTAGCTTAGAGTGAATGTTAATAGTAACTTTTTCTCTTTGGAACAGCAAGCCTGAGGGTTTTCCCCTCCTAGTCTGATTTTTTTTTGTTCTCTTTTTTTGATTAAAAGGTCCATCCTCTGACTAACTTCTTAAAGAGGACTATTAACTGAATGGCCATTACCTTGCTCTAAGTGAGTACCTGAAAAGGCCTTAGCCTAAAAGAGCCAGGGTGTTTCATTGCATCCTGGGCCATCTCCAGTTATCCTGACTAATATCTGGTCACTGGATCCAGATTGCTCAGAAGAAAGTGATTTTGGTGACCTTGCACAGGCCTCCCTCACTCAAATCAAAGACAATGACAAATAAAGTCATCATTACCCCAATGCCATGGTCCTCTTCGACAATGAAGGACAAACACAAAACAAACAGATTCTTGTCTCATACAATGCTTGGCACATATAAAATACTTTAAATTCTTAAAATATTTCTTAAATCCTTGATGCATTCACTTGTTGATTGACAAATTAATACTAGTGGGGGGAGGAGATGATCATGATAATATAGAACACTACCAGCTTATATATTTCTTTACTATCTATAAAAAAACATCCTTATTAAAGTAATTTATACACAAATAATAGCATCTACACACACTACCAGCCTCATCACTAATGAGGGTGTTAGTAAGAAATAAGCTGGCTTTCACAAATGATACCCAAAAAATTGACCATATCTTTATCATTTCACAACTGACTAGAATATGTAGAGAACAGAATATTTCAGTGTACTTATTATTTAATGTCTTTGAAAGAGAACTTGAGCGGGGGGTGAAGCCAAAATGGCAGAGTAGAAACAGGACTTCCTTGTGGCTTCCACTTCCACTTCCTCCAATACACGTAAAAAATATCTCTAAACAAACTTCAGAGCTACAGAACCCATAAAGCGACAGAGAGAAACTAACTTCCCGCTGAAGGCAGTCCAGCAGGCTGGCAGGAAGGGTCCATCACAAGGCTCTGGGAGCACAGCCCAGCCCTGAGTGAGCTGAAGGTTTTAGCCTCAGTGTGGCCATGACCAGATGGAGGGACTTTAGGAGAGTAGATCATAAGCAGCTGTGGCAGCTTCCAGAATTCTCAATCCATAAATGCCAAAGTGAGAGGTCAGTGTGAACTTTGGGCATAGGGAGTCCAGGAATGTGGTCCGACCTCTTTCCCAGAAGGAGAAGTAGCTGAGGGTGGCAGCCTTGCAGCCACCTCTGCTGCATGGCTGCTTCAGAGTTCCTGGCCTTTAGATTGTAGGGGGACCAAGTAACTACCCTGAGGGATAATCTCTCTTGCTTTAACCTGCTTGGATCTGGATCACTGTCTAGGGTGGAGGTCCTGAGGTACATGACCAGGTGCCAGAGCTGGTGGAGGCTTCAGAGAGGGCACCCAACTAATAGCTCTGGCAGCTGAGAAAACCCCAGTGATTGGGACAAAGCTCTCATCTCTGGAAGCAGAATGCTACTGTGGCAAAAAGCTCAAAAGTCAAGTAATTGAGTGGCAACATGAGCAAGCAAAGGAAGCAAAGAAAGCACAGCAATCAGACATTGGTTTCCTTTTTTAGGGGACAAAAAGGATCAATGCATGGAAGAGGAGGAAGACAATGAAGTCAGATCTCCTGCACCAAAAACTTCCAAGAAAAATATGAACTGGATACAGGCCATAGAGGATCTTAAGAATGATTTTGAAAACCAAATAAGAGAAGTGGAGGGAAAAATGGGAAGAGAAATGAGAAAGATGCGAGAACATCATGAAAAGAGAGTCAACAACCTGACTGAAGAAAATAATACCTTAAAAAATAGAGTAACTCAAATGGCAAAAGAGGCCCAAAAAGCCAATGAGGAGAAGAATGCCTTAAAAAGCCAAATTTGCCAGATGGAAAAAAAGAATCTCAAAAACTCACTGAAGAGAATAATTTCTTCAGAATTATACTGAAGCAAATGGAAGCTAGAGATTTTATGAGAAATCAAGATACTATTAAATAGATCCAAACAAATGAAAAATAGAAGGCAATGTGAAATATCATTGGAAATACTACCAACCTGGAAAATAGATCCAGGAGAGATAATTTAGAAATTATTGGACTACCTGAAAGCTATGATCAAAAAAAGAACCTAGAAATCATCCTTCAAGAAATTATCAAGGAAAATTGTCCTGATATTTTAAAAGCAGAGGTCAAGATGGAGGTTGAAAGAATCCACCTATCAACTCCTGAAAAAGATCCCAAAAAGAAAACTCCTAGGAATATTATAGCCAAGTTCTGGAGTTCCCAGATCAAGGAGAAAATACTACAAGCAGCCAGGAAGAAACAATTTCAATATGTGGAAACACAATCAGAATAGCACAGGACCTGGCAGCTTCTACACTGAGGGACTGAAAGGCATGGAATATGATATTCCAGAGGTCAAAAGACCTGGAATTAAAACCAAGAATCACCTACCCAACAAAACTGAGTTTTTTGTTTCAGAGGAAAATATGGTCACTTAGTGGAATAGAGGACTTTCAAACATTCTTGAGGAAAAAACAAGAGATGAATAGAAAATTTGACATTCAGATACAAGAAACAAGAGAAGCATGAGAAGGTAAACAGGGAAAGGAAGTCTTAAGGCATTTATCAAAGTTGTACTAGTTACATTCCTACATGGAAAAACTATAATTGTAACTTATGAAACTTTTCTCAGTATGAGAATAGTTGAAGGAAATATAAATGTGTGTATGTGTGTGTATGTGTATATTTGTGTGTGTATACATACATATATGTCTATATAGGAGGGTATATGGGCATATGAATACATATGTGAGTGTGTGTATATATGTGTACAACTATACACAGAGAGAGGGCACAGGACCAATTGAATAGGAAGGGATGATACTTAAAAAGTGAAATTGAGAGGTGAGAGAGCAATATAATGAGAGGAGATGGGGAGAGACAGAATAGGATAAATTATCTCATATAGAAGAGGCAAAGGAAAACTGTTACAATGGAGGGGAAGAACAGGAGGGCAAAAGGGAATGAGTCAACCTTACTCTCATTGAATTTGCTTTAGGGAGGGAATGACATACACACTAAATAGGGCATCTCACCCTACAGGATAGTAGGGCAGAAGGGGATGAAAGGGGGGAAGATGGATGGGAGGGCAGGTTGGGAGGGAAGGAAGTTGGAAGCACACACTTTTGAAAAGGGACAGGATCAAAGTAGAGAATAGATCAAGTGAGGACAGGATAGGATGGAGGGAAATATAGTCAGTCTTTCACAATATATTTACTGTCGAAATGTTTTAGGTAGCTACACATGTATAACTATATTGAATTGCTTATCTTCCCGGTAAGGGAGGGTGATGACATAGGAAGGGAAAGAATCTGGAATTCAAAGTTTTAAAATCAAATGTTTTATATATATATATATATATATATATATATATATATATATATATATATATATATACATACATATATATGTATATATATATATGTATACATATATATATATATATATATATATATATATAATATTTTTACATGCAACTGGGAAATAAGATGTATAGGCACTGGGGTATAGAGATCCATCATGCCCTCCTGGAAAGTCAGAGGGTGTGATGGGGGAGGATATAGGAGAGAGCAGATTGAGGGATGTAGCGGCAAGCACCCCAATATCCCAGGGTGACTGCCAACACAGGTTCTTAGATCTGCTTTTGTAAAGGAAAGCAACTCAAAATCAGTTAACAAGCTTACTTTAATCAAGCAAACACACATTACCTAGTTCAGAGGAAAAAGGTCAGCACCCCGAACTTCAGAGTTACAGAACTTACAGATCAAATTGACAGGCTTCCAAACTGTCCAACCATTACATCAATACCAAATCACAGTTACCAGAGAGGGAAGCATCAACATCTGGGGTTTTCAAAGCCGGGGGGGCTCTCAACAGAGGCTTCCCAGAGTCTCATCTGGTCAAATCACACAATACTTCTCAAAGTGAGCCCCAAAGCAAAGCCTCTCATCAGAGTTTATATAGCCTTCTCCTGGCTCAGAGAATGTAACAACCTTCTGGACCCACTGCCCAATCACAAAGTATCAAGGTGTGGGCTTTCCTGAAAAACAAGCCTCCCACCACAAGCTCCAGGTGCACTTAAGCTAGGGGCAGGGAAGATCTTTAAATTTGCATTTCCATTACAGGGGAGGGGATATAAAGTGGGATCACTGTTTTGTGGTGTTGATAGGGGAAAGATGGGGAGAAAATTTGTAACTCAAAATCTTATGGAAATGAATGATGTAAACTAAAAATAAACATATATATATATATATATATATATATATATATATATATATATATATTTTGGGGGGCAATTGGGGTTAAGTAACTTGCCCAAGGTCACACGGCTAGGTTTTTTGTTTGTGTGTGCGATAAGTGTCTGAGGTTGGATCCGAACTCAGGTCCTTCTGACTCCAGGGCCAACGCTCTACTCACTGCGCCACCTAGCCGCCCTAAACATATATTTTTTAAAAAGAACTTGACTTGATAAAGCAAAATGTTGCCTTCAAGGCACTCTTCAAAAGAGATATTTCCCCTTCCATACATCAAAATAATTCAAGATTCCTTGAAAGATATAACAAAGACATTCCCATTTAATGACCCTCTGATGATATTCAGGAGAGTCCTAAAGCAGAGTGGTTAATGCTTTTCAAAGTTCTTTATTACTGCAGTGGAAGAAATCCAGCACAAATTTCCAGAGAAAGGGGAAATTGTTCCATGTAGATAGTGAAGATTCTTTAGATGCTACTCTTTGCACATTATACAGTGTTGATAGAATTAAGCCCCAGAATACTGCAGAGCTTCCTGGAAGAGATCCATTACTATGTAAAAGAGTTTGGCCTGACCATCATCACAGGCAAGATCAGGTGGATAAAGAATGTCTATTGCCCAGATCAGGACACACATTTGCACAGACAACTCATAGAGTTTGTCTGTCAGTGAACATAATGGGGACAGACAGAACAGATGGAAAATGAGTTGGGCCTACAGTTGAAAAGGAGGAGCAAAGTGGTCTGGATTGCTTTCAGAAAACTGTGAAG
Source organism: Gymnobelideus leadbeateri (assembly GCA_011680675.1). Lineage (NCBI taxonomy): Eukaryota > Metazoa > Chordata > Mammalia > Diprotodontia > Petauridae > Gymnobelideus > Gymnobelideus leadbeateri. Next base: position 207,112 of record WOXC01012287.1, read on the forward strand.
TGCTTTTAATGACCCCAAGCTTCCTCCAGAAATAAAGGCCCATCTGTTGAATATTCTCAATCTACTGGTGTTGGTATAATGCAGCAGGACAGATACAATAATCTCTAAAGAAGTGAGTATAAATATCACACAGGCAGCAATGGAGGGTTGTATAGTAGGTATAAGCAGGCTATATAGCATATGACCAATGAGACACTTTGAAGAAAACATGAGCAAAGATGTTACCAAGGGAATACTTGATAGGAGTAAGACCGTGGGAGAAGTGAACATTCAAAGTGCTTTACTGGTATCTTTGAGTTGTCAGAGAAGGAGAGGAAGGCTTCCGGGATATTGGATGAATGACCCACATGCGGGAGGCCATGGGAAAGGATCACAACTAATGAGCAGGAATGTATAGACTGTGATCTGCATCATTGAGGAAACAATAACATTGATGAGATCACGGATCCTTTAAGGTATATGTTTGCACTTTTTTTCTTTTCAGGATAAAGGAGACCTGAACTTGTAGGCATGGAAGAAAGCACTAGAGGAAAGAGAGAGAATAAAGATTTGGAAGTCAGAATAGATGTCTGTTAGATCAAAGTTTTTGAGATGATATGGGGAAGATTGAGAATGTAGATGGAGAAGTGAGTATGGCCAGAAGGGCCAATTCAGCTCTGAGACTAAAGGCAAAGAGGAAGAGGAAGAACAAAAATAGAGAAAGATTTTTGAAGTGCAGCGTAAAGGCAGGGAGGGAGTTCATAAGGAATGGCTTTAACCTCAGTAGAGGAAGTAGAGTTATCTACTGAGGGAAAGATGAGAATGAATAGATTTATTTTGTGTTTGTTTTGTATGTACCTATGAAGTTCTTATATGTACAGCGGTCTCCCCAGAGACAATGTAAGGTCTGTGAGGACGAGGACTATTCTATTCTTATCTTTGTATTCTTGTCTAGTACAGTGCCTGGCACATAGAAATACTTTAAGAATGCTTTTTGATTAACAAATTGTTATGGTGGCACAGAAGTGAAATGGAATAGGTGCTATGAGGAATGTGATAGGTGAATAAAAAGTTTGGCATACAACAGCAAGGTTACAGATGAGGTTATAACGAATTCAGTTAGCCGAGTTTGTGACTTCTTTTTAGCAGTTCACATGGGATGAAATATAGAAGACAGATAATTTGGGTGATGCAGGGGTTGAGATTATAAAAAAAGGGACAGTGAAAGGACAAGGGGACAAGATATCCCCAGGTGGAAGAAGCGCCCTCTGGAAATGGTTAAATAAACGGTAAAATTTGTGAAGAGACAAGAGTGAAGGCTGAAGTCAAGTTAAGTCACTTAGCATTTATTAAAAGCCTGCAATGACCCAAGCACTGCCCTAAGTGGTGGGGACACAAAGGCAAAAACATCCCTAGCCCTCAGTCAGAACAGGGAAGGATAGAATCCACTTCCCCCATTTTACAGATGACAAAATCTAGACCAAGATAATCAATCCAGTCACAAGTATTTATTAATTTACCTACTATTGTCAGGAGCTGTATGAGTCCCTGGGGATAAAAATATCAGTAATGAAGCAGTCCCTCTTCACAAGGAGAACTTAAAGGACTTTCCTCAATCACATAGATAGTAAGGGGTGGACCTGGGAGTTCAGCATTCATTCTGCTGTAACATGGGGTATGCCGTGTCTCCATCAATCAGTCACTTGACACAGTTGACCTCACTTGCTTAGCCACTTCCCCTCCCTTTGTTTGCCCTTTCTTTCACTGAATTGCCTTTAATAGTGCCTTTACTTTCTAAAAGCAGTTAATTATAGGATCAGAGATTTCGAGCTAAAAGGGACCTTAGACGCCACCAAGTTTAACCCTTCATTTTACAGATGAAAAAACAGAAGCACAGGGTAGTGAAGCAACATGCCAAAGGTCACCCAGCTAGCAGATGATTGAGATGAGATTCAAACCCATGTCTTTTGGACTCCCTATCCACTAAATCATAGGGCCCCTCTATAATAAAATATAAAGAGAGTTACCAATGTGAAGCATAGGTGAAAACTCATAAACATACTTTCGTTTAATTCCTTCTCCAGTCCCTCCCAAGTAGGAAACCCCACTGGATTGGCATCTCTGTGCCCACTCAACCCCACTGACAGCCACCTCCACAAAAGTGTCGGTCATAGGATGATATTGAATCCATATCTAGTCATAAACACTCTGATTCCTAGTAATACTACTTCTGAATATATAGTTAGTCCATGATTGGTTTAGAATGCATTGAAAAAATTTGGGGTACCTCACCTACTCATATACCTCTAGAGGTCAACAGGACCAAGGATACCATGAATCACTGATGTCTAGGATACATGACTTATTTGAGATCTGGTATAGCCCTATAGACTCAGCACTGAGATTAAGTTCTCTAGAGGCTGTTCCTCCTTGGTACGGTCTATCATAAATCTAGCATTTATAATAGCAGGAGGACATGCCTGGTCTTAGGGGTCATAAGTCCCTTTTGATTTCTCTTTTACCTTCAAAACCTGATACTACCCTTTACACATCATCACCACTCTCCATCTGCTGTCCCTCCAGACATTAGGAATCTCAAGAGGCAAATAAGTATAACTATGATGGAAAATCAAGGTACTGGCATGGATGTTCTAAGCATGGCACATTTACATTATGCCCACTCGTATATATGGTGATATGTGATATGCATATATGTAGTGATATGTGATATAAACATACATATACATATTACACAGATAGATAGATAGATAGATAGATAGATAGATAGATAGATAGATAGATAGATAGAATCACATATCCTGGAGACACCTTACTGGAGACCAGTTTCCAAAATTATATCAGACCATTAATCACTTCTCTTTGAGTCCAACTCATTCAAGTAATTCTACAATCACAAAGTTGTATTATTACCTAACCCAAATCTCTCCAACTTTTCCACCAAAACTACATAAAAGATTTTGTCAAAGGACTTGCTAAAATTTAGTAAGCTATAACCTATAGTATTTTTCTGCTAAAATAAATTCATCAAAAGAAGGCAATAAGGTTAGTTTGACATGATTAATTCTTTTGTTGTTGTTGTTGTTGTTGTTGTTGTGAGGCAATTAGGATTAAGTGACTTGCCAAGGGTCACACAGCTCATATGTGTGTCAGCTTCTCCTGAATCCAGGGCCAGTACTATATCCATTGCACCACCTAGTTGCCCCATGATCAATTCTTGGTGAAGCTACACTGATAGTTCCTTTTCAAGATTTTCAACACTCATCCCCTTTATGATATGTTCTAGAAATTTGCCAATATGTGATTGTATCTATCTATCTATCTATCTATCTAAGTCAAGTTCACTGGCACATTGAGAGAGAGAGAGAGAGAAGGCAAGAAGGAAGGAGGGAGGAAGGGAGGAAGGAAGAAAGGGAGGAAGGAAGGAAGGAAGGAAGGAAGGAAGGAAGGAAGGAAGGAAGGAAGGAAGGAAGGAAAGAAATTGGTCCATAAAAATATAAATTGAGATTTGTTCCCTTACCCAGTTGAATGCAGTTGTTCTTTTTCTGATACTAGAAGGGAAAAATTCCCCTCCTTGGCCCAATGACTAAATGGAGTACAAAAAAAGATGGCAAGGGTAGCAAATAGCATAAGCATCTTCAAGGAAAAAGTCAGATTTCAGTTAGAAAAAATGTAAACAAAGGAACTTTGTTCCATAGTCAGGAGGACCCGAGTTCAAATTTGACCTCAGACACAACACAAAAAGTAGCCATGTAACCTTGGGCAAGTTGTTTAACCCCACCAATTGCCCTGCCTTCCCCCCTCCAAAAAAGCAACAGAACAAAACACTGTTGTTTTTACTTGTTAAGGTCATAGGATCACATACATCAAATTGGAAAGGATGAGAGAGATCTGCTAGCCCATTTTATAGTTGAAGAGTTAGACCCAGAGTAGTTCAGTGACTTCATCACACTTATATAGATTATAAGTTACATAGGTAAGATGGAACTGCTTTCAGTATCTTAAAATTTACAAACTTAATAAACATTTTTAATATTACCTACCCAGTCACTAACGAAGTTTTTTACTCTACCAGCACTAAGAAGACCTTTGGTAGCACAGTACTTGTTTCACTCCTCATATCTATCACCCTCATCCTATCTCATAGTATCATAAATTCATTGCTGAAAGGGATCTTGAAGATTACCTAATTCAACCCCTTCATTTTAACAGAACATTAAGGCCCCAAATATGACCTCCCCTTTCTAGGTCAAATTGGTAATAAGTAGAAGAGCAAAGACTATATCCAGGTTTTCTGTTTTCCAAGTCCCGTTTTTTCTACTATACTTACAGTTCTTGGAGCATAGTAGGTGCTTTAGAATCATTGTTTGTTGATACACCATGTTACCTCCCCTTTGGCAATGACTCTTTTAATCTATGCCTATGTATTGGATGCCTGCTAAGGGCCCAGGTACTTTTCCTCACTGATAATTAGTCTTTGGTGGCAATCTAAAGGAAATTAGGTATGTAAAATAATGGTTTCTATAAATGTCAGGAAATAGGGAGCAATAGTATAACAGAAAATGCCATATATTAGAAAAGACTGTGTATGCTTTATTTAGCTATTTTTCTAAAAGGATGGAAGAAAAGGGAAAATAGAAGTGTGGAGAACACAAAGTTGGAGCTATACTATAGAAAGAGAGAAAAACAGAGAGCAACAGGAACAGACAGGCAGTCTGAGACACAAGGGAGTATTCCCAGATTCATCATATTCCCAAGCCCAGCTTGGGAAATTGGGCTCCTCCTCTGCAAATAGGTGGAATTATTGCAGCTGGCTTTCTCTTTTCAATGATTATCTCCCTTATTTGCATTCCCCCACAAGCACATTGCACACCCTCACTTTGCTTCCTCTCCACAAACTCATGTACACAGTAAACCTGTGCATAATTATGGAACTGATAAACATTCTCCTGACATGAAAGGAAGCCAAAAGAGAAAGCCTCACTTCTCAATCTTCAGAAATGTTGACTTCAGGAAGAGGGGAAGTGATTCCTTACACTGTTCATGCTGTTATTATGTAAGAATTGCAGGGCTTTTGAGAAGGTGAATGACTTAACCCTGATCTTTTTCTTGATATTTTTTAAGTTGATTTAGAGTGTTTTAAGTTTCATGACAAATGAAGTGTTTTGAATTAGAAAAATACTTGACATTTGAGCAGAGATTTTCCACAAACTTCTAAAGGAAGGAGCCTCTTGGGTAGCTACAACTTTCCTGAACTTGACCCATGTACATCTATTTCTCTCCACCATATCTTTTCCTTTTGACCCTTCTCCCACTGATGGCTTGACTTCCTCAACCTTCATTCTGATCCTTCTGTCAGCTGCTCTCCAAAGCTTGGAGAGAGATGGTCCTTCTTTTTCAATGCCAAATAATCACAAGCCAGCCTTATAGAAATCCAGGCTGATGGGGTGAACACCACCTGCTTACTTGACTCCTTTCCCTTATGAACTCTCTGCTGGCTTCACCCAAGCTATGGTTTTCTCTCTCAAAGGGTGACTAAGTCACCTTGAAGCAAGTAGCAATGGTTGTTATGTGTGTATTCTTCAGCGACAATGTGATTGAAATTTTCCTGCTGCCCTAGCAGATTATTATCTTAATAAGACATTTTCTTTCAAAACACAGACTTTTCACTCCACCTCTTGATCACAAAACTTGAGCCAAGCAAACAGTTCCATCTCGGAATATAATCTTAGAATGAAATTAATATTGATTACTAGGGATAAAAATGGGCTTTGGAAGACAGAAAAAATTTATTTTAGATCAGGAGGGTGGGAGAATAAGATGAGAAGGAAAGTTAAGCATTAGCAGAGAACTCTAAATTGATAATAAAGTGCAGGGTGGTTAAATCACTAAGTTACTTAATAGAACATTCTGGAAGAATGTATTAAACTACTTCTCCATTATGTGATTGGTTTAGGAAAAGAGGGGAATAGATGCAAACAAATGGCTTCTGAGAAACAACAATACCAAAAAAAGCAGTATCTGAAAGCAAGGTTTAATGAGGCAAAAGGACCCTTAAGCATTTACTCCATCTTCAAAGAGTGTAGAGTAGAGTCTGAGTCATAAGCACGATTTATGATTACCTCCATGTTTTGAAAAGGGCAAAGAGTAGGAACCTTAGGATATAGTAAAATGGAATTCAAAGGATTCACAGTCTTACCTCTTCCTATGGTCTTTGGTCTTCATACATTTGTTGCATTTTGGGGAGAGGATGTCAAAGCTGCCCTCACCAGAAATGTCTGTTCAAGTGTAATATGTCATGGGCATTTTCCTCTTGCATTTTATGAACCTATTCCTCCCACACCATCCAAGAAAGGAAGAAATAGGTCAGTGGTAAAGTATATTGTCCTCTAGTACAAGCAAAGGGTTACTGATCTAAGTCTAGTTTTCTTCTTTGAGTTCATTGGCTTGAAACTGAGCTATTTAAATGCCTCCAAGGGCATGTCTAATTGTTCCTCTTCCAGTGGTCCCTCAAGCTTGTTGTTCAGCCATGTCCAACTCTTCACAACCATATTTGGGGTTTTCTCAGCAGAGATACAGGAGTGGTTTGCCATTTCTTTATCCAGCTCATTTTACACGTGGAGCAACTGAGGCAAACAGGGTTAAGTGACTTGACCAGGGTCACACAGCTAGTAAATGTCTCAGTCTGGATTTGAACTCAGGAATATGAGTGCTCTTGATCCCAGGCTTCACATTTTATCCAGTGTCCCACCTAGCCCTTCTAGGAGTCAGTCTCCTTTTAATAACATCTATGAAAGGTGTTCACAATTCACAAACCCTAGGTGTTAATACCTTAACACACTAACATACCCTGTGATCACAACTGGGATTGAAGGGCATGGAGAAATCAAATTCCCCCTCCCTTACAATAATAATTCTCTTTTTTCCATTCATCTTAGTTCAGGCCCTTATTATCAATTGAGCCGATTATTGCACCAACCTCCTCATTGGTCTCCCTACTTCAACTCTCTCCCCATTCCCACTTGGCTTCATTCTACATACTGCTACCAAAGCAATTTTCCATAAATACAGATCTGACTGTGTAATTCATCTAATAGGTCAATTCCAGTGGCTTATTGCCTCCAAGATAAAATATACACTCTTTTTTTTTTACTTTTAACACCATATAGAGTCTTGTTCCAACGTAGATTTCCAGCTGCATCTGCCCTTACTTCCCCTCCTTCACTCTTCAGTTTAGCCAAACTATCTTTTCACTGTCCCTCAAACATAATAATACATCTCCAGTTTCTATCTCTTTTCATAGATCATCTTATGAGCCTGGAATACACTCCTTCCTTTCCTCACAGAGGAGCCTCTCTTTTCCTTTACGATGCAACTAAAGCACGGTCTTCTTTATGAAGCTATGCTGATTCCCTCAAGTACCAGTGCCTTAGCTGCTGAACCACTTTGTATCTAATAATTTTGTGTATAGTTGTAGAGACAGTTGGGTGGCACAATGGATAGAATGTAAGGCCTGGAGTCAGGAAGACTCACCTTCCTGAGTTCAAATCTGGCCTGCCACTTAATACCTATGTGACCCCGGGCAAATTACTTAACCCTGTTTGTCTCATCTGTAAAATGAGCTGGAGAAGGGAATGGTAAAATGCCTCAGTATCTTTGCCAAGAAAATCCTAAATGGGGCTATGAAGAGTCAGACGTGGCTAAACAACAATACTGATAAATGGCATTTTTGTATTGTATTGAGAAATTTGTATTTTTACATGTGCTTTTTATCTCCTTCATTAGAATAGAAGCTTCTTGGGGGCAGAGCCAAGATGGCAGAGTAGAAACAGCTCTTCCAAGCCACTCTGCCCCCAGATTCCTCCCAAACTATGTAAAAGGGGACTCTGAACAACTTCTGGAGCCCCAGCACCCACAGAACAACACAGAGAAGCTAACCTCCCGCTGAGGACAGCCCAGCAGCCCTGCAGGAAGGACCAGCACAGAGGTCTGGGACCTGGCAGCACACAGTGCGCAGAGTGCGGGAAGCCAAGCCGATCGGAGCCCAGGTCCGCGTGAACCGAGGTTTTAGCCCCAGGGTGGCAGGGCCAGCAGCTGGCTGGAGGAACCCCAGAACACCAGGAGCTGTGGCGACTCCAGAATTATCAACATAGACATGCCTAGGACAAAGTAAGAGGTTAGTGTCCTATGGACTTTGGGTCCTGTATTTAGGGAATGCGTCGGCTCCCTCCCCTGGGGGCTAGAAGCCGCTGAGGACAAACGCCATTTTGGAGTTTTCACAAGCAGCTCCAGCTCCCAGCCTGCAATTAATTGTAGGGAGATCCAGTGATCACTCTTGGGCGGGGGGGGGAGGGGGTGTAATCGCTCTTGCTTTAACCTCCCTGGATCTGGATTGTGATCTAGGGCAGAAGTCGTGGGTGGGTTTACAGCTTGCCAGAAACGGAAGTTGCCCCCCACACGTTCAGGACGAAAATTCCTCTATCTGGCCTTAAAGCCATAGTGTGGCAACAAGCCCAAAAGTCAAGTAATTAAGTGGCAACATGCCAAGGCAAAGGAAACAGAAAAATGCAACCCTAGACTCCTATTTTGGGGGCATAGAGCGGGAAAAGGACTGTGAGGTCAGAAGTCCTGCTCCAAAAGCCCCAGGGGAAAACATGAGCGGGTTGCAGGCCATAGAGGACCTTAAGAAGGACTTTAAAAATCAAATAAGAGAAGTGGAGGAAAAATTGGAAAGAGAAATGAGAAGGATGCAGGAAAAGTATGAAATGAGGGTCAACAGCCTGACTGAGGAAAACAACACCTTAAAAAATAGACTAACTCAAATGGCAAAGGAGGCCCAAAAGGGCAATGAGGAGAAGAATGCCTTAAAAAGTCGAATTTGCCAGATGGAAAAAGAATCTCAAAAGTTCACTGAGGAGATTCATTCCTTCAGAGTTAGACTGGAGCAAATGGAAGCTAATGACTTTATGAGAAATCAAGATGCTGTTAAGCAGATCCAAACAAATGAAAGATTAGAAGGCAATGTGAAATATCTCATGGGAAAAACCACTGACCTGGAAAATAGATCCAGGAGAGACAATTTAAAAATTATTGGACTACCTGAAAGCCATGATCAAAGAAAGAACCTAGAAATCACCCTTCAAGAAATTCTCAAGGAAAATTGCCCTGATGTTTTAGATCCAGAGGGCAAAATAGAGGTTGAAAGAATCCACAGATCACCTCCTGAAAAATATCCCAAAAAGAAAACTCCCAGGAATATTATAGCCAGGTTCCAGAATCCCCAGATCAAGGAGAAAATACTACAGGCAGCCAGGAAGAAACAATTTCAATATTGTGGAAACACAATCAGAATAGCCCAGGACCTGGCAGCTTCTACACTGAGGGATCGAAGGGCATGGAATATGATATTCCAGAGGGCAAAAGAACTGGGAATGAACCCAAGGGTCACCCACCCAGCAAAACTGAGTATTTTGTTTCAGGGGAAAATATGGTCATTCAGTGGAATAGAGGACTTTCAAGCATTCTTGAGGAAAAAACCAGAATTGAATAGAAAATTTGACATCCAGACACAAGAAGCAAGAGATGCCTGAGAAGGTAATCAGGGAAAAGAAATCAATAGGAACTTATCAAAGTTGAACTATTTACATTCCTATATGGAAAAGCAATATCTGTGACTGATGATATCTTTCTCACTATGAAAATAATGGAAGAAGGGGGTGTGGTCATATGAATACATATGTGAATGTGTGTGTATATGGTTACAGTTATATATGGATAGAGGGCATAGGTTGAATTTGTTGGGAAGGGAGAATACTCAAGGGATGAAAGTATGAGGTGAGAGAGGAAAGTGGCAAGAGGAGATGGGGAGAGACAGGGTAGGGTAAACTATCCCATGTAGAAGAAGCAAGGGGAAGTGGTTGCAAAGGAGGGGGAGAATAAGGAAGGCTAAAAAGGCAAAACCACATTCACATTGAATTTGGTTCAGGGAGAAAATGACATACATACTAAATGGGATATCTCAACCTGCAGCAGGATAGGGGGAAGGGGGATGAGAGGAGGGATGATGGATGGGAGGGCATCCTTGGGGGGAGGGGAGGTTGGAAGTACCCACTATAGAAGAGGGACAGGATCATGTAGGGAATGGACCAGGTGGGGGGTGGGATGAGTGGGAGGGAATTATAAGCAGCCTTGTACAATATATCTACCATGATAATGTTTTGCATAGCTAGACATGTACAACATATACCGAATTACTTATCTCCCCAGAGGGAATGGGTGACAAGGGAGGAAGGAAATGGATCTGAAATTTGAGGTCTTAACATTAAATGTTTCAAATATAAGAAAAAAAGAATAGAAGCTTCTTGTGAAAACTAATTGTTTCATTTTTGTTCTTCTATGTCCAGAGCCTAGGATAGTCTTTGGCACACGGTAAGTACTTAATAAAAACTCCTTGATTATTCAAGTACTTACAATTTAGCTTAATTACATAGAAAGAGTACCCCTGCAATAAGGTCTGATACAAGATGGGCAAAAATAAACTCTAAGTTGGACATAACTGCAGAAGCTTTTTAATATGGGGAGGGGAAAGGGAAGGTATAAGCATTTATAGAGTATCTTCTAAGAGCCAGGCACTGTGCTAAGTGCTTTACACTTATTTTCTCATTTGATCCTCTGAACATCCCTGTAAGGTTATGCTATTATTATCCCCATTTTATAGCTGAGAAAACTGAGGCAGACAAAAGTTAAGTGACTTTCCTGGGGTCACCCATCTAGTAAATGTCTGAGGCTGGATTTGAACAGATCTTCCTGATCATGCCTTCTGGTTGTAGGTGTCCCTTAAGGTTCCATACTGAGCCCTCTTCTCTTCTCCCTCTATACTACTTCACTTGTTGACCTTATAAGCTCCCACGGATTTAATTACAATCTCTATGCTGACAATTCTCATATCTATCTCTCTTGCCCCAACCTCTCCATTGACCTCCAGTCTTACATCTCCAACTGCCTTTCAGACATATCAAAGTAGATACCTAGTAGACATCTTAAACTTATTGTGTCCAAAACAGAACTTATCTTTCCCTCCAAACCCTCCCCACTTCCTATCTTCCCTATTTCTGTAGAGGGTATAAACTGGACCAAACCAGCCTCTAACCTGTGGATGGCCAGAACTGAACAGGACTGGCTAGAGACAGGAGAGTCAGGAATCATAGAGAAGTTTAATTTCAAAGTGAAGAAAACAGCTTGTAAGCAAGGAGGCAGATTAAACACATATGCCAGAGTCCCACCCCTAGTGGTAGGACCTGAGGCAGTATGGGGAGATCTTAATACTTTTTACCAATGACTACACAGTGGACTGTAGCCCTGATAATTAGGGGTAACAGCAAAAATGAAAAACGTTTGATTCGCAGCAGGGCTATATGACCAGAATTTGGTTACTTGTCCAGGCTTGTTCAGTAATTGTCCAAGCTCACAGAACACCTGGTTCTAGTCAAAGCAATTTGATAATTGGGTGATTTTTCCAGAGGGAGATCATCTACAGCGTGAATACAAAGGATTGTTGTTATGCCAAGCTCAGGCACAGCTTTCTTGCTGGACTTTAGCTCTGGAAAACAGGGTATTTCCTAATATCTTGACATTTTCTACTTTTGGCCAAAAGGAGGGGGTCTGAAAGAACCCCTACCCTTCTGGCCAATAAAGGAGAGACAGGTATAAGCCAAGATACCATGAGAGGCCAGGTAGGCCAGGACAAGCATTTTTTTTTTTATCCCAGAAGGTCAGTTCCTTGAAGGTACCTATTGGGGAAGTGTGTCCCAGTTATCATTATTAGCCATTGCTTGCTTGCAAGTAGAAAAGAGAAGGGGGCCAAGAATGTAGAAGGAGAAAATGTCAACACATTCTTGAATCAGGGCCTTGGTATTTGGACACATAACAAAGGGGAAAAGGTGAAAAAATAAGGACACGTTAGGCCTCATCCAGAATCTTGGGACAGCTGTCTCATCTGGGTATCAGCTGCTTCTAGGTCATACTAGACAAATATTGAGGTCCCTGGAGGATTCTGTCATCTACTCAGGAGCAGGGGCTTTCTAGATGATCCAGGAGTCCACACCCACAAGTTTTTAACTATAGGAGTAGTCAGAAGAACATGGTAGGGGCCCTTGGGAAACATATGGTTTGACAATTGGGAGAAAACTCCTTGCATCAATCTTTGGATCTGAGTTTTTGGTGAGCATAAGTCCTTGGTTGAGGATCTCTAAACTGCAGTTCAGAGCAGTTTCCCAGTTTGGTCTAGTTTCCCAGCCATGCAGGGCTAGTTTCAAACAATGCAATAATGTTTTCTCACAGTTCCCATAATTGAATAATTATATTAAGTTAGGTACAGATCAGACTAGTTAGAGGTCTCACAATGTTTTAGTTTTGAGAAGGGAGATTTACATGTCACCAGGGTAACCGAGAAAACTTAAACATAAACATCTTGAAACAAAAGAACAAAGCAATAGTTATCACCAGCATCAAGTCTCATTGTATCCTGGTAACCCATTCTTAATGTCCATTTAATCAGCACATTTTGCATCCCTGATATCTCATAGTTATCTGGTCCCTAGATGTCTTTTCTTGGACAATATTCTTATTCTCAGGGCAGCTCTAAAAGGAACTCTGCTTCCAAATCTAGAGGTTCCTATATAATTCTGACTTAATATAATTTAGTACAGTCACTTAAATTTGGTTCTCCAATCTTGAAACTTCAGAGAATTTTAGTTTATATTCCATTTGCTACTTGTATCTTTACCTAAATCCTGTACCTGATATAAGAATCTTTTAAATTTTATGAGGGTCCAACCATAAAATGAGCTCTTCTACCTTTTAAAATTATCAGACAGATACTTTAATAATGGGGAAATAATTTCCCTTTCTTTACTATAATACTTACAATTTATGTGTAAAATCCTTAATCCAATTCTGAAAACTTACTACTAAAGCATAATCAAAGCTTGAATTTCCATGATAGATAAATTTGGAAATCAATCATGTACATATGTATATAATCATTAGAGAAAACAGTTTAATCTTGTTGCTTTCTCAAAATTTCCTATTCCATTTATTTAAAATAAAACCTTTTTATGTTACAACTTTGTCTAATAATTTCCCCCTTAGGAGAATATCATACCTATATTATAATTTGACCAAAAATACAAGTTAAAATTGCAATATGTTTATACTTGCATCCTATTATAGTAACTCAAAGATGTTCCAGTATCAATGTATTATTTTATTGATTTAGTATTGTACTTACAGAACTTCTTGATTATAGAAATTTGCTTTAAAAGGAAAAAGAAGGATATAGGAATAACAAGGTAATGTATCATAACAGAAGGAAAAGTCCTTTAGCTCTGTTTTATTCCAGGCATAAGTCATAACTAACAACTTATCATATAGCCACAGGGTGTTAATATCAGGGTTCAGAGTTAACCAGGAGGAGAAATTTCCTTTACAGAAAGGAAATATCACAATGGGGAAGTAGAGTCAGGAGGATCCTACTTTGGGCTATGCCAAAATCATCCCCAAAATTTTTCCAGGGCACAACTGTCTATCCAACTTTAGCAGTTCCCAGACTGTAGCACATTCCATCTTCTACTATTGGCTTCATGAAAAATCTGACAACTATCCCTGTAATCAAAGCTCAAACAATGGTAAATTATAGTCCCAGCAATTTTTCCCTTAAGTAGTAAAATTTCACTAACCAAAACTTAGGGCTTGAATATTTTTTCCTGATGTTTCCCTAGCAGTTAACATTTCATTTATTTTTTACTTAAAAATTAAAGCTAGCCACATTTTGGGGCTTTAGAGATACAGCAAATACATGATAGTTAACTCATCATTATTATGTTGAAGCTACATCTTTAAACCACTCTATATATTTTGATAATAGCCCAAAATGCTAAATGAAAATTTGCTATTATATTATTATCTGCTTTATAACAAAATATACCTCATTAAATATTTAACAGTTTTCAATTCTCTATTTTTTAATCAAATCCTTTTAAAAAGCCCAATTCATGTGTGACAGCATCCAGATTAAAACATCATTTCTGTTACAAGTTTTCTCAAATTTCACAATGTGAGAGAATTTAGAAATACAATAATAACATAAACACTATCATGTATTTAAAGCATGAAACAAAACTTCACATGACATCAATTGCATTTCCAAATTATCCCATATAAAAAGCATTTATCTTACTACTTTTGACATCTTAAACCCCTTTTAGAGTTATCAGGCATAGAACAATTACATTCAATTAAAGAAATAATGTAATGCTTAGCATATGCCAATCACTGTGTTAAGAACTTTACAATCATTATATTATTTTGATCCTCACAACAACCCTGAGAGGTGGGCACCATTATTAGTTTTCTCCTTACAGATCAGGAAACTGGAGCAGACAGAGATTACTCATTTAACAAATATCTGCAAGTGGATTGTAACTCAAGTTTCCCTACATTTTTTCAGTATTTTGTTCAACACCTTTATTTGGGAACCTAATCTGAAATGATCAATGAAGGATTAACAAGAGGTGACTATAAAATGTAGACCTCTTACCTGCTTTTTTTTCTTTCTTTGCTCTGAGATTACTTCCAAACTAGCTGCCTTCCTTCATTGCCCTAGAACAATAAAGCTAATAATCTTGCCATTTGCTTTAAAAAATTTCACAAAATGTAATCCTTATTTTTCCTTAAAACAAATTCTACCAAATGGTAGCCCCCAAAACTTACTAAGATATTTCAGAAGGGAGTAAGTTCCGAGAAATAACTCAAATCCTGGGAATTCTTCTCTGCAATCTTAAAATGATAAATCTTCAAGGTCCTTAATCTGCTAAGAGGTTTTTAGCAGGTCTACAAACTTTATCTGACTTTATTACTTTATTTCTGTAATTCCAATATAGCCAAAGCTGAAATGACAGGGAGAAATGTCTTGAAGGGTTTTTCATATAACCTAACCTACTTTGGAAAGTCTAAAGTGGCTTCTGAGGGGCAGAGCCAAGACGGTGGAGTAGAAACAGCATGTCCAACATGCTCTCCCCCCCCCCCCCAGATCACCTCCAAACCATGTAAAAGGGGACTCTGAACAACTTCTGGAGCCCCAGCACCCACAGAATGACACAGAGAAGCTAACCTCCCACTGAGGACAGCCCAGCAGCCCTGCAGGGAGCAGCCATGGCAGCGCTCTGGGAACTGACAGCACAGCGAAGGTAGAGCCAAGCCCAGGTCCATGTAAGCCTCAGTTTTAGCCCCAGGGTGGCCAGGTCAGCAGCCAGATGGAGGGACCCCAGAACACCAGCATCTGTGTCGATACCAGAATTATCAACACAGACATGCCTAGGATAAAGTGAGAGGATAGTGCCCTATGGACTTTGGGACCAGTATTTGAGGAACACTTCAGCTTCCTCCCCTGGGGGCTAGTAGCCGCTCAGGAGACACACCATTTTGCAGCTCCAGCCCCTGGCCTGCAAACTGTAGGGAGATCCAGCGACCAGTCTTGGGGGTTAATCTCTCTTGCTTTAACCTCCCTGGATCTGGATTGTGATCTGGGGGGGAGGTCTGGGGTGACCATCGAACTTGCCAGAACCAGAAGTTGTGAAGACTCTAACATTCGGGACAGAAGCTCCCCTGTCTGGTGGCAGAGTCCTACTGTGGCAAAAAGCCCAAAAGTCAAGCAATTAAGTGGCAACATGCCTAGGCAAAGAAAACAAAATAAACAAAAAAATGCAACATTAGACTCCTATTTGGGGGGCAAAGAGGATGGTAGCATGGAACAGGAGGAGGACTGTGAGGTCAGAAATCCTGCTCCAAAAGCCCCAAAGGAAAATATGAATGGGTTACAGGCCATAGAGGACCTTAAGAAGGACTTTAAAAATCAAATAAGAGAAGTGGAGGAAAAATTGGGAAGAGAAATAAGAAGGATGCAGGAAAAGTATGAAATGAGGGTCAACAGCCTGACTGAAGAAAATAACACCTTAAAAAATAGACTGGCAAAGGAGGCCCAAAAGGTCAATGAGGAGGAGCCAAATTTGCCAAATGGAAAAAGAATCTCAAAAGTTCAGTGAGGAGATTCATTCCTTCAGAGTTAGACTGGAGCAAATGGAAGCTAATCACTTTATGAGAAATCAAGATGCTGTTAAACAGATCCAAATAAATGAAAGAATAGAAGATAATGTGAAGTATCTCATGGGTAAAACCACTGATCTGGAAAATAGATCCAGGAGAGATAATTTAAAAATTATTGGACTACCTGAAAGCCATGACCAAAGAAAGAACCTAGAAATCACCCTTCAAGAAATTCTCAAGGAAAATTGCCCTGATGTTTTAGACCCAGAGGGGGAAATAGCAGTTGAAAGAATCCACAGATCACCTCCTGAAAAAGATCCCAAAAAGAAAACTCCTAGGAATATTATAGCCAGGTTCCAGAATTCCCAGATCAAGGAGAAAATACTACAAGCAGCCAGGAAGAAACAATTTCAATATTGTGGAAACACGATGAGAATAGCCCAGGACCTGGCAGCTTTTACACTGAGGGATTGAAGGGCATGGGATATGATATTCCAGAGGGCAAAAGAGCTGGGATTGAATGCAAGGATCACCTACCCAGCAAAACTGAGTATTTTGTTTCAGGGGAAAATATGATCATTCAGTGGAATAGAGGACTTTCAAGCATTCTTGAGGAAAAAAACAGAATTGAATGGAAAATTTGACATCCAGAAACAAGAAGCAAGAGATGCCTGAGAAGGCAATCAGGGAAAAGAAAGCAAAAGGACCTTATCACAGTTGACCTATGTACATTCCTATGTGGAAAAACAATAACTGTGACTGATGAAACCTTTCTCAGTATGAAAATAATGGAAGAATGGTATATGGGCATATGAATACATATGTGAATGAGTGTATATATGTTTACAGGTATACATGGATAGAGGGCATAGGTTGAATTTGTTGGGAAGGTATTATACTTAAGGGGTGAAATTATGAGGTGAGAGAGGAAAGTGGCAAGAGGAGATGGGGAGAGACAGAGTAGGGTAAACTATCTCATGTAGAAGAAGCAAGGGGAAGTGGCTGCAGGGAAGGGGTAGAACAGGAAGGCAAAAAGGCAAAACCATATTCTCATTGAATTTGGCTCAGGGAGAGAATGACATACATACTAAATGGGATATCTCACCCTGGTGGAGAGTAGGGGGAAGGGGGATGAGAGGGGGTGGTGATGGAGGGGAGGGCATACTTGGGGGAGGGGAGGTTGGAAGTACCCACTATCTAAGAGGGACAGGATCAAAGTAGTGAATGGACCAGGTGGGAGATGAGATGGGTGGGAGGGAAATATAAGCAGTCTTTTACAATATATCTACCATGGTAATATTTTGCATAGCTATACATGTACAACACATACTGAATTGCTTATCTTCCCAGAGGGAATGGGTGACAAGGGAGGAAGGGAATGGATCTGAAATTCGAGGTTTTAAAATTAAATGTTTTAAATATATATATACATATGTATGTATGTATATGTATATATATATATATATATATTAATACTATTATTAATACTATTTTGCATGTAAATGGGAGATAAGATGTTCAGGCTTTGGGGCACAGAGACTCACCTTGCCCTAATAGTAAAGTCGAAGGGGGTATGGGAAAAGATATGGGAGAGAGCATATTGGATGAGGGGATATTTTGTGGAACTACTATTCTAGGGTGGTGGGTAGGGGAAAAATGGGGAAAAATTGTAACTCAAAATCTGGCAGAAATGAATGATGTAAACCAGAAGTTAATAAAGCATTTGTTTAAAAGGAAAGTCTAAAGTGGGAGTTAGTCCTACTTATTGGGACAACTGTTTCAAGTATGAAAGTTTATTAATCTTTCCTAGTATTCTAAACTCATTGGCTACAGTTCCTAGAAGTTTGTTTTGTTTTTTGTTTGTTTATTTGTTTTCCTGGCTTGTTGAATTTTAAATCTTTCAAGGTAACAGGATCTACCAAAAATACAAACATGACACAGACTTTTTATATTTTACAGAGATACAAACACGGACAAGACAGGTACTAATAGAAACAAAATATGTTAATAAAGCATTCAATTACAATTTTAATTTTAACCTGTTCAGCAGAGACACTCAGATAGGCCAACTAACAGAGGTGTGCATTTTAAGAAAGGATATCCTTACCAGAGTTATCTGAGATAAATCAGGTCACCAGAGATCCCCAGAGTTTTCCTCACAAGGGATGGTGGGCTCAACGAAAAAGAGAGCTTAGGAACTGAAGTCAGACTCCGGAGAAATAAATAGCCAGTGGTACCTAATCCATTCCCAATAGCCTGGTTCCATGTCCAATCCCACTTCTGACACCAATTAATGTCAACTAGACCAGAGCAGGCTCTAACTTGGGGACGGCCAGAGACAAACAGAGCAGGCTAGAAATAGGAGAGACAGGAATAAAACAGAAGTTTAATTTCAAACTGAGGGAAACAGCTGGCAAGAAAGGAGGCAGATTAGACACATGTACTTGGACTACCCCTAATGGGGCGACCTGAGGCAGTGTGGGGAGATCTCAATACATATACCAATGGCTATGCAGTGAGTTGTAATCCTGACAATGAGGAGTGACAGCAACAATGAGACAAGTTTGATTCACAGCAGGGTTTAATGACCAGAACATGGATACTTATCCAAACTTGTTTGGTGCTTGATCAGACTCAGAGAACACCTGGTGCTGGTCAAAGGAACTCAATAATTATGTGATTTTTCCAGAGGGTGAGATCATCCAGAGAATGAGTACAAAGGATTGTTGTTCGTTTTTTGTTGTTGTTGTTATGTACAGTTTTTTTTTTTGTTTTGTTTTTTGTTTTTTTTTTTTTTTTGCTAGGCCTTAGCTCTGGAAAACAGAATGTGTCCTAATATCTTGACAAGAGCAACACTATCCTTCCAGTTCTTCAGTTTCACAACCTCAGAATCATCTGGATTTCTCACTCTCACCTGCAATATTCAAGCTGTTTCTAAGGCCTGTGATTTCACCTTTGAGTCATTTCTTTTTTTTTTCTTTTTTGGAGGGCAATCGGGCTTAGGTGACTTGTCCAAGGTCACATGGCTAGTTTTTTTGTTGTTGTTTTTTTTTGTTTTGTTTTGTTTTTAGTGTTAAGTGTCTGAGGCCAGATTTGAATTTAGGTCCTCCTGACTCCAGGGCCGGTGCTCTATTCACTGTGCAAACTAGCCGCCCCTGAGTCATTTCTTGGTTACAACCCCTTCTATCTTCTGACATAACCAACACTCTAATGCAAGACCTCATCACCTCAGGCTTTGATTACTCCATTAGCCTGTTGGTGAGTCTTCTTGCTTTAAGTGTCTCCCATTCTTAATCCACCCTTTATTCAGCAATTAAAGTGATTTTCCTAAAGCTGTGAAACTGAAAATTGATACCCTACTGCTGCCAGCACAGTTGGTGGGCTAGCAAGCCATGAGAATAAGAGACAAGGTTGTAATCAATGGTCTGTTTATTACAGGACGATCTCATACGGAGCCAAAGATGCAAGGATCTCACAGAGTTTTTATGTCCCCCAAGAGAATGTAGACAATGTAGAAAGATCCTACATCAAAGGAATGCAGATAATGTAGAAGGAGCCTTCCTTAATCCTGTTTACTATTTACCTTTGCTTAAGGTTAGTTATTTATTAGGTTATTATTCTAGGATCAGATCTGGAGGCATAAAGCAAAAAGATTACATGCCCTCTTGCTTATCTGCCCTGTAACCTTTGTAGGTAACTGTACAGGACAGTGGAGAGAGGTCAAGGGACCCCAAAACGTTCTCTTCATAATACATCCTCTTGCTTGTCTGCCCTGTAGCCTTTCAGACAATAATATAGGGGAGGGGAACATTTCATTTAGTGAAGCCATGAGACTTCTGAAAGTTTGCTTCAATACCCCATTTTATTTTGTAGTATTTATTAATTATTGATGATAAATTGTATCTAATCATTGGAATCAATATTTGTGGATCAAATGTGAACTTAATTGTACAGAACTCATTTCTAAAATTAATAAATTTAAGTTCCCTATTTCTATGGACCAAAGTCCAACAACATAGACATTTTTTTTAGCTTTTGCTGATCACTAGGGAGATGAGTCAACTTTGTCATAAGATGTTTGTCTACCATGAGGCTTTCCAAAGGATGGTAGTCACCTCTATGCTTTTTCCCGTTGCCCTTGGTTATAGAAATTTCCCCCATTGAGTCAAGCCAAACAAAATCCATCTTTCATCTCTGTGTGACTAATTACAGTCTTAGTTTAGTTTGAATAACTGAACTGCTTCTGGTACCTTATGTAATCATCTGTATAAAAGAGATGCTCTATCGAGTCCCTTCTTGTATACTGAAGAACCTTGGTTTCATTTTATTGGCAACTGCTAGCCTTGCTAATAAATTGATCATGCTCAAAACTTTGTTCCTCTGTTTCTTTTTATTACAGATTTTTATTTCAATTAGATACATGTGCTGGGACCCCGTTCCTAGTGGGGTAACCTCCTCAATAAACTCCAGTGTCTCCCTAGTGCCTCCAGGAGACAAAATGTTCTGTTTGGCATCCAAAGGCCTTCATAACCTAGCCCCCTCCTACATTTCCAGTTTTCTTGCACCTTACTCCCCATATACACACACTCCTAGATCAAATGACAATGGCTACCTGGCCTCCTGGCTGTTCCATAAACAAGATACTCCATCTCTTGGCTCCAGGGATTCTTTCTGACTGTCCCCAGTGCCAGGAATGTTCTCCTTCCTACACTCCAATTACTGACCTTCCAACTTCCTTTAAGTCCCAAGTAAAATCTCATTTTCACAGGAAGCCTTCCCCACCTTTTCTTCATTCCAGTGCCTCTCCTATGTTGATTATTTCCTATTTATCATGTATATAGTTTCCCGTGTGTGTGTGTGTGTGTGTGTGTGTGTGTGTGTGTGTGTGTGTGTACTCTCATACATTATATTCCTCATTAGATTGCAAGCTCTTTGAGGTCAGGAACTGACTTTTACCTCTTTTATATCCATAATGCTTGGCATATAGTAGATATTTAATAAAGCTTCATTGACTAGTTTAATTGATTAATTAACTCCAAGCCCAGTGTTTAATCCAATGTACTACCTGACTGCCTTCACCACCTAGTTTGCAAGAGATTTGCACATCAAATCTTGTTCTGTAAATAGAGGAAGCAAAAGAGTAAAAGTGATACTATCAGAATTTTTTTCCTAGAAAGAAAGAAGGAAAAGATGAAACTGAGGAATGAGTGGGACCAAATTAACACAAAAGCTTCTGTAATGTGACATCTATGCTCCCTGCAAATTTAACAAGAAATATCATTGCTTGGCACTCAATTCTGCAGCTCATAGGTTCTAGGGAAGCATGGGTCTTGGAAACCAAGAAAACCCTGGACGTCCTGTGAAAATCTGTTTTGTTTTGGTTTGTTGGTTTATCTTCCCCTTGACTACACTTTATCACATCTTTCATTTGGATGCAGCATAGCAAATGTAGTTTAGACTTCGCTAGCAAATTTAAAATGTGTCTGTAGAGGCTGGGAACCTACACTTTTAGTCTGAGTGGCTCACAATTCTCCTAAAGAATCATATCTCTCACAGCAAATCTAACATCCTTGCTTTAGACTATCCCCAGTCCTTTACAGACATCATCTCCATCATCCCCATAATGACTCTATGACTCACTCTAATTCCATTTCTGTCATTCTCTATAGAAGAGGAAGCAACTCTCCAAATTTTCTTTGGATCATTCAGCAAGTTGATAGTACAGGCAAGATTGAGACCTTGAGTCTCTCTGCTACACATCGAATACTATAGAATTGAATTAATTTATTGACTAATGTATAAAAATCATTTATTAAGTGTATTCTATGTACCTAAGGACACCTCAGTTATAAATAATCATTAAATATTTTCAATGACTGATATATGCGATGTGAAACAGTACAAGATGATACTGTGATTTTGTTGAGGAGATACTGAATATTTACTTACAAAGGTATCAAAAAATATATGACAAATAATGGTAGGTGGTAAATGCCAAACAAGGACAGAGAAGAGCTGGGAGAGTTCCAAGGCAGAAAGGATCAGTTTTGGCTGGGGTGGTCCCATGAAGGGAAAACAAGATGGACAAGATGATTTGAACTGAGCTTAAAACCTGAATAGAATTTCAAGAAGAGGAAAGAAGGGAATTCAATGGCAAATTAAGATCCGTTGGGAGCCCAATTCACAAAAACCTGATGATGTCCACTCTTTGAGCACCACCACTGTCCACTCAACTCCAAACCTCTTTGGATGACAGTACCAATAAGATTAAGAAATATCCTTGGGCCCTAGAAAATTACCAAAAATGTCTCATAGGGAGAAAAGAACTGCTATCAGCATTTCCCCACCATTTTCCTCTTCTTCTTTATTTTGGTTAATATTCCATAAGTTTATATCTCTTTCTGACCCCCTTCATCAGCCCTTTAATCAGTCAATTGTTCTGCTCCATATGTTCCTGATAAGTAGATCTAGGTTCAGGGTGATGAAGTACAGAACTGTGATAGAAAAATTCTGGGTGCTCTGGCTACCATGCTCCCCTCTTGGACCAGGAAAATTCTATCCTTCCCCCACCGAAATTCATTTTTCATTTCCTCAAACCTTGTTGGTGCCCAGACCCAAAGACCCCCTAGGCAAGGTCAAGTGAATATATTGCTAGTAAACATAGCATTTTATTCCTCTCTGAGGCCATTGCCAAGCAAGAAAGAACAACCTGAGCTATGATATAGATGGCAAGAAATTTGGAGGTTTCTTTGTATGACATCAAATAAGCTAGTTTGACCAGGACAGAGGATCTGTGCATGGGAGAGGTAAGAACCAAGACTTGAAAATTAAACTGGAGACAAATTGTGAATGGTCTTGAATAAGAATGAGATCTCCCCTCCTATCTCCCCAAACAGTACAGGGCTGCTACAAAAAACCTCCAAGTTTCATTTACTGTATAAGGAGCAACTCCATTAAACTTCAAAGCATCACTTGAGAGAGGATTATTTTCTTACCAAGGTGACTGAAGGTATTTTGGTTCTAAGACTTTATGATCACATTGTCTCACAGGCAGCTTGACAACGTCTTATGTCTCTGACACTGGAGGGATTTATTCACTTGAAGCCAGGCACAAAATCCTTGGCGAGCATTGTATGTAAAATCTGGCTTTATAAATAAACACCACTTTGCCCTTCTGTCTCCCTTTCTGTTAAAGATACACACACACCCTTTCTATACCTTAATTTGTTAAGACCTGGGTCCCTAACTGGAAGCTAGGTGTTTCACTTCTATATTCTTAGATGTTACCTTGTCTCTTGAATTGATATGATTATATTCACACTTCTTTTTCTCCAGAAGGTTGGGGAAAATTGAGAAGATAATGCTAGTAAAACGATTCCATTTGAGGATCTTAAAGGGAAAAAATGAAAAGCATTTGTCCTAAATACTATTCTGTCTTACAATATGCCCCAAACATCCTTTCTTCTGCTCCCTGCGCCAGCCCAAATCCACATAAACTGCTTTAGGACAGTACAGTTTCATTTTTGTCATTCTCTCCCTGGCACTTACTCCAGTGCCAGCATTTAGTAAATGTTTGATGATTCTATCTAATTGAATGTACCTGAGAGGAACCATAAGGCTGACCTCCGAATCAGAAGGCCTTGCAAATCTCCCCTCTGCTACATAGTGGCTGTGTGGTTCTGGGCATTTCACTTAACCTTTCAGTGCCTCAGACAGATCTCCAAGACTGTAGTTTGCAGAGAAGGTGCCAATCTACACTGGTAGAGGGAGTTCCTCCCAGGGAGCTCCCCAAACTAATGAGATCACAGGTCAGGCTATTTTTTTAAAATCCCTGATAGAGAAATTCTGGAGTAGGAGGTTCTGAAAGCTTTGATAAGTGGCTCCCTTGGTGAGTCTGATAGGAAAATGAAGGATTGACCTGGGGTTTCTGATTTCTAGTACCTTGCTTTCTCCCTGGTCCAATCTGTCCCTTTTGTAGTTGTTATTACGGTGAATAGGGGGAGCATGCTGGTCAGTTAGGGTACAAAGAGCTACTTCATGCTGATGTCTCAACCTACAGCTTGCCCCTCATAACCCTTTAGCTCTGTTCCATTTAACTATTTTTCAAGGCAGTATGCTAGAGTGAAAGAAGCACCAACCTGAGAATTGAAGAGACCTTTATTCAGGTCCTGACTCTGTTATTAAGTAGCTATGAGACATAGTTCAAGTTATTTCCTTTTCCTGGGCCTCAGTTTTCTTATTTATAAAACAAAGGGGTGGAACTGGAGGAACTCTAAGGTTCCTATCACTAAAAAAAAAAAAAAAAAAAAAAAAACCTAACCACCCCAAGCTTTTCCTGTTTGGTAGAAAGTGCTTCTATCTCCCAAATTCCTTATTTTACTTTGAATTTCCAATTTTATGCAGCTTTCTGGATATTTAATTAGTACTAAATTGATGTCATTGTTTTTCTAAGAGCTGTCTAGAAAGAAACGATCACTCTTTCCATGTTCTATTCATCCAGAGAATGCTACAGATGGCAGTAACAGTGCCTAAGCCTTTGGACTTGGAGTCAGGAAGTTCTGATTTCAAATCTAACCTCTGATACATACTAGCTGTGTGTCTCTGGGCAAGTCATTTGCTTTCTCTGTGCCTCAGTTTTTCTAACTGCAAAATGTGACTAATGATAACACCTACCTTCCAAAATTACTATGTGAATAAAATAAAATAATAAATGCAAAGCACTTTGAAAAACCTAAAGTGCTGTATAAAGCTAGCTATTATTTTTGCTGTTGTTATTGTTATTGTTATTCTCTTCCTAGTGTGTTACAATCCAAAATGCAGTGAAAAGAACATCAAACTTTAAGTAGGGACGTCCTGAGTATAAATCCTGCCTCAGACTCTTGTTAATTGTGAGTCCCTGGACAAATTATTTGAGCTCCTTATTTCTTTATCTGTAAAAATTCGAAGACTTGGACTTCTTATTTAGTCAATAAGCATTTATTAAGCACCTACTATATGCCAGGCACTGTGTTAAGCACTAGGGATATAAAGAAAAACAAGACAGTCACTATTTTCAAGGAATTCACAATCCAGCAGAAGAAGATGCAAAAATGTACTCAAAACCAAGCTATACCTGAAATCACTATTACTAGAGCCACATCAGACTAAATTCACCTTAAACCCCGGGCAAGCTTGAACCTACAAGTATAGAGTTGCTCTGGAAAGTAAAGAACCATGCTAAGCCCCAGAGACAAGAAAGTGAAGCATCTTCAGAATCTGGCATGTATCTGGGTAATGGGAATATCAGATTTGTGGGTATATCCATGACTGCTATTTGGGACAACAGAATGATGTACTTTGAACTTATTTTTCAGTTGGCCCAAAATAAGCCTGTAAAGAAAAGATCTTCATAATACTAGCAAGAACACCCACCATCACCACTAAAGTTTCAAGAATAAGTGAATGCCTGAGATCAATCAAAGTTATTATAGTTACTCCTAGGACCTAGGTGAAGTTACCCATCATGTTTGAAACTATTATAGAGGGCATATTTCTTTACTAGATCATGGTTTTTGGATTTAAAGACAAGTCAAGAAAATGTTTTGGTTTTGTATTTCTTTCTTAAAAGCAAATATTAAATTAAAATTATAATTAGCAGCAGTGGACCATGTGAAAAATTTTCCTTAGAAAGGAGTAAATATTAGGGATTTAATCTCAAAATGTGTGAATTGAACTTCTGAAAGGTTTTCCAACACTATCCATTGTTCATTTTCTTAATTTAAGGGCATACATAGCTTTGGGGTTTTGTTTTGTTTTTGTTTGGGGGATATAGTAGGAATTAAGCAACTTGCCCAGGGTCACACATCCAGTAATTGTCTGAGGCCAGATTTGATTTTCCTGACTCCAGGGCCAATGCTCTGTCCACTGTACCCACTAGCTGCCCTGCCTACATAGCTGCGTAAATGCATGCAATTTTGTTCAGAGAACTGAATTATTGAATAGCATTTATCCAAGATTAGCTTATGTATATTCTTTAGTATCAAGTGGATTTTGTTTAATAGTAAATCCAATTATTGAGAAGATTATCTGGTGTCATCAGAGATAGCATGGTGGACATAGTGGACATGGACATGATCCTATATGAGAATCATAGAATCTTGGAATTAAAAATGTTAGATAAGAGACTGGCTACATACCCAGGCTTTGTCATATCAAGCCTCTTTAAATATCATGATGACTGGGATCAGATGAGCAGCTGGGTGACTGAGAATTCGTGAAGAAGGGTAGGACCATGTGAGGGCAGTGTCAGGAATCACAAAGGTCAAAATGAACTAAAGCTGGAAATGAATAGCCCGGTACCTCCATCTTTAAAGCAGTGCCTGGCACATAGTAGGCACTTAATAAATGTTGATTGACTGATTGATTAATAATCAATAATTAATGATAATTATTAATTAATAATGAATAATCAATAATTAATGATAATTAATAAATGCTGAGACCAAAAATGATTGTTTTATTGCTGCTATTTGCTTGTGGTTGTGTGATTGTTTTTAGCTATGCTAGGGATAAAAAGCTGAGCAAATCAAGTAAGATGACCAATATCCTGAGAGATGGGAGAATTGATGGGAGAATCAATGAATTAAATTTCCTTATATCGCTTGTTTTCTTTAGCAAAGAGAAAAATCTTTGGACTGAAAGGAATAGAAGGATAAAGGAATGTTTACCCCCAGAGAAGAGAACACTTGGTGACAGGATTGGGGAGAAGTGTTTGCATAATAGGCAGTGAAGAAGCCCCGTAGATAGTGCCCTGGACCTGGAATTAGGAAACCTGAGTTCAAATACAGCCTCACTTACTAGCCATGTGGTGGTGGAAAAATCATTTAGACTCTGTCTACTTCAGCATCCTCATCTGTAAAATGGGGATAATAATATTACATACTTCCTAGGGTTGTTGTGAGAATAAAATTGGATGATGTCTTTAAAGTGCTGTATTGATCTTAAAACACTATATAAATCCTATTATCTATTATTATTATTAATTACAGTAGTAGTAGTAGTAGTAATAGTAGTAGTAGTAGTAGTAGCCACCATCTGAAAGTACTCAAAGGCTTGTCATTTAGAAGAGGAATTTGGTTTGTTCTGATTGACCCCTAAAGAAGGGATTATGAACAATGGGCAGAATTACAGAATTGTATTTAAGGCTTAATATAGGGGGAAATAAAATCCCTTACCCATTAGAGCTAATCCCTGCCTCAAGATGTCATAGGTTACCTATTACAGTAGGTCACCAAGTAGGGGCTGAATAACCAACAATAAGGGATATTGTAGAGGTGACAACTATTTAAATAATAGTGGAATTACCTCTAAGGTCTCTTTTAGATTTGAGAGTCAATGATTCTCTGACCTTCAAGACAAACTGAGCCCCAAAAAGTATGGTTGAATCAAATTAGTTCCCAACTGCAATTCTGGAAGGCCAGATTCTATTTAGTCTCATCTCCACATCAGTAGGTCACCTTCAAGCATCTGACAACTATAAAACACTGCAGAGATGTATTTGAGTTAGCTAAAGAGACTTGATAATGCCCAGTGAATTTTGAACAAATTAGTAGACCATTTTAGAACTGGAGAAGTTCTAGTGTCTATCTAGTAGGTGGAATTTAAAGTATTCCTTGAAAGGAATTTTCAGGGGGGGGGGGTCAGAGCCAAGATAGCAGAGTAAAAGCAGGAACTTGCTTAAACTCCCACACCAACCACCTCCAATACCTGTAAAGTATGACTCTAAACTAAATTTTAGAGCTACAGGACCCACAAACTGAAAGAGAGAAGCAAATATCCCACTGAAGGCTGTCTGTCAGGCTGACAGGAAGGGTCTATCACACCTGGCTGGGAGCTGAGTGGTCCCATAGTGTGAGCTGTGCAGGCCCAGACCTGTAGGCAGCCCTGGCCAGCACATACTGGCCAGAACAGACTTCAGAAGAATTAATAACCAGCAGCTGTGGTGGTTTCCAGACTTATCAACCTGTAAACACTAAAGAGAAAGTAAAAGGTCAATGGGGAATCCTGCGGGAACTGGTGGAGAAAAGAGTGTGGTCTAGCACCTGCCCCTGGGGTGAGAGGTGACAGAAGCATGGCAGCTGTAGCTGCTGCTGTGTGGCTGCCTCCAGAGCTCCAGGCCTACAGACTGTAGTGGAACCAAGCAACCATTCAGAGGGTAATCACTCTTACTATGACCTGCTTGGATCTGGGTTACAGTC
Organism: Gymnobelideus leadbeateri; assembly: GCA_011680675.1. NCBI lineage: Eukaryota > Metazoa > Chordata > Mammalia > Diprotodontia > Petauridae > Gymnobelideus > Gymnobelideus leadbeateri. Next base: position 235,446 of record WOXC01012287.1, read on the forward strand.
TTGGGTGGTGGTCCTGGAGTGAGGAACACCAGTGTACCAGAGCTTGTGGTGGCTTTAGAGAGGGCACCTTCCTTATAGCTCTGACAACATTTGTGAAAACCCCAGTGATTTGGGACACAGTTCTCTCCACTCTGGAAGCAGAGTTCTACCATGGCAAAGAATATAAAAGTCAAATAGTTGGCTGGCAAGATGATAAAGCAGAGGAAGTGAAATCAGACCATAGAATCCTTTTTGGGGGGACAAAAAGGATCAAAACATGGGACCAGAAAAATCAATGAAGCCAAAACTTCTGCATCAAAAGCTCCCAAGAAAAATATAAATTGGTTACAGGTAATGGAGGAGGTCTAGAAGGCTTTTGAAAATCAAGTAAGAGAAGTGGAGGAAAAATTGGGAAGAGAAATGAGAATGATGCAAGAAAATCATCAAAAACAAGTCAAAGCTTTCCCCCAAGATGGCACTTAAAACGAAGAAGGAAACCATTGTCCCTCCCAAGACAGAAGCCAAGTCCAAGGCTTTGAAGACCAAGAAAGTGGTGCTGAAGGGTGTCCATAGCCACAGAAAGGAGATATGAACATCTCCCACCTTCCATTGACCAAAGACACTAAGAGTTCAAAGGCAGCCCAAATACCTTAGGAAAAGTGCTCCTTGGAAAAACAAGCTTGCTCACTATGCCATCATTAAGTTTGACCACTGAGCCTGCTATGAAGAAGATTGAGGATAACAACAGCCTAATTATTGTAGATGTCAAGGCCAACAAGCATCAGATCAAGCAGGCTGTTAAGAAGCTGAATGACATCTATGTGGTGAAGGTCAATGTACTGATCCAGCCTCATGGAGAGAAGAAGGCCTATGTCCCACTCGCTATAGACTATGATGCTTTAGATGTTGCCAATAAAATTGGAATCATCTAATTTATTGTGTCCAGTTGTGTCCCATTCCATCTACAAGAAAAAGGTTTCCAGAAAAAAAGAGTCCAAAAAATGTACTGCTAAAAGAGTCCAAAAAATACTGAAGAAAAGAACACCTTAAAAAATAGACTAACTTAAATGGCAAAAGAGGCCCAAAAAGCCAATGAGAAGAAGAATGCCATTAAAAGCTGATTGGCCAGATGGAAAAGGAATTTCAAAAGCTCACTGAAGAGAATAATTCCTTCAAAATTAGATGGGAACAAATGGAAGCTAATAACTTTATGAGAAATCAAGATACTATAAAACACATCCAAACAACTGAAAAAATAGAAGACAATGTGAAATATCTCACTGGAAAAACCACTGACCTGGAAAATAGATCCAGGAGAGATAATTGAAAAATTATCAGACTACCTGAAAGTCATGATCAAAAAAAGACCCTAGACACCATTTTGCAAGAAATTATCAAGTAAAATTGCCTTGATGTTCTACAACCAGAGGGTAAAATAGAAATTGAAGGAATTCACCAATTGCCTCTTGAAAAAGATCCCAAAAAGAAAACTCCTAGGAATATTATAGCCAAATTCCAGAGTTGCCAGGTCAAGAAGAAAATATTGCAAGCAGTCAGGAAGAAACAATTTGAGTACTGTGGAAACACAATCAGGATAACACAAGACCTAGAAGCTTCTACATTGAGGGATGGGAGGGCTTGGAATATGATGTTCTGGAGGTCAAAGGAGCTAAGATTAAAACCAAGAATCACCTATTCAGCAAAACTGAGTATAATGCTCCAGGGGAAAATATGCTCATTCAATGAAATACAGGACTTTCAAGTATTCTTGATGAAAAAAACAGAGCTGAACAGAAAATTTGACTTTCAAATACAAGAAGCAAGAGAAGCATGAGAAGGTAAATAGAAAAAAGAAATCATAAGGAATTTATTAAAGTTGAACTATTTATTTACATTCCTACATGGAAAAACAATAATCATAACTCATGAGACTTTTCTCAGTATGAGGATAGTTGAAGGGAATATGTGTGTGTGTGTGTACATATATATATATATATATATATATATATATATGCATACATACATATGTATATATAGGAGGGTGTATGTATGTATAAATACATATGTGAGTGTGTGTATATGTGTGTACAAGTATACAGAGACAGAAGGCACAGGATGAGTTGAATATGAAGGATGATATCTAAAAAATAAAATGAATAGATGAGAGAGGAATATAATGTGAGAAGGAGAAAAGGAGAGATAGAATAGGGTAAATTATCTCATATAAAAGAGGCAAGAGAAAACTGTTACAATGGAGGGGAAGAGCAGGAAGGTGAAAGGGAATGGGTCAACCTTACTCTCATTGAATTTGCTTACTGAGGGAACAGCATACTCTCCCAATTGGGTATCTTACCCTATGGGAAAGTAGGGGGGAAGGAGATAAGAAAGGGAATGATAGAAGGGAGGGCAGATTGCAGGAGATGGTAGTTAGAAGCAAACACTTTTGAAAAGGGACAGGATTAAAGTAGAAAATAGAATAAGTAGGGGGTGGGATAGGATGGGGGGAAATATAGTTAGTCTTTCACAATACAACTACTATGGAAATAATTTGCATAACTACACATGTACAACCTATATTGAATTGCTTGTCTTCCCAGTGGGGTTGTGTGGGGAAGGAAGAAGGGAAAGAATCTGGAAATCAAAGTTTTGAAAACAAATGTTAAAAAAATTCATTTTTACAAGCAACTGGGAAATAAGATATACAGGCACTGGAGTACAAAAATCCATCTTGCTCTACTAGAAAGTTGGTGGTGGGGGAGCAACAGGGGAGGATATAAGAGAGAGCATATTGGTGGAAGGGGTATTCAGTCAGCTGGCTATCTTGGGGTGAAGGGTAGGGGAAAATGGGGAGAAAATTTGTAACTCAATATCTTATGAAAATGAATTTTGAAAACTAAAAATAAATAAACAAAAGATTAATTGATAAAAAAAGAAAAAAGAAAGGAATTTTCTGGAGGAGGCTGTGTGAAGCAGGAGAGAGCTTCTGACTCCTCACCCCACTCCACTTGACCTTATGAACTTTACAGGATCAGAGTAATTGGAATTTATCCTCACAGTACCCCAAGGGACCACACTGACAACATTGGGAGTCAAGAATAAATGAAAAGGCAGCATTAGAACCCTCAAAAAAAAAAAAACAACAGAAAGTTGTATACCATACCTAAGGAAACATCTTTAGAACTCCAATAAAAGGACTTTTAGAACCTATGAGTTGCCACTTTTGCTATACGTGCTCTAATTTTGAGCTCAATTTCCCCTGGACTCTGTATCCACTAGTGGGAGAGTATAACCCAAATTACCATGTGGTAGAGGCAGATAATGTTTTGAAACAATTGTTTTCTTATACAACTTTTTTTTAAAAATTAATTTATTAGTTTAGTTTCAGTTAACAAGATTCAATTCCATAGTTCCTTGATTTTCAAATTTCCTTTACTTCCCTCCCCCCTCCCCCATGACAGCATATAATCCAGTATAGGATCTGCAAATGCATTCATATTAGACATTATTCCAATTACAAGGGGTTATTGTACTAGATGGGATGAAAGATGGTAAGGAAGAAATAAAACCAAACAATGAAAAGAAAAAGATCATTTAGTTTGCTTCCATCAGGATTCAGGCTCAGTTCTTTCTAGTTATATCTCTGGATGGTGCATTTCTCACTTTCTTGAGTCTTTCGGGATTGACTTATATCACTGCATTGCTGAAAAGAGTCCAATCTGTCATAGTTGGTCATCACAGATATGGTATGTCTGTGATTGTATACAAATTTCTTCTGATTCTACTCTTCTCGCTCAGCATCAGTTTGTATAAGTCTCTCCAGGTAAGTATGAAATCCGTCTCCTCCTCATTTCTTATAGCACAATAATATTCCATTACATTCATATACCACAACTTGTTTAGCCATTCCCCAATTGATGGGCACCCCTTTAGTTTCCAATTCTTTGCAACCACAAAAGGGGCTGCTAAAAATATTTTTGTACTTATGTGTCTTCCTCCCACTTCTATGATCTCTTTGGGATATAACCCTAGAAGTGGTATTGCTGGGTCAAAGGGTATGAAATTATTTATAGCCCTTTGGGCATAATTCCAGATTGCTCTCCAGAATGGTTGGATAAGTTCACAACTCCACCAGCAATGTATTACTGTTCCAATTTGTCCACATCCTCTCCAGCATTTGTCACTTTCTTGTTTTGTCATCTTAGCCAATCTGACTGGAGGGATGTGGTATCAAAGTTGTTTTGATTTGCATTTCTCTAATTAATAGTGATTTAGAGCATTTCTTCATATGCTTATAGATATCTTTATTTTCTTTCTCTGAAAACTGCCTATTCATATCCTTTGACCATTTATCAATTGGGGAGTGACTTGTATTCATATAGATTTGGCTCAATTCTCTATAAATTTTAGAAATGAGTCCTTTATCAGAGACACAAGTTGTAAAAATTCTTTCCCAATTTCCCACCTCCCTCTTGATCTTGGTTACATTGGCTTTGTTTGTACAGAAGCTTTTCAATTTAATGTAATCAAAATGATCCATTTTGCATTTTATAATGCTCTCTAATTCTTGTTTGGTCCTAAAATCTTCCCCTCTCCATAAATCTGTCAGGTAAACTATTCCTTGCTTTCCCAAATTGCTTACAGTATCATCCTTTACACCTAGATCATGCATCCATTTAGACTTGATTTTGGTATATGGTGTTAGATAGTGATCTATGCCTACTTTCTGCCATACTGTATTCCAGTTTTCCCAGCAGTTTTTGTCAAATAGTGCATTCTTATTCCAAAAACTGAGGTCTTTGGGTTTATCGAACAACAGATTATTATATTCATTAACTGCTGGGTCTCCTGCACCTAATCTATTCCATTGACCCACTACTCTACACCTCTGACAGTACCAAGCAGTTTTGATGACTGCTGCTGTATAATACAGATTGAGATTTGGCATAGCTAGTCCACCTTCCCTAGAATTTCTTTTCATTAATTCTCTTGATATTCTAGACCGTTTGTTTTTTCCAAATAAATTTTGTTATTATTTTGTCTAACTCTACAAAGTAGTTTTTTGGTAAATTGATTGGTATGGTACTAAATATATAGTTTAGTTTGGGTAAAATTGTCATTTTTATTATATTAGCTCTACCCAGCCACAAGCAATTGATATTTTTTCAACTATTTAGATCTGATTTTATTTGTGTGAGAAGTGTTTTGTAGCTGTGATCATATAGATTCTGGGTTTGTTTTGGCAAGTAGATTCCGAAATATTTTATAATGTCTAGAGTGACTTTAAATGGGATTTCTTTTTCTATCTCTTGCTGTTGAGTTTCATTAGAGATGTACAGGAATGCTGATGATTTATGTGGGTTTATTTTACATCCTGCAACTTTTCCACATTTATTTATTGTCTCAAGTAGTTTTTTACTTGATTTTCTAGGATTCTCTAAGTATATCATCATATCACCTGCGAAGAGTGATAGCTTGGTCACTTCTTTGCCTAATTTGATTCCTTTGATTTCTTTTTCTTCTCTAATTGCTACTGCTAGTGTTTCTAGTACCAGATCGAATAAGAGGGGTGATAGTGGACACCCTTGTTTCACTCCTGATCTTATTGGAAAGGCTTCTAATTTATCCCCATTGCATATAATATTTGCTGATGGTTTTAAATAGATGCTATCAACTATTTTAAGGAAGGCTCCATTTATTCCTATACTTTCTAGTGTTTTTAATAGGAATGGATGTTGTACTTTGTCAAAAGCCTTTTCTGCATCTACTGAGATGATCATGTGGTTTCTGCTACTTTTATTGTTGATATGCTCAATTATACTGATGGTTTTCCTAATATTAAACCATCCTTGCATTCCTGGAATGAATCCTACCTGATCAGAGTGTATTATGTTTGTGATAAGTTATTGGAGTCTTTTGGCTAATATTTTATTTAGAATTTTTGCATCTAAATTCATGAGGGAGATTGGTCTATAATTTTCTTTCTCTGTTTTATCTCTTCCTGATTTAGGAATCAGTACCATATTTGTATCATAGAAAGAGTTTGGTAGGACTCCTTCTTCACTAATTTTCCCAAATAGTTTGTAGAGTATTGGAATCAACTGTTCTTTAAACGTTTGATAGAATTCACTAGTGAACCCCTCTGGCCCTGGAGATTTTTTTCCTAGGGAGTTCACTGATGGCTTGCTTGATTTCTTTTTCTGAGATGGGGTTATTTAGGTAATTCACTTCCTCTTCAGTTGATCTGGGCAACTTGTGATTTTGTAAATGTTCATCCATTTCACTAAGATTGTCATATTTATGTGCATACAATTGGGAAAATAATTCCTCATTATTTTTTGATTTCCTCTTCATTAGAGGTAGATTCACCCTTTTTATTTTTGATACTCATAATTTGGTTTTCTTCTTTCTTTTTTTTATCATATTGACTAAGGGTCTATCAATTTTGTTGATTTTTTTCATAAAACCAGCTCTTAGTTTTATTTATTAATTCAATAGTTTTCTTAATTTCAATTTTATTAATCTCTCCTTTGGTTTTCATATTTCTAATTTAGTACTAAATTGGGGGTTTTCAATTTGTTCTTTTTATAGCTTTTTCAATTGCATGTCCAATTCATTGACCTCTGTTCTCTCTGCTTTAATTGAGTATGCACTCAGGGATATAAAACTTCCCCTGAGAACTGCCTTTAGTGCATCCCACAAATTTTGGTATGTTGTCTCATTATTATCATTCTCTTGAATGAAATTATTGATTGTTTCTATAATTTCTTCTTTGACCCATCCATTCTTTAGGATTAAATTGTTTAATTTCCAATTAGTTTTTAGTCTATCTTTCCCTGGACCTTTATTGCATATAATTTTTATTGCATCATGATCTGAGAATGATGCATTTAATATTTCTGCCTTTTTGCACTGGATTGTGAGGTTTTTATGCCCTAGTACATGGTCTATTTTTGAGTATGTACCATGCACTGCTGAAAAGAAAGTAAATTCCTTTTTATCCCCATTCAGTTTTCTCTAGAGATCCATCATATCTAGTCTCTCTAAGATTCTATTCACCTCCTTAACTTCTTTCTTGTTTATTTTGAGGTTAGATTTATCGAGTTCAGAGAGGGGGAGATTAAGGTCCCCCACTAGTATAGTTTTGCTATCTATTTCTTCTTCTAATTCCTTTAACTTCTCCTCTAGGAATTTGGATGCTATACCACTTGGTGCATATATATTAAGTAGTGATATTGCTTCATTCTCAATGGTGCCTTTTAGTAGGATATAGTTTCCTTCCTTATCTCTTTTAATTAGATCTATTTTTGCTTTTGCTTTATCTGAGATAAGTATTGCTACCCCTGCTTTTCTTACTTTAGCTGAGGCATAATAAATTTTGCTATAACCTTTTACCTTTACCCTGTGGGTATCCCTTTGTTTCAAATGTGTTTCTTGTAGACAGCATATTGTAGGATTATGTTTTTTAATCCATTCTGCTGTCCACCTCTGTTTTATGGGAGAGTTCATCCCATTCACATTCACAGTAATGATGACTATCTGTCTCTTTCCCTCCATCCTATTCCCTCCCCTGTTTATGTTTTTGTTTCTTCCTTCTCCCTTCCCCTCCTTGAAGTTTTCCCTTTTGACCACCCCCTCCCTCAGTGTTCCCACCCAGTGACCCCCCTTCTTAACCTACCCTCTCCCCTTACTACTATTTCCCTCCCTTCTAATCCCCCCTTTAGTCTCCTCCTTTTCACCCCCCCTTACCCTTCCACTATCTATAGGACACAATAAATTTTTATACTTATCAGAGTAAATTACTCCCCATTTGATTCCAAACCAATGAGAGTAAATTTCAAACAGTGCTCCTCTCCCTCCCTCCTTTTCCTCTATTTAATGAATTTATGTGTCTATTCACATTAGAATCTTAAACTTCACTGATTAATTTGATCCCTCTTTGAACCAGAACCAGTGAGAATAGTGTTTAAATGATGTTCTTCTCCCTCTTTCTTTCCCCTCTTCTATAGTGTGTTTTGATGCCTCTTCAGATGGTATATTTTACCTTTTCCTAGCTCATCCTTTCCTTTTTCCCATTACAGTCCCTTTGATCCCCTTAATAGTCTATTTTTTTAGACTTCATGTTAGTACATTCATACCCACACCCTCTATCTAAGTATAACCCTTTTGAAGGTCATAATAATCATAAATATTTCGAATATTGACAGTTATCAGCTCCACATATAGGGATGTGAACATTTTGCTCTTGTTGCATCCCAAGTAATGAGTGTGTGTTTGGGGAGTGGGTGTGTGCACTTATACATGTGTGAGTCTGTGTTTCCCTTGTTTACCTTTTTATGTCCTTCTGGAGTCTTGTAACTGGAGATCAAATTTTCCATTGAGCTCTGGCTTTTTCATCAGGAAAGTCTGGAGGTCCCTTACTTCATTAAACATCCATCTCCTTGCCTGAAAGATTGTGCTCAGTTTTGCCGGTAGTTAATCCTTGGTTGTAGTCCTAGCTCTCTTGCCCTACGAAATATCAAATTCCAGTCCCTCCGCTCTTTTCATGTAGAAGCTGTTAGGTCCTGTGTGATCCTAACTGTAGTTCCTTGATATTGAATTGTTTCTTTTTGGCTGCTTGTAGAATTTTTTCTTTAATCTTGTAATTCTGGAATTTGGTTACTATATTTCTTGGAGTTTTCAGTTTGGGATCTCTTTCAGGAGGAGTCCAGTGAATTCTATCGATAGTATTTTATCTTCTGATTCCAGGATCTCAGGACAGTTTTCTTTGACAATCTCTTGGAGGATGTTGTCTAGACTGTTTTTTTTCATCATGGCTTTCTGGTAGACCAATAATTCTTAAGTTGTCTCTCCTGGATCCGTTCTCTAGATCAGTTATTTTTCCAGTGAGATATTTTACATTTTCTTCCAATTTTTCGATCATTTTGTTTTTTTTTTTTTTGATTGACTCCTGCTGCATCATAGAGTTCTGAGTTTTAGTTTGATTGTATCTAATTTTTAGAGAATTATGGTCTTCAGTTAGTTTTTGAAGTTCCTTTTTTAGGAAGATATTTTCTTTTTCCAAGTTGGTCACTGCCTCCCAGATTTGGTCTTTAAAATTTTTCTTAAGCTCCTCCAGGAATGCTATTTGGGCTTGAGACCAGATCATGTTTCCTTCTATGGTCTCAGGTGTGGGTAGAGAGTCTATATTGTCCTGTGTATTTAGTTGTTCTTCCCCTACACAGTAGGCTCGAATAGACTTTCTTGCCTTCCCCAACTCCTTTTCAGCTTCCTTCCTTCCCATTGTGACTTCCTGTTTCTTAGTTTCTCAGGCTATGAGTTTGGGGCCTGATCCTTGACTTTGAATACCTCTGGGTGGCTAGTTTATGGCTAAGTCAGGGAAATCAGTGAGGAATGTAGATGTGTAGGTGGGGGTGAGTCTGACCACTTCAGATTTCTGCCTCTATACCCCTGGGCTATAAGTAGGCTTTTGTTGGTGAGGTGAGGTGGGGCTTGTTGTGACCCCTCCCTCTCTTCTCCTGGCTGTCTCAGTTACATCCCCTCTTGGAGACTCTCAAGCCTGAGGCTATTTCCATTAACTTGGGATTTCAATCTGGGTGGGAGACTTATCTTTGGGTTTTCTGCTTCATGAAGGTGGGATGGGAGGATCAGAGCAGATAGAATTTACTTTGCCATTCCAGCCCCTGTATTATACAGGCAGGCAGTTTCTAAACTTCCAGGCTGGGGCCTGAATGCAGCCAGAGAAGCCACTCTCTCCACTGGGGGCCCAACTCTCCTACCTGGCTCCAATGATCCTACCCGTCTGATAGATGACTGTGATTCGTCCTCGGTAAGTCTGCAGGCTGGGGCTTTTGCTCTCTCTGGTGTAGTCTGCTTGTCTACTCTTAGGTCTGAGCTGTGCAGACCCCATGTGCTCTGTGCTTGACCTGTCTGGACACACTGGGCAACCTCCTGGGCTGGACTCTGCCATGCTCTGTCTTCCAGTGGGCTCCGTCACTCCGGAATCCACTCAGATTCACCCTTTGAGACTTAGTGACTGAGGAGCTCCTCTTACACAACTTTAATACATATCCCTTTCTAAAAGCTAATTAAGCTAAACTAATTAGTATCAACTGATGATCAAAGGGGGGTTATACTGGTGGAGGCTCATGAACTATAGCACTAGGAGAACCACCATTCTCCCTCTCACTCCTCAGGGTCCTATAGAACTACAAGTGGTGGCATAATCTTCACAATTGGTCAGTGTCAGTCGGAGTTGGAAGAATAATATGTACTACTCTTAGTGAGAAATATTGTGTTTCCCTTTAACCTTCTCATGGATAGAGGGACATATCATATAAAACAGAAAGTATTCCACACTGCAGTCTTGTAACACGTTAATTTTTTCAGCTGTTATTATTGTTCAGTCATGTCCAGCTCTTTGTAATCCTATTTGGGGTTTTCTTGTCAAGGATTTTTCTTCTTCCTTCCATTTTCTTCTCTAGTTCATTTTACAGATCAACTGAGGGAAACAGGGTTAAGAGACTTACCCAGGGTTACCCATCTAATACATGTCTGAGGCTGGATTTGAACTCACAAAGATGAGTTTTCCTGAGTCCAGGCCCAGCCTTCAATCCCCTGTGCCACCTAGCTGTCCATTCAATCTTTTTAGGAGAGAACTGAACACGAAAAGATTTTTTAAACTAATTATTTTATTTTTAAACAGAAAAAAAACCTCTTTAACTTGGTGCTAAACCTGACTGTTAATTCTTGGGGTTTTTTTGGGAATTTAGAGAGATTTGCTTTCTAGTAAATGTTGTCCAAGCAACATTTTAGAATGTGTATGTGATATTTCTGAGGTCTCTTGTCATGGGAAATGTGTTACTTTATAAAGCTAGAACTTATTATTTCTACTGTCAACTCCAGATTCCCAAAGAAACAGGGAGCACATATTTAAATGGGGAAGATATTTTGTATACATGTGCCCTATATAGAAGATCTATGACAACATTGTGCTTTATTTATCGGGTGACTAGCATCAGAGGTGTCACATAAAACTACACAGTTAAGAGACATTAGAGGGTAGCACAGATGAGAACAGATGAAATAGATAAAATCTCCAAAGGCTGCAAAGAAGAGAAATGATTTTAGGCTGACTCTTAAAAGCATTTACATAAATAACCTCACAAAGATATCTACTCTTCTTGTATTTGTTATGTGTTTAAATTTTTTTTTGTTTTGGTTTAATTTTGATTTAGTTTTGGTATTCTTTAAAACAAAATATGAATTAGATGGCCACATCAGAAAGATTTGGTTTCTCCTATAGTCTCTGGGCCTCTGATACATATTGGTATACTGAAACATACATGCATCCCTGGACATTTTAACCTGGGCAACTTTCTTTTTTTTTGGTGGGTAGGGGGTCTTTATTAATTTGTTTGTTTACTTTGAGTTCACAAGATTCAGTTCCCCAGTTCTTTGAGTTTCAAATTTTCTCCCCCTCCCTTTCCCTTCCCACCCCACCCCCCATTCCCCACCATGGTGGCATAAAATCAGGTATAGGATCTACAGATACTTTCACATTAGACATTGGTCAGGTTATAAAGAAGGATTGTATCAGATGGAATGCACACTGGAAAAGAGGAAACCAAACCAAACAAGAAAAGAAAGAGAGCATTCTGCATTTAAACTCTGTTCTTTCGGGTTCTTTCTCTGAATATAGACATCTCTCTCCATCATGAGTCTTTTGGAGTTTACTTATAGCCCTGCATTTTTGAGAAGAGTCCAGTCTATCAAAGTTGGTCATCACACATATGTTGTATCTGTAATTATGTAAAAGTTTTTCATGGTTCTGCTCTTCTCACTCAGCATCAGGTAAATATGAAGTCCATCTGCTCCTTGTTTCTTATAGCACAATAGTATTCCATTATATTCATATACCACAACTTGTTTAGCCATTCCCCAATTGATGGGCATCCCCTAAATTTCCAATTCTTTGCCACCACAAAAAGAGCTGCTATAAATGTTTTTGTACATACGGGTCTTCTTCCTACTTCTATGATCTCTTTGGGATACAACCCTAGAAGTGGTATTGCGGGGTCAAAAGATTTGAAATCACTTATAGCCCTTTGGGCATAGTTCCAGATTGCTCTCCAGAATGGTTGGATCAGTTTACAACTGCCAGCAATGTATTAGTGTTCCAATTTTCCCACATCCTCTCCAGCATTTATCATTTTCCTGTTTTTTCATCTTAGCCAATCTGACTGGTGAGATGTGGTACCTCAGAGTTGTTTAGATTTGCATTTCTCTAATCAATAGTGATTTAGAGAATTGTTTTATATACTTATAGATAGCTTTAATTTCTTCCTCTGAGAACCACCTGTTCATATCCTTTGACCATTTATCAATTGGGGAATGACTTGTATTCTTATAGATTTGACTCAATTCTTTGTATGTTTTAGAAATGAGGCCTTTATCAGAGACATTGGTTGTAAAAATTCTTTCCCAATTTCCCACTTCTCTCTTAATCTTGTTTACATTGGCTTTGTTTGTAGAGAAGATTTTTCAGTTTCATGTAATCAAAGTTATCCATTTTGCATTTTATAATGCTCTCTGATTCTTCTTTGGTCATGATATCTTCCCCTCTCCATAAATCTGATAGGTAAACTATTCCTTACTTTCCCAGATTGCTTACAGTATCATCCTTTATACCTTGATCCTGCACCCATTTAGACTTAATTTTGGTATATGACGTTAGATAATGGCCTATACCCAATTTCTGACATACTATATTCCAGTTTTCCCAGCAGTTTTTGTCAAACAGTAAGTCCTTATCCCAAAAACTGGGGTCTTTGGATTTATCAACCTGGTCAACTTTCTAAGATAGTAAGTTACAAAATAGTTGTCCTATTCACATTGCTAGAGATTATCCTTATGAGAATTTCCCCATATCAATGTAATTATGGATCCATTTAAACAAAAACATCATTTAAGAGTTAGCCATTACTTTTAGATTAGTATTCTGTCCCTTTGGTCTTTGTGGGAAATTATGTGGGGCCTTGAAATGTCCTATTTCACTCCCTACTGACATATTTTGTCAGAAAAGAAGCCACTGAGGTCAGTCATGGTCAAGGTATACATTGGGCAACCAGCAAACCCCTAGAAGTTACAAACTGACTAAGAAGTCCAATGTACAAATAGGGAGAAATACATAGAACCATGTTAATAAACGCAAACCGAGGTAGTGAATGGAATGTTGGACTTGGAACCAGGAATACTTGGGTTCAAAATCCACCTCTAATATTTACTACCTATGGACTACAGGCAAGTCTCTAAGTCTCAGTTTTCAATAAATGCTTCTCAGTCTCAGTTTCCTTGTCTTTAAAATTGAGAAATATTAAATCGGTCAAGATGGCAGAGTAGAAACAGGACTTCTGCCTGGCTCCAGCTCCAACATTCCCCAATTCATGTAAAAGGGGACTTTGAACAAACTTTGGAGCTACAGAACCCACAAAATGACACAGAGAACCTAACCTCCCACTGAGGACAGCCCAGAAGGCCGACAGGGAGTGGCCAGTACAGTGCTGTGGGAGCTGACCCTAGGCCCTTGTGAGCCAGAGGTTTTAGCCCCAGGGCAGGCCTGACCAAACACCAGCTGGAGGGACTCCAGAACACCAGAAGCTGTGGCTGTTTCCAGAATTATCAACACATAGATGCCAAGGACAAAGTGAGAGGTCAGTACTATGGGATCCAGTAGTTGAGAGAGTGTTGGCTTTTGCCCCCAGAGAGAGAACGTGCTGAGACACCTTGGTGCAGCTGGTACAATGTTGCAGCTTCACCTCCTGGCCTGCAGACTGTAGGGAGACCAATCAACCAGTTTGAGAGGTAATTGCTCTTGCTTTAACTCGCTTGGATATGGATTGCGGTCTAGAATGGAGGTCCTGGGATGTGTGACAAGGTGCCAGAGAGTGTGGAGGCTTCAGAGAGGGCACCCAACTAATACCTCCAGCAGCTGAGAAAACCCCAGCTTTTGGGACAGAAGCTCCCCTATCTGGTGGCAGAGTACTACTATGGCAAAAAGCCCAAAAGTCAAGTAATTTAGTGGCAACATGACCAGGGAAAGGAAGCAAAACAAACAGAAAAATTCAACATTAGACTCCTATTTTAGGGACAAAAAGGATCAAAGCATGGAACAGAAGGAAGACAGTGAAGTCAGAACTCCTTCACCAAAAGCTTCAAAGGAAAATAAGAACTGGTTACAGAACATAGAGGACTTTAAGAAGCAGATAAGAGAAGTGGAGAAAAAATTGGGAAGGGAAATGAAAACAATGCAAGAAAATTATGAAATGAGAGTCTACAGCCTGACTGAGGAAAATAATACCTTAAAAAATAGACTAACTCAAATGGCAAAAGAGGTTCAAAAAGGCAATGAGGAAAAGAATGCCTTAAAAAGATGAATTTACCAGATGGAAAAAGAATCTCAAAAGCTCACTGAGAAGAATCATTCCTTCAGAGTTAGATTGGAGCAAATGGAAGCTAGTGACTTTATAAGAAATCAAGATGCTGTTAAACAGATCCAAACAAATGAAAGAATAGAAGGCAATGTGAAATATGGAAAAAACCACTGACCTGCAAAATAGATCCAGGAGAGATAATTTAAAAATTATTGGACTACCTGAAAGCCATGATCAAAGAAAGAACCTAGAAAGCATCCTTCAAGAAATTCTCAAGGAAAATTGACCTGATGTTTTAGACCCAGAGGGGGAAATAGAGGTTGAAAGAATGCACCAATAACCTCCTGAAAAAAGATCCCAAAAAGAAAACTCCTAGGAATAATATAGCCAGGTTCCAGAATTCCCAGATCAAGGAGAGAATATTACAAGTAGCCAGGAAGAGACAATTTGAATATTGTGAAAACACAATCAGGATAACTCAGGATCTGCTAGCTTCTACACTGAGGGATTGAAGGGCCTGGAATATGATATTCCAGAGGTCAAAGGAGCTGTGATTAAAACCAAGAATCACCTACCCAGCAAAATTGAGTGTCATGTTTCAGAGGAAAATATGGTCATTCAGTGGAATAGAGGACTTTCAAGTATTCTTTTTTATTTTTATTTTTTAGATATATTTTATTTTTTTATATAACTTCTGGTTTACATCATTCATTCCCACCAGATTTTGTTACAATTTTCCCCCCAATTTTTTCCCTACCCACCACCCCAGAATATCAGTCCTACTAGATATCCCCTCATCCAATCTGCTCTCTCCCATATCTTCTCCCATACCCCTTTTGACTTTGCCATTAGGGCAAGGTGAATCTCTGAGCCCCAATGCCTGGACATCTTATGAAACATTTAATTTTAAAACTTCGATTTTCAAATCCATTCCCTTCCTCCCTTGTCACCCACTCCCTCTGAGAAGATAAGCAATTCAGTATGTGTTATAGATGTATAGCTATGCAAAACATTACCATAGTAGATATATTGTAAAAGACTGCTTATATTTCCCTCCCACACATCCCACCCCCACCTGGTCCATTCCCTACTTTGATCCTGTCCCTCTTTGATAGTGGGTACTTCCAACTTCCCCTCCCCCCAAAATGCCCTCCCCTCCATCATTGCCCCTCTCATCCCCCTTTCTCCTACTCTCCTGCATGGTGAGATATCCCATTTAGTATGTATGCGATTCTCTCCTTGAGCTAACTTCAATGAGAACATGGTTTTGCCTTTTTGCCTTCCTGTTCTTCTCCTCCCCTACAACTACTTCCCCTTGCCTCTTCTACATTAGATAGTTTACCCTATCCTGTCTCTCTCCATCTCCTCTTGCCACTTTCCTCTCTGACCTCTTAACTTCACCCCTTAAGAATCATCTCTTCCCATCAATTTCAACCTGTGCCCTCTATCCATGTATACCTGTAAACATATGCCCATATACCCTTCTTCAATTATTTTCATAATGAGAAAGGTTTCATCAGACACAGTCATTGTTTTTCCATGTAGGAATGTAAACAGTTCAACTTTGATAAGTTCCTTTTGATTTCTTTTCCTTGATTATCTTTTCAAGCATCTCTTGCTTGTTGTGTCTGAATGTCAAATTATCTATTCAGCTCTGGTTTTTTCCTCAAGAATGCTTGAAAGTCCTCTATTCCACTGAATGACGATATTTTCCCCTGAAACAAGAGACTCAGTTTTGCTGGGTAGGTGACCCTTGGCTTCAATCACAGCTCTTTTGCCCTCTGGAATATCATATTCCATGCCCTTTGATCCCTCAGTGTAGAAGCTGCCAGGTCCTGTACTATTCTGATTGTGTTTCCACAATATTGAAATTGTTTCTTCCTGGCTGCTTGTAGTATTTTCTCCTTGATCTGGGAGTTCTGGAACCTGGATATAATATTCCTAGGAGTTTTCTTTTTGGGATCTTTTTCAGGAGGTGATCAGTGGATTCTTTCAACCTCTATTTCCCCCTCTGGGTCTAAAACATCAGGGCAATTTTCCTTGAGAATTTCTTTAAGGATTATTTCTAGGTTCTTTCTTTGATCATGGCTTTCAGGTAGTCCAATAATTTTTAAATTCTCTCTCCTGGATCTATTTTCCATGTCAGTGGTTTTTCCCATGAGATATTTCATATTGCCTTCTATTCTTTCATTTGTTTGGATCTGTTTAACAGCATCTTGATTTTTCATAAAGTCACTAGCTTCCATTTGCTCCAATCTAACTCTGAAGGAATGAATCTCCTCAGTGAGCTTTTGAGATTCTTTTTCCATCTGGCAAATTCAGCTTTTTAAGGCATTCTTCTCCTCATTGCCTTTCTGAGCCTCTTTTACCACTTGAGTTAGTCTATTTTTTAAGGTGTTATTTTCCTCAGTTAGGCTGTTGACTGTCATTTCATACTTTTCTTGCATCTTTATCATTTCTCTTCCCAGTTTTTCCCCCACTTCTCTTATCTGCTTCTTAAGGTCCTCTATGGTCTGTAGCTAGCTTGTATTTTCATTTGGGGCTTTTGGTGCAGGAGTTTTGACCTCACAGTCCTCCTTCATGCATTGAGCCTCTTTGCCTCTAAAATAGGAGTCCAATGTTGAACTTTTCTGTTTATTTTGTTTCTTTTGCCTAGGCATGTTGCCACTTAATTACTTGATTTTGGTGCTTGTTGCCACAGTAGGACTCTGCCACCAGACAGGAGAGCTTCTGTCCCAAACATGGGGTCTTCACAACTTCCACAGGTTGGGTGGCCTCTGTAAAGCCTCCACACCCTCTGGCAAGCTGGATACCACCCCAGACCTCCCCCGAAGACCACAATCCAGATCCAGGCGGTTTAAAGCAAGAGCGATTAACCCCCAGACTGATTGCTGGATCTCACTACAGTTTACAGACCACGAGCTAGAGCCGCCACTGACACTGCAAAATGGCTTCTGTGCCATGTTTCTTCAGCAGCTTTTAGCCCCCAGGAGAGGAATCCAACGAGTTCCCCAAATACTGGTCCCAAAGTCCATAGGGCTCTAACCTCTCACTTTGTCCTGGGCATATCTGTGCTGATAAATCTGGGATAGCCACAGCTGCTGGTGTTCTGGGGTCCCTCCAGCCAGCTGCTGGCCCAGCCACCCTAGGGCTAAAACTGCAGCTCACTCAGCCCTGGGCTCGGCTCCCAGAGCGCTGCTCTGTCTGTTCCCAGCACGCTGTGCTGCCCACTCTCAGAGCGCAGCGCTGGCCGCTCCCTGCAGGGCTGCTGGGCTGTCCTCAGCAGGAGGTTAGCTTCTCTGTGTCCTTCTGTGGGTGCTGGTGCTCCAGAAGTTGTTCAGACTCCCCTTTTACATTGTTTGGAGGTTTTGTGGGGCAGAGCACCTTAGAAGTGCTGTTTCTACTCCACCATCTTGGCTCTGCCCCCCCTTCCCCACTCACTTTCAAGTATTCTTGAAGAAAAAAAAACAGAGTTGGATAGAAAATTTGATATTCAGATACAAGAAGCAAGAGAAGGTAAACAGGGAAAAGAAACCATAAGGAACTTATCAAAGTTCAACTATTTACATTCCTACATGGAAAATTGATAATTGTAACTCATGAAACTTTTCTCAGTATGAAAATAGTATATATATATATATA